>JAQJVL010000078.1:0-540000 GCA_035578905.1 Stictocephala bisonia | reverse complement strand
CAGAAACAGTTGAATTTATATTTATACATCATATTTTATATTTTTATGAGTACAGTACCAACATTTAAGAAAACTTATACTTCCCAGATAACATCAGAACTATACATATACATAAATATATACATACATATATATACACATATATACATATATCCATACACACACACACACACACACACACACACACACACACACACACACACACACACACACACACACACACACACACACACACACACACACACACACACACACACACACACACACACACACACACACACACACACACACACACACACACACACACACACACACACACACACACACACACACACACACACACACACACACACACACACACACACACACACACACACACACACACACACACACACACACACACACACACACACACACACACACACACACACACACACACACACACACACACACACACACACACACACACACACACACACACACACACACACACACACACACACACACACACACACACACACGCACACGCACACGCACACGCGCACACGCACACACACACACGCACACGCACACGCACACACACGCGCACGCGCACGCGCACGCACACGCACACGCACACGCACACGCACACGCACACGCACACGCACACGCACACGCACGCACGCACGCACGCACACACGCACGCACACACACGCACACGCACACGCACACGCACACGCACACGCACGCACACACACACACACACACACACACACACACACACACACACACACACACACACACACACATTTTACTACCTTCAGTAATTTTATAATCATAATTGTAATGTTTATTTTCGTTTATCTTCATGACCACAATATTTTATTTAAATGACAACTTAATTAATGAAAAATAAATAACAAACCAAGTTTTTGTTACTTTGAAACAATATAACTGCATATATTGTGCTATATTAAAGGCAGAAACAATGTATTTGACCTTCGTAATAATAATAATAAGCTTAATTCTTAAACATCAAACTTAGAATAATTGTCAATAGCATATATATAGTAACAAAAATATAATATGGATGGTAAAAAGTATAATAATGTTAAAAAGTATAGGCCATTATTTTTTTGTTTGCTGTCCAGGTTTCTTATCTCGACTATTTGAATGGTCTAGAATTCATAGATAGTATAAATAGATTTATTGACAAATTAACAGTGTATTTATTTATTAAGCTTCTTTTCTTCCGTTCTTTTAAGCTGAATATGTAGCACATTATACATGTCTTGCCCCAGGAATAAATAAATAAAAACATTATCCTTCTATCATTCACTAACTGTAGAGTTAGTTTACATCTGAGAACTAAGTTACTTTCTATAGAAACAATGGGTTCAAATACATAATATGGTTTTACGTGTGACTAGACCATCGTTTTTGGTTGATCTCATAGTGTTTAAAAAAAAACCTCGATGGACATGTTAATTATTTTACAATAGTTCCTATTACATTTATAACTTGGAAAAGTTCGTTTAGCCAAATCCTGTTTAATGGTTCGTTTCTTATAGAAACAATTAAAACATGAAAATATACAAATGAAAGTACAATAAAATAACTATATGGAAAAAAGATAGTACATAATTGAAATTTAATATACAGGGTGTTTTTTCTATGGACCGCCATTGGAAACCATAAGCCGTTTAGAGAAAATTAAAAATACGTATTACAAATTTTGAAAAATTGCCGTTCTTTTCCAATATGGTGGTCAATTTTGTGTTTTTTTATGGAACAACCTATATTTATGATTATTTTAGATAGTAATAGTAATTTTAAGACCGTTTTATTCATGGTAGTTTTTCGATATTTTGCTTAATAACGTAAATATATGAGCTTAACTTTTTCAGATTCCTTATGGAGCTTAGCATTAAGATAACAAATTTTTTAATATGCATTAAAAAAATGATTTAATCTGCAAACATTACAAGGTAAATTTGGGAAATGTATGCTTAGATATTCTTATTTCACGAGTTAACCACATAGTGTATTAAATTGTAACACACAAAAATTGAAACGAATATGTTACTCTTTTGTCACAGATAAATTGATGTTGGCAGCACTGTTACCATTATCAGCTGTTAAGTCAACTTCTGTTGATCTGTATTGACAGTTGTATGTTGTAATGTTTGCTGATTAGATCAATTTTTTGAATGCATATTAAACAGTTTTTATATCAATGGTAAGCTCCATAAGGATATGAAAATTTTGAGCTCTCATATCTACAGTGTTAAGCAAAACATCGAAAAACTTCCAAGAATAAAGTCTTAAAATTTTATTTATATCCATAAAAATCATAAAAAAACTGGGTGATTTATAAGAAAAACAAAGGCAATCGCCATATTTGAAAATTGTGGTGGTTTAAAAAAATTTGAAATAGTATGTATTTTCAACTGTCTTTAAAAACAAGGCAAAGTTTTTTGTCAAACCTATGGTTTCCAAGATCACAATGGTGGCCCATTAAAAAAAGATACCCTCTATAGCAAATTAAGGAAGTAGATGTCAAAAGAACTAACTGTCGCTCTTTTATAAAGGGGCATAAAATGCAAGAAACAATATTTTATTGTCTCTGAAGCTAATATTTAAAGTTAATAATACAAATTGTAAAGGTTTATTTTTATGACCCATTTTACATAAGTACTTTAGGAAAGAGAACGTGTAAATATACAAAATAAGTTCAAGTGAAGCCATATTTATTCGGTAACTAGGCAAGCTCTCAGCAGCTGCAAAGTTGTAATAGGATTACGACTTCAACAATTAACTGTGGCCACTGTTAATGAAGGGGTATTTACGGTCCACTTTAAATAAGTACTTTAGGTTAGAGAAAGTATAAAGTACAAAATAAGTTCAAGTGAAGCCATATTTATTCGGTAACTAGGCAAGCTCTCAGCAGCTGCAAAGTTGTAATAGGATTACGACTTCAACAATTAACTGTGGCCACTGTTAATGAAGGGGTATTTACGGTCCAGTTTAACTGTGTTAGTGTAAGTGAAACTGTTACTAGATCCTAAACCAGTTAAAAGGTATAACTCAATCTGCTAATTCATTTACTAGTGACAACATTTATCTTTAGTTAACAAACGAAAACCTTAAAATACTTTTATTTTTAGTTTAAAATTATATTTAATTAGGAAATATAAAATAACCATTATGATTTCGTATTTTAAAATATGTCATCCTTAAATCAGAGTTAATGTCCTTTTATTTACTAATAATCAGCTAGTAATAATATTGGTTAGTAACAAATCGAAAAAGAAAAAGAATATTTTAACTATTCGATAAGTAATATGCATGTATACTAAACGAAGTGTTCTCGGTTAAAGGAGGAATGTAAACATTGGAGTAAAGTGGTTAAAAAATAATCTATGAGATTGGAAAAATTGCTGTTTGAACATGCTTTTGTTGATTTAAAAAATGAAAAAAAATTGCGTATTAAGTACAACTTTTGAGGATTTTCAACAATAAAAATGGTGAAAAGCAATGTTGAGGCATGGATATGTTCAGTTAATTTAGATTCAGTTAGGTTAGGTTTTGTTGGTTTGGGTTCGACAAAATCTGTAATAACAAAATATTATCACAAAAAAAACTAACAGGTTTGTTTAGGTTAGGTTCTGATATTTAGGTTAGATATGTTTCGGTTTCAAAACAATCAAATGGTATTTAAGATCACAGAAGTTTAATCACATCACGTATATTTTAGCGATTCTTTAATGAGAAAAATCGTTCTCTCAGCTTAACCAGTCACAATTTATTTACAGGAAAAGGGTTTCTAAACTTAACCAAAATATTTGCAGTTTTGTTGCCTTCTTGCTTCGGACAACCATCTGAGCTCCGTTTATGGAGTGTACAACGACACCGACCAAGAGTAGGAAATAGAATATGTGTGCTTAAACTAAAATAAATCCTTTATTTTTTATAAATAATCTTGACATATAAATTTTTAGAGACGGTTCTCAGAGTATGCTTGTTCAATGACGACATTTAAGTTGCAATAGGCACATTGTAAAAAATGATTTATCTGCGCTTCTATACTATTTAAATTTTTATATATTGACGCAGTTATCTAGTCTATTCAGATTAATAAAAACGTTTCACTTTTTATAAAAGTAAAATTGTTTTAGATACATTTTTTAACTGAAAAAGGGATCCAGTTTGTGTGTCGGAAGATAGGTAAAGTTGAATTGGTAACAAAAGTTATTTGTAAACAAAAACTACTTGCCTTGCTTTGATAAAACCTCAGGCGAGTTGAGATTACTGTTGTGAAAGACTCTAATACGTCAACACGTGCAAGTTGAAAAGTTATCTCAGACGCTTTTCTCCAGATTTTATTCTGAAAGAAAACTCATTCTTTAATATCCAAAAAAGTCTTAATAACTTATTTTAAAGGTTTGAAATTTTATTAGTCATATTTCTAGAAGAATGTAGTAAGGTATACGGTATTGAGTTCGCTAATTATCCTAACAACTTAACTACTATTTTCAGTGATTAGGATTATGATAAAATTAAAATAAGAAAGATTTCAGATACGATTTATTTTGGTCTCGTAGACTTGAAGAAGAAATGTTTTTATTTTTGTTTTCAATATCAATTATTGAACTAATTTTAATTCTTTCTTGTCTTCCATTAAGTTGAGTAGTATCTTGCGTTTAATATTTGTATCTAAACATAATTTAACGTTTTGTTAGTTATTTGCGTATTGCTGATAATTAATTTTTGTTTAATTTAACTATTGATAATTTCTTTTATTGATTAACTAAAATATGTTAACATTTTTATTCAGTGACGATTACTCTAAAATCAAGTTTTTTCTGTATAACACAACATAATTTGAATGTAAACATCAAGGAAGAAGAACATTTATTAAAAACTTTTTATGTTTATCGTGAATTTGAAATTTATAAATAGTCATTTATCAAGGAAAGTTTATATTTTATACTTATATCAAACCTACTTAATTCATATTCTTACATTCTTACATATGAGACGCCGACACAACATTGTTGGTATTTTAAGGCGAATATGAATGGTAATATGAGTGTAGGATGAGTGTGGATGAGTGTAGTCTGGTTACTAACTGAGTTCAACTGTTCCTCAGAAAGGGCAATTTATTAATAGCCCAACAGCTAGGGCAATTATAGGACCTACAGCTTTACGTGGAATCCGAACCACGTAGTGCTGGTCTGATTTTCAGCTAATTGACAAGCCTGATACTCAGTTATCTTCCTCACACAACAGTAGATAAGAAGTACGGGAGCAAGGCTCACTTTTCTGGCCTCTGATTGGTCGAGAGCGGTCACGTGACCGGATCCAAGATGGCGGCCGGAACCGGATCCAAGATGGCGGCCGGATCCAAGATGGCGGTGCCCATTTCCCGCCAAATTTTCTAACCTCACTTTTCCTAACCTCAAATTCCCGCCAAATTTCCCACGCTTTTCCCGGAATTCCCCAAAATTCCCGATTTTCCCCCAAATTCCCGATTTTCCCGAAATTACCTTACTTTTTCCCCAATTTTCCCGATTTTCCTCCAAATTCCCACATCATACTATATGAAATACACTGTTAACCTTGTTATACTATATAAAATTCATTGTTAACCTAACTTTTTCCGTGTTATACTATATAAAATGCACTGTTAACCTTGTTATACTATATAAGATACACTATATAAAATACAGTCTTAACCTAACTTTTTCCATGTTATACTATATAAAATTCACTTTTTTGTCCAATATGGCGTCTTTTTCCATGTTATACTATATAAAATTCACTTTTTTGTCCAATATGGCATCTTTTTCCATGTTATACTATATAAAATGAACTTTTTTGTCCAATATGGCGTCTTTTTCCATGATATACTATATAAAATGAACTTTTTTGTCCAATATGGCGTCTTTCCCTCCCAAAATTCCTTATCCAATATGGCGGACTTTACACTATAATAAATGTAAAAAGATGACAACCGGATCCAAGATGGCGGGTACTTCCGGCGACTGTCGGCTACCTTCGTACGCTCTTAGCCTATGATGCACGCGTCGTCTGCTGGTCGGGCACGCATGCGCCCCTTGTTACTCATATATACAAAATAACAAATTTAATATTCCATACACTATAATAAAATTAATATTTCATATACTCTATGTGCTCGACCCGATCGTAGCGCACCTGGTGGCAAAACTTAGCACATCCTTTCGGAAACATGGCGCCTTTGGAAGGGAAGTCCCCGGGGGAAAATTCCCTCCCTCAAATTCCCTCGGCATACTATACAAAATGCACTCTTCCCATCTCATACTATATAAAATGCTAAAGATGGCGGCCATTTACATATGTACTATATAAAATGCTTTCGTGTAATTCCGGCAACCGTCGGCTACCTTCGTACACATCGTCAGCTGGTCTGGCGCACACCCAAATGCCACGCTCTGATTGGTTACCTCCCTACTTTACAAGTAATCTTTCTCACACGTACTGTTAGACTACTTATTTAATTTAATTTTTCTCAACTTTTTAATAAATACACTGTTAATATACGCCCTTACCTTCGGACACTCATCCATGGCTTCCTACACTGTTACCAATACTTATCTATCGAATCACAGATCATCCTCAAGCCCCTACTTAATACTCTAGGCAACCCGCAATACACGTTTTAATTAAAAATCAAGGGACAGCTATTATTTATATCAATTATTTACTTCTTTTTTTATTTTTATTTAATTGTTACATACGAGGCCAACTGGTGTACGGTGACCGGGCTTTATCGCTGTTATCACATCACTTGACCTCAAAGGTCAACCCGTGGCTGTTATCACATCCCACAAGCATTGTTTTACATCCCGTATGAACGATGTACGAGTCTTTGTTACTAACTAGATGAACGAGCGTAGTCTTTGTTACTAACTAAGGCTGCTGGACCCTTTAATATATGATCTATTAACAACACAGTAGTCAGGGAAACTATGACATGGAACCCAAACCCCTTAAAATTTAGTTAAAATGTCCATAAATAGGGTTATTTGTGTACAAAATATGTTATAATTCCCTAAAAGCAATAAAATGCAGTGTCATAACAACGATATTTGTCCTAAACATTAAAAATTCCTTTAAAATACTCTTATAGAACCCCAGTTTGAGCTCAAAACAACGTACAAAACTGATGTAACACTTGTAAATTAATTGTTTAACCTACATAGCTATTTAGTTGACTCCAAACAGTTGGCAAAGTGTAAGTAGCCAATAGGAATAAATTCTCTATAATGTTCACATTTTAAGCTTGATTTTAACAAAACCTGATGCTATTGATTCTTTGCACATTAAACAAATAAACGAATAGTTAGTTGAAATGTGTCTATTGTAGAAACTTTGGTATTAACAGTAAGAAAGTTTGGTTTCTTTTGACTATAATATACTCGATCAGAAAATGTATATACACCACTCCCAAAGACCGAAACACATGGAGAACCTAGAACACACAACATTCTTGATAGATCACCTTCCTATTCATCACATAAGACCCTTGATTATCCATCACCTATCCCTAAGACATCTGACTAACCAACTACCCACCCAATATTCTAGACTAAACACACTCTACATACAAGACCTTTGATTGACCATCTACCTACCCTACACACACAGTACTCTCGATAGACCACTCACCTCCCCATCACATAAGACATCTGATTGACCATCTACCCACCTAATATACTAGACTAACCACACTCTACACATAGTCCTCTTGACAGACCACGCACCCCTCTCGACACATAATACATTTGACCACCTACCCACCTAATATACTAGACTAACCACACTCTACATACAAGAGTTTTGATCGACCATCTACCCACTCAACACACACAGACCCTCGATAGGCCACCCACCTCCCCAACACATAAGACATCTGACTGACCATCTACCCACCTAATATACTAGACTAACCACACCTTACATACAAGACCTTTGATTGACCACCTACCTACCCAACACACACAGTACCCTCGATAGGCCACACACCTTCCCAACATATAACACATCCGACTGACCATCTACCCACCTAATATACTAGACTAACCACACCTTAAATACAAGACCTTTGATTGACCACCTACCTACCCAACACACACAGTACCCTCGATAGGCCACCCACCTTCCCAACACATAAGACATCTGACTGACCACCTACCTACTTAATATACTAGACTAACCACACTCTACATACAAGACTTTTGATTGACCACTCACCTATTAAACACACAGACGTTTGATTAAACACCCACATACTCAACACAGAGTCATGTTGATAGACCAACCCACCTTCCCCAAACATAAAACCTTTGATAGACCAACCACACACTCTACAGACATAACTTAAAATACCATCACACTACCAAAAAGGCAGTCTCTTTATAGACCCCCATCTACTCAATACATGAGACACTTGGTAAACCACTCGCCTACCCAACACATAGTCCTCTTGATAGACCACTCACCCCTCCCGACACATAATACATTTGACAGACCACTTACTTAACATACAAGACTGACCATACACTCTACATCGAAGACGTTTGATTATCCACTCACCTACTCAATACACACAAAACACTTGTTTGATCACAACAATTTAACAAACACAACTGACGATTGACACTCCACATTCCCAAAGCATCATACTACAATGAAAATAGTCCTATTGACATACCCCTACCTACCAAACATACGTACCACACAACATAAAATCATGACAACAGTCAACCCACCTACTCAACACACAACACCTCTGATAGATAATCCACCTAACCATTACATAAAACCCTTGACTGACACTCAACATTCATGGATGACCTACCTACCAAACATACGAGTTGATCACATTACCAAAGCATATGAAGGACCACCTACCATACATACATACCACACACCATAAAATCATGACTTAACAGTCCACCCACCTACTCAACACACAACACCTCTGATAGATAATCCACCTAAACATTACATAAAACCTTTGATTGACACCCAACATTCATGGATGACCTACCTACCAAACATACGAATTGACCACATTACCAAAGCATATGAAGGACCACCTACCAAACATACGTACCACACACCATAAAATCATGACTTAACAGTCCACCCACCTACTCAACACACAAAACCCCTGATAGATAATCCACCTAAACATTACATAAAACCTTACATTGACACCCAACATTCATGGATAACCTACCTACCAAACATAAGAATTGACCACATTACCAAAGCATATGAAGGACCACCTACCAAACATACGTACCACACACCATAAAATCATGACTTAACAGTCCACCCACCTACTCAACACACAACACCTCTGATAGATAATCCACCTAACCATTACATAAAACCTTTGATTGACACTCAACATTCATGGATGACCTACCTACCAAACATACGAATAGACCACATTACCAAAGCATATGAAGGACCAATCACAAACATACGTACCACACACCATAAAATCATGACAACAGTCCACCCACCTACTCAACACACAACACCTCTGATAGATAATCCACCTAACCATTACATAAAACCCTTGACTGACACTCAACATTCATGGATGACCTACCTACCAAACATACGAGTTGATCACATTACCAAAGCATATGAAGGACCACCTACCATACATACATACCACACACCATAAAATCATGACTTAACAGTCCACCCACCTACTCAACACACAACACCTCTGATAGATAATCCACCTAAACATTACATAAAACGTTTGATTGACACCCAACATTCATGGATGACCTACCTACCAAACATACGAATTGACCACATTACCAAAGCATATGAAGGACCACCTACCAAACATACGTACCACACACCATAAAATCATGACTTAACAGTCCACCCACCTACTCAACACACAAAACCACTGATAGATAATCCACCTAAACATTACATAAAACCTTACATTGACACCCAACATTCATGGATAACCTACCTACCAAACATACGAATTGACCACATTACCAAAGCATATGAAGGACCACCTACCAAACATACGTACCACACACCATAAAATCATGACTTAACAGTCCACCCACCTACTCAACACACAACACCTCTGATAGATAATCCACCTAACCATTACATAAAACCTTTGATTGACACTCAACATTCATGGATGACCTACCTACCAAACATACGAATTGACCACATTACCAAAGCATATGAAGGACCACCTACCAAACATACGTACCACACACCATAAAATCATGACTTAACAGTCCACCCACCTACTCAACACACAACACCTCTGATAGATAATCCACCTAAACATTACATAAAACCTTACATTGACACCCAACATTCATGGATAACCTACCTACCAAACATACGAATTGACCACATTACCAAAGCATATGAAGGACCTCCTACCATACATACATACCACACACCATAAAATCATGACTTAACAGTCCACCCACCTACTCAACACACAACACCTCTGATAGATAATCCACCTAACCATTACATAAAACCTTACATTGACACCCAACATTCATGGATGACCTACCTACCAAACATAAGAATTGACCACATTCCCAAAGTATATGAAGAACCAATCACAAACATACGTACCACACACCATTAAATCATGACTTAACAGTCCACCCGCCTACTCAAAACACAACACCTCTGATAGATAATCCACCTAAACATTACATAAAACCTTTGATTGATACTCAACATTCATGGATGACCTACCTACCAAACATACGAATTGACCACATTACCAAAGCATATGAAGGACCACCTACCATACATACGTACCACACACCATAAAATCATGACTTAACAGTCCACCCACCTACTCAACACACAACACCTCTGATAGATAATCCACCTAACCACTACATAAAACCTTTGATTGATACTCAACATTCATGGATGACCTACCTACCAAACATACGAATTGACCACATTTCCAAAGCATATGAAGGACCACCTACCATTCATACGTACCACACACCATAAAATCATGACTTAACAGTCCACCCGCCACCTCAACACACAACACCTCTGATAGATAATCCACCTAACCACTACATAAAACCTTTGATTGACACTCAACATTCATGGATGACCTACCTACCAAACATACAAATTGACCACATTCTCAAAGCATAAGAAGGAACACCTACCATACATACATACCACACACCATAAAATCATGACTTAACAGTCCACCCGCCTACCTCTGCACACACAATTCCTTAGGACACACCCTAAACATACCACTCATCCTACAGACAAAACTCCTAGAGAACTACCCATCCACCATAAAAACAGTATTGCTTCATTTAATCTTGTTTTAAAATAACATTATTACACTGTAAGATAGGTTTAATACAGCTAAAGACCTAAAGTGTTACCTAAAATTCTGTTTTATATGAGAGCCGTTGGTGGAAAACATCCAAACTAAACATAGGAATCAGCTAGTAGTTTCATAGAAATTCTGCTATACAACTAAAAAAATATGAGAAAAAATTAGGTTTAAAAACAATGAACACAGAAAAAATTAGGTTTAAAAACAATGAACACAGAAAAATTAGGTTTAAAAACAATGAGAACAGACAAAATTAGATTTAAAAAATGAACATAGAAAAAGTTAGGTTAAAAAAATGAACACAGAAAAAGTTAGGTTAAAAAAATGAACACAGAAAAAGTTAGGTTAAAAACAATGAACACAGAAAAAGTTAGGTTAGCAAACATCAGAAAAGTTCAGTTAAAATTAACAAAACTCATAAAATGGGACATTTTTTGACTTTTGTTAATTTTAACAACTTTTCTGAAAAGTAAGGATAGCAATCAACCTTTCGGTTATTTGCTAGACTTACTTTTCTGATGTTTGCTAACCTAACTTTTTCTGTGTTCATTGTTTTTAACCTAACTTTTTCTGTGTTCATTTTTTAACCTAACTTTTTCTGTGTTCATTTTTTTAACCTAACTTTTTCTATGTTCATTTTTTTAATCTAATTTTGTCTGTTCTCATTGTTTTTAAACCTAATTTTTCTGTGTTCATTGTTTTTAAACCTAATTTTTTCTGTGTTCATTGTTTTTAAACCTAATTTTTTCTCATATTTTTTTAGTTGTATAGCAGAATTTCTATGAAACTACTAGCTGATTCCTATGTTTAGTTTGGATGTTTTCCACCAACGGCTCTCATATAAAACAGAATTTTAGGTAACACTTTAGGTCTTTAGCTGTATTAAACCTATCTTACAGTGTAATAATGTTATTTTAAAACAAGATTAAATGAAGCAATACTGTTTTTATGGTGGATGGGTAGTTCTCTAGGAGTTTTGTCTGTAGGATGAGTGGTATGTTTAGGGTGTGTCCTAAGGAATTGTGTGTGCAGAGGTAGGCGGGTGGACTGTTAAGTCATGATTTTATGGTGTGTGGTATGTATGTATGGTAGGTGTTCCTTCTTATGCTTTGAGAATGTGGTCAATTTGTATGTTTGGTAGGTAGGTCATCCATGAATGTTGAGTGTCAATCAAAGGTTTTATGTAGTGGTTAGGTGGATTATCTATCAGAGGTGTTGTGTGTTGAGGTGGCGGGTGGACTGTTAAGTCATGATTTTATGGTGTGTGGTACGTATGAATGGTAGGTGGTCCTTCATATGCTTTGGAAATGTGGTCAATTCGTATGTTTGGTAGGTAGGTCATCCATGAATGTTGAGTATCAATCAAAGGTTTTATGTAGTGGTTAGGTGGATTATCTATCAGAGGTGTTGTGTGTTGAGTAGGTGGGTGGACTGTTAAGTCATGATTTTATGGTGTGTGGTACGTATGTATGGTAGGTGGTCCTTCATATGCTTTGGTAATGTGGTCAATTCGTATGTTTGGTAGGTAGGTCATCCATGAATGTTGAGTATCAATCAAAGGTTTTATGTAATGTTTAGGTGGATTATCTATCAGAGGTGTTGTGTTTTGAGTAGGCGGGTGGACTGTTAAGTCATGATTTTATGGTGTGTGGTACGTATGTTTGTGATTGGTTCTTCATATACTTTGGGAATGTGGTCAATTCTTATGTTTGGTAGGTAGGTCATCCATGAATGTTGGGTGTCAATGTAAGGTTTTATGTAATGGTTAGGTGGATTATCTATCAGAGGTGTTGTGTGTTGAGTAGGTGGGTGGACTGTTAAGTCATGATTTTATGGTGTGTGGTATGTATGTATGGTAGGAGGTCCTTCATATGCTTTGGTAATGTGGTCAATTCGTATGTTTGGTAGGTAGGTTATCCATGAATGTTGGGTGTCAATGTAAGGTTTTATGTAATGTTTAGGTGGATTATCTATCAGAGGTGTTGTGTGTTGAGTAGGTGGGTGGACTGTTAAGTCATGATTTTATGGTGTGTGGTACGTATGTTTGGTAGGTGGTCCTTCATATGCTTTGGTAATGTGGTCAATTCGTATGTTTGGTAGGTAGGTCATCCATGAATGTTGAGTGTCAATCAAAGGTTTTATGTAATAGTTAGGTGGATTATCTATCAGAGGTGTTGTGTGTTGAGTAGGTGGGTGGACTGTTAAGTCATGATTTTATGGTGTGTGGTACGTATGTTTGGTAGGTGGTCCTTCATATGCTTTGGTAATGTGGTCAATTCGTATGTTTTGTAGGTAGGTTATCCATGAATGTTGGGTGTCAATGTAAGGTTTTATGTAATGTTTAGGTGGATTATCTATCAGGGGTTTTGTGTGTTGAGTAGGTGGGTGGACTGTTAAGTCATGATTTTATGGTGTGTGGTACGTATGTTTGGTAGGTGGTCCTTCATATGCTTTGGTAATGTGGTCAATTCGTATGTTTGGTAGGTAGGTCATCCATGAATGTTGGGTGTCAATCAAACGTTTTATGTAATGTTTAGGTGGATTATCTATCAGAGGTGTTGTGTGTTGAGTAGGTGGGTGGACTGTTAAGTCATGATTTTATGGTGTGTGGTATGTATGTATGGTAGGTGGTCCTTCATATGCTTTGGTAATGTGATCAACTCGTATGTTTGGTAGGTAGGTCATCCATGAATGTTGAGTGTCAGTCAAGGGTTTTATGTAATGGTTAGGTGGATTATCTATCAGAGGTGTTGTGTGTTGAGTAGGTGGGTGGACTGTTGTCATGATTTTATGGTGTGTGGTACGTATGTTTGTGATTGGTCCTTCATATACTTTGGGAATGTGGTCAATTCTTATGTTTGGTAGGTAGGTCATCCATGAATGTTGGGTGTCAATCTAAGGTTTTATGTAATGGTTAGGTGGATTATCTATCAGAGGTGTTGTGTGTTGAGTAGGTGGGTGGACTGTTAAGTCATGATTTTATGGTGTGTGGTACGTATGTATGGTAGGTGGTCCTTCATATGCTTTGGTAATGTGGTCAATTCGTATGTTTGGTAGGTAGGTTATCCATGAATGTTGGGTGTCAATGTAAGGTTTTATGTAATGTTTAGGTGGATTATCTATCAGGGGTTTTGTGTGTTGAGTAGGTGGGTGGACTGTTAAGTCATGATTTTATGGTGTGTGGTACGTATGTTTGGTAGGTGGTCCTTCATATGCTTTGGTAATGTGGTCAATTCGTATGTTTGGTAGGTAGGTCATCCATGAATGTTGGGTGTCAATCAAAGGTTTTATGTAATGTTTAGGTGGATTATCTATCAGAGGTGTTGTGTGTTGAGTAGGTGGGTGGACTGTTAAGTCATGATTTTATGGTGTGTGGTATGTATGTATGGTAGGTGGTCCTTCATATGCTTTGGTAATGTGATCAACTCGTATGTTTGGTAGGTAGGTCATCCATGAATGTTGAGTGTCAGTCAAGGGTTTTATGTAATGGTTAGGTGGATTATCTATCAGAGGTGTTGTGTGTTGAGTAGGTGGGTTGACTGTTGTCATGATTTTATGTTGTGTGGTACGTATGTTTGGTAGGTAGGGGTATGTCAATAGGACTATTTTCATTGTAGTATGATGCTTTGGGAATGTGGAGTGTCAATCGTCAGTTGTGTTTGTTAAATTGTTGTGATCAAACAAGTGTTTTGTGTGTATTGAGTAGGTGAGTGGATAATCAAACGTCTTCGATGTAGAGTGTATGGTCAGTCTTGTATGTTAAGTAAGTGGTCTGTCAAATGTATTATGTGTCGGGAGGGGTGAGTGGTCTATCAAGAGGACTATGTGTTGGGTAGGCGAGTGGTTTACCAAGTGTTCCATGTATTGAGTAGATGGGGGTCTATAAAGAGACTGCCTTTTTGGTAGTGTGATGGTATTTTAAGTTATGTCTGTAGAGTGTGTGGTTGGTCTATCAAAGGTTTTATGTTTGGGGAAGGTGGGTTGGTCTATCAACATGACTCTGTGTTGAGTATGTGGGTGTTTAATCAAACGTCTGTGTGTTTAATAGGTGAGTGGTCAATCAAAAGTCTTGTATGTAGAGTGTGGTTAGTCTAGTATATTAAGTAGGTAGGTGGTCAGTCAGATGTCTTATGTGTTGGGAAGGTGGGTGGCCTATCGAGGGTACTGTGTGTGTTGGGTAGGTAGGTGGTCAATCAAAGGTCTTGTATTTAAGGTGTGGTTAGTCTAGTATATTAGGTGGGTAGATGGTCAGTCGGATGTGTTATATGTTGGGAAGGTGTGTGGCCTATCGAGGGTACTGTGTGTGTTGGGTAGGTAGGTGGTCAATCAAAGGTCTTGTATGTAAGGTGTGGTTAGTCTAGTATATTAGGTGGGTAGATGGTCAGTCAGATGTCTTATGTGTTGGGGAGGTGGGTGGCCTATCGAGGGTCTGTGTGTGTTGAGTGGGTAGATGGTCGATCAAAACTCTTGTATGTAGAGTGTGGTTAGTCTAGTATATTAGGTGGGTAGGTGGTCAAATGTATTATGTGTCGAGAGGGGTGCGTGGTCTGTCAAGAGGACTATGTGTAGAGTGTGGTTAGTCTAGTATATTAGGTGGGTAGATGGTCAATCAGATGTCTTATGTGATGGGGAGGTGAGTGGTCTATCGAGAGTACTGTGTGTGTAGGGTAGGTAGATGGTCAATCAAAGGTCTTGTATGTAGAGTGTGTTTAGTCTAGAATATTGGGTGGGTAGTTGGTTAGTCAGATGTCTTAGGGATAGGTGATGGATAATCAAGGGTCTTATGTGATGAATAGGAAGGTGATCTATCAAGAATGTTGTGTGTTCTAGGTTCTCCATGTGTTTCGGTCTTTGGGAGTGGTGTATATACATTTTCTGATCGAGTATATTATAGTCAAAAGAAACCAAACTTTCTTACTGTTAATACCAAAGTTTCTACAATAGACACATTTCAACTAACTATTCGTTTATTTGTTTAATGTGCAAAGAATCAATAGCATCAGGTTTTGTTAAAATCAAGCTTAAAATGTGAACATTATAGAGAATTTATTCCTATTGGCTACTTACACTTTGCCAACTGTTTGGAGTCAACTAAATAGCTATGTAGGTTAAACAATTAATTTACAAGTGTTACATCAGTTTTGTACGTTGTTTTGAGCTCAAACTGGGGTTCTATAAGAGTATTTTAAAGGAATTTTTAATGTTTAGGACAAATATCGTTGTTATGACACTGCATTTTATTGCTTTTAGGGAATTATAACATATTTTGTACACAAATAACCCTATTTATGGACATTTTAACTAAATTTTAAGGGGTTTGGGTTCCATGTCATAGTTTCCCTGACTACTGTGTTGTTAATAGATCATATATTAAAGGGTCCAGCAGCCTTAGTTAGTAACAAAGACTACGCTCGTTCATCTAGTTAGTAACAAAGACTCGTACATCGTTCATACGGGATGTAAAACAATGCTTGTGGGATGTGATAACAGCCACGGGTTGACCTTTGAGGTCAAGTGATGTGATAACAGCGATAAAGCCCGGTCACCGTACACCAGTTGGCCTCGTATGTAACAATTAAATAAAAATAAAAAAAGAAGTAAATAATTGATATAAATAATAGCTGTCCCTTGATTTTTAATTAAAACGTGTATTGCGGGTTGCCTAGAGTATTAAGTAGGGGCTTGAGGATGATCTGTGATTCGATAGATAAGTATTGGTAACAGTGTAGGAAGCCATGGATGAGTGTCCGAAGGTAAGGGCGTATATTAACAGTGTATTTATTAAAAAGTTGAGAAAAATTAAATTAAATAAGTAGTCTAACAGTACGTGTGAGAAAGATTACTTGTAAAGTAGGGAGGTAACCAATCAGAGCGTGGCATTTGGGTGTGCGCCAGACCAGCTGACGATGTGTACGAAGGTAGCCGACGGTTGCCGGAATTACACGAAAGCATTTTATATAGTACATATGTAAATGGCCGCCATCTTTAGCATTTTATATAGTATGAGATGGGAAGAGTGCATTTTGTATAGTATGCCGAGGGAATTTGAGGGAGGGAATTTTCCCCCGGGGACTTCCCTTCCAAAGGCGCCATGTTTCCGAAAGGATGTGCTAAGTTTTGCCACCAGGTGCGCTACGATCGGGTCGAGCACATAGAGTATATGAAATATTAATTTTATTATAGTGTATGGAATATTAAATTTGTTATTTTGTATATATGAGTAACAAGGGGCGCATGCGTGCCCGACCAGCAGACGACGCGTGCATCATAGGCTAAGAGCGTACGAAGGTAGCCGACAGTCGCCGGAAGTACCCGCCATCTTGGATCCGGTTGTCATCTTTTTACATTTATTATAGTGTAAAGTCCGCCATATTGGATAAGGAATTTTGGGAGGGAAAGACGCCATATTGGACAAAAAAGTTCATTTTATATAGTATATCATGGAAAAAGACGCCATATTGGACAAAAAAGTTCATTTTATATAGTATAACATGGAAAAAGATGCCATATTGGACAAAAAAGTGAATTTTATATAGTATAACATGGAAAAAGACGCCATATTGGACAAAAAAGTGAATTTTATATAGTATAACATGGAAAAAGTTAGGTTAAGACTGTATTTTATATAGTGTATCTTATATAGTATAACAAGGTTAACAGTGCATTTTATATAGTATAACACGGAAAAAGTTAGGTTAACAATGAATTTTATATAGTATAACAAGGTTAACAGTGAATTTCATATAGTATGATGTGGGAATTTGGAGGAAAATCGGGAAAATTGGGGAAAAAGTAAGGTAATTTCGGGAAAATCGGGAATTTGGGGGAAAATCGGGAATTTTGGGGAATTCCGGGAAAAGCGTGGGAAATTTGGCGGGAATTTGAGGTTAGGAAAAGTGAGGTTAGAAAATTTGGCGGGAAATGGGCACCGCCATCTTGGATCCGGCCGCCATCTTGGATCCGGTTCCGGCCGCCATCTTGGATCCGGTCACGTGACCGCTCTCGACCAATCAGAGGCCAGAAAAGTGAGCCTTGCTCCCGTACTTCTTATCTACTCACAACATCCATACAATGATTACCACCCAAAATGGATACCCCAGACTTCTCTAGTAGTGTCCACGACGATAGCAACCATCAAGCGGACGCCATGTCGGTATTAAGAGGACCGAGCATCCAACCTATCGCCTACAATATCCCAAACACTTTGTCCCCATGTAGGGTGGGCACTGCGCCACCAGTGCCGACCCTTAAAACTAATTTATCTTAAACCTAATAAGAACTTATTCTTGACGAACTGTATAATGTCAAGGTACTTTCATACAATGATTATTTATGAGCATTAGATTTAGAGGCGATTTTAAAGATTTGTTTTTACTCACTTTTTTGTATATTTTGTTAAATCATATAAATGTTTGTTTTATTTTATCCCAGCTTAATCTAAACAAGTTTTTATTTACGGTGTAAATTTTACGACATATTTTTTAAACTCTTATATGATAAAATAATATGCTTAAATAAGGAATTAATATCTAATATCCTGTTAACAGAATAAAAGGAACTATGAGCATGAGCAACATGCCATCTCCTGGACAGTATTCTGACAGCCATCGTTCGTCTGTATGGAATGTAATGAACGAACCAAACAATTGAACGAGTTCCACACAGCTTTGAATGTACGATAGAGTTGGAATGCCCATTTTGATTACGACTATCTTCCCACATTGTTCACCAAGATATGACATTTAACTTGATTGCTTCTTCATTTTGTAATTGCAAGTGTATCTAACATATTGCTTATTAACAAATTTTAATAATACAAGGTGTTCATAAAACTATGTATTTTACAAGGTGTTCATAAAGGCCTTCATTTTCTACAATGTGCCTATTGCAACTTAAATGTCATCATTGAACAACCATACTCTGTGAACCGTCTCTAAAAATTGATATGTCAAGATTATTTATAAAAGATAAAGGATTTATTTTAGTTTAAGCATACATATTCTATTTCCTACTCTTGGTCGGTGTCGTTGTACACTCCATAAATGGAGCTCAGATGGTTGACCGAAGCAAGAAGGCAACAAAACTGCAAATATTTTGGTTAAGTTTAGAAACCCTTTTCCTGTAAATAAATTGCAACTGGTTAAGCTGAGAGAACGGTTTTTCTGATTAAATAATCGCTCAAATAAATGTGATGTGATTAAACTTCTGTGATCTTAAATACCATTTGATTGTTTTGAAACCGAAACATACCTAACCTAAACAAACCTGTTAGTTTTGTTTGTGATAATATTTTGTTATTACAGATTTTGTCGAACCAAACTAACAAAACCTAATCTAACTGAATCTAAATTTACTGAACATCCATGCCTCAACAATGCTTTTCACCATTTATGGTTGACAATCCTCATCAGTTGTACTTAATACGCATTTTTTCCATTTTTTAAATCAACGAAAGCATGTTCAAACAGCAATTTTTCCAATCTCATAGATTATTTTTTAACTACTTTATTCCAATGTTGTTCGGATATGGTTACGTAAACTAAAATTAAGAAAAAAGTTCCATTAAACATATTTCATAAAACGCTTAGTTTACCTTCTCTCTATATCTAATGTGTTTTTTTACATAATTTATCATATCTTAATAACCCCTCAAGATATTATCTTCAAACCCTGTACGTGAATTAGGAGTAATAAGGCCTAAATTGGTGGAGAGTATCAAGTTCCCAGTTTGTACCATTCAAAATGGAACCTAATTTAAGTTTTCTTAGCTTAATATCTTGAAAAGTATAAAATTTTTAAAAATCTACCAGATATACAAACATTGCACAATTTTATTTCCCAAAAGGTAGTTAAGATCGGATCATTAATAACTAAAAAATGCTGATCTTTCTAATACAGTGCATGCTAATGTTATGGCAATTTTATCCATTTAGCATGTACTGTATTAAAAAAATGACAACTAATCAGTTATTAATGATCCAAACTTAACAATCTTTATCCCATATTTTTGGAAATTGAATTTTGCAATTATTGTGTATTCAATACCTTTTTTGAGAAATTTGTACTAAACTAACCGCCACTTTAAAATAGTATAAAGTAGGAAAAATACAAAACCTATCTATTTTTATTTAGCGTTTGTCTGTCCATAAGAGATTTTTACAAAAATAAATTGTCAAAAATCAAAATAAATGTTTGATAAAAATGTCCTGATACCTTTTTTTCTAATAAATGTGATGCGAGAGCATATTTTCTTTCCGAAATGGTAAAGATTACAAACTTAAATTTATAAAGAGCTGAACTTGTTTTTGAAAATGTTAAAATAATTCTTGATATTATCTAATATTATTCAGAATATAAATCTACTGCATTGTTTTTCATGCGTCGCATTTTTCTTTTACCCATCGTAATATTTTAACTCAGACAAGTTAGAACGTTTGGTTTGTGTTATAAAATTCAACGTTTAAATGCTCATTAGTTTTATACGGACCTTTGTTTGTTAGCTAAATTGAAATATCATGATAAGCTAAAAGTATGATGAAAGGGTGGAAACACACTACTAGAAAATTATTATTTATTTGTTGTTCGATTTCAAACATTGAAGCAGATTCATAAAAGTTCATGAAATTTCCTAATTCTAGAATAAATGTTTTGAAAAAGTGTTCGTTTTACGATATTTAAATTTGAAGATTTTAAATAGCCACCATTTTGAAAAGAAAATATGTTACGGATTTCAATTCATTTTAAACAGGGAATCAATTAGGAAAAGTGTCTACTTAAAACTTGGTTGTACGTGATCAAGATATATTTTTGAAGACCAAATGTGGATAGATATACACGAAACGAACAGAGATAGACCACCGCCGGTTTTTGATGTTTAATGTTTATTTTGACGTCTCGAATCCAATATCTTAAACTATCTCTAAGTTTATAAAATTATTTTGGAAACACGCTGTATATTTAAAATACTAATGATTATTATGTGTATTTTCAATCATACAAAATGTTTTAACCTGTTTTCCTAAAGAAAAGTCATTCGATAATATAACAATAACCGTAATTTCATAATACGACTTAATTATATAGACCTATTAATTATCATATAAATTTACCTTATTAATTAGTTAGTTACTTATTACTATGTTTGTTTAACTTAAAAAAAAAAAACAAAAACAAAAACCAACTATTATTAGATAGTAAATAAATTAAATCTTCTACTTATAAACAATTGTATACAAATAATTGTTTTATACTAACACTTTTAAAGTTTATGTTGTTAAACTAAGAAAATTGTGTCTAGAGGTAATGTGTAATTTTCTATACAAACTATACCGAAGTTGTTGGCGCTTGTTTGGACGTTTGTAAAACTTTTATAAACTCATTGATTTGACCTCCCATTAAAAACCTCATTTTATGAACCTAATTTTTTAAATTAGACTGCGATATAATATTGAACACGAATCCATAACGAAATAATATATAGGCTCAGTTCACAACTTAGAGAGTTTTCGGTATAATAGTATGTTGTTCTTATACAATTACTTAAAACGATTATATGGAGATATATGTTGTATTATAATTTATCAGTTAATACCATACATGCTCTTCATGCAAATACGATATAAAACAATTTTATGTCGATGTAATATTAAATTTATAATGTTCCAGTGTGTCTCGTATAGTTTATTTTAGGAACTTTCAACTAACCCAAATGATTACCTTACGTTTAATTATTTGTTTTTAGATTATAGAATATAGTAAAATTTATCCATACAATCGAACCATAAATACGGTTTTAATAAATTAAATTCATAACCTAACTTGCTTAAAAGTTCCTTGAAGCATGGATTCAGGGTTAGTAATGAATAGTTTCCAGTTCATTCACAATAATTATGTTTTGCAAATTATCGTAACTAACCTCTAATAACCATAACTATTGATGCAAGGAGGTTTCAAATCTCAATTGTTATGAAAAATTAACCATGTAACAAGAGTTAATAAGGGCTTATTAGATCATAAAAGTACGTAATAAGCAACACGGCTGAATGTCATTAGCTATTAACAAGTTCGTCATACAAGAAAACAAATAAAATACGCGAATAATAAGTTGACAAAATATTATCAGACTAACAATTTGGAATCACCGTATCATGGGATCATTGTTTTTATTTATCTTAATTTATTAAATTTAAAAACGATGTAGTCACTCATCACGAATTCCCTAGATCCAATGAAAAAGTTTTATGAAATTTAAGGGAAGTTAATTTTTGTATCATAGACATCTACTATAAAAGGATTTCTAGAAATTAAATTCCTACAAGGTGCGAACAATCTCTCAACTTTTCCTTTTTTCTATAAGAGTAACATTGGCAATAATTTAATTTAAAATTTATTTCAAACAGTTAATACGAACAAAAATAAAAATGACACAAGCTTGGCTAATTTAGTTTTCATAGCGACATTTTAAAGATAATTTCTTCTAACTCTGACTCGATTGCACTCTTTGCATTCACCTACAGTAGGATAAATATGACTACAGGACCACAGAGCTTCATAAAGATGTTGGAAAATTATTTCGGGTTTTAGTTTATACACGCTTAAGATCAGGATTATTTTGCAGCTAAAATTGTTCTATGAAAAGAATCGAATTTAGTTGTCACATATTCGATTCTTTTCACTGTAGTATTATTGGTTTACACATCAATAAAAATCATCCAAAACACAACATCCTCCAATAAATAATATCATAAAATAACTTTGGAGGATCTATTCGTCATTTAGACGCCAATGTAGAGGAAATTCCATTACCTAGAATGGCAGTATGTAGGAATACTTTCCATCTATAAGAATAGTTTTATTGTGATATTAATTGGGGGTTTTATTATTATATATAACCCTCGTAATTTATGCAATATTTCATCGTAGTTTTAAATAATACATTACTCTGTTTTAACCATATTTATTCAATTCAATATTCAGCCCAGATACCTGTTTCAAGGCAAATACCTGAATTGCAAGTTGGAATATGATTTAATGAAGATTTAAATTAAACTAAGATTCAGAGAGGGAAATAAAAAGGGGTTTTAAAACACGGATGTAGGTTTTAAACTAGTACATAATTACATTACATCTCCAGCACATTAATTATATTTACAACTCAATATATTCTTTGCTTTAAGAGTTTCTTATGAATACTTGTAGGCCATTCCCCAGGTGAGGTAAACATATTATATTTGCTTGAAGTGACTTCAACATTGTTCTTATGTGTAGTTTAAAAATGATAACACCGATATGATACTTTTTGACTTCTCTATAAATATATTTTTCTTTAGTGATATATGTTAATGCTTTTATGTAAACGTGAATCCTGCCATAGTTTGAACTTAAAGGGATTTAAAAAATTCTCTTAGATATATTTAAAAAATATATATCTAAAAAACTGTACTTGGAACATTTATAAAATGTGATTAAAGACGAATTTCAAGCGGAAAGCATTGGACTACTATCGGCGCAGAAATTATGTGCACCCCAGTTTCAAGGTGTTTACTAAGAATCTAAGAGTCATATAAAAAACAATTACACACACGATTGTTTCCCCGTGTATTTATTCGTTATGGCATATGTTTTGTTACATTTTATTATAATTTATAATAATTGTTATCCATGGTGAAACAAAAAAGTACCAGAATTTTAATTTGCACTGTGCATCAAATTTGCACCCTTATTACTAAAAAAATCGTTAATATATTGCATTCATATTTCAATACGTTGTTGACAGGAATATCTTCTCAAAGTTTCATAAATTTAAGAATTTTATCATTACAAGAAAAAAGTCCTCACCCACCCATACACAAACAGTGGTAATGACGCCATACATGTACAGTGGTAATAACCAGCTCACCCACCCATAGCCGCTCACCCACTCATACACAAACAGTGGTAATGACGCCATACATGTACAGTGGTAATAACCAGCTCACCCACCCATACCCGCTCACTCACTCATAGACAAACAGTGGTAATGACGCCATACATGTACAGTGGTAATAACCAGCTCACCCACCCATACCCGCTCACCCACTCATACACAAACAGTGGTAATGACGCCATACATGTACAGTGGTAATAACCAGCTCACCCACCCATACCCGCTCACCCACTCATACACAAACAGTGGTAATGACGCCATACATGTACAGTGGTAATAACCAGCTCACCCACCCATACCCGCTCGCCCACTCATACACAAACAGTGGTAATGACGCCATACATGTACAGTGGTAATAACCAGCTCACCCACCCATACCCGCTCACCCACTCATACACAAACAGTGGTAATGACGCCTTACATGTACAGTGGTAATAACCAGCTCACCCACCCATACCCGCTCACTCACTCATAGACAAACAGTGGTAATGACGCCATAAATGTACAGTGGTAATGCCCACCCAACCACCCATACACGTACAGTTGTAATGACGTCAAAAATGTAGAGAAATCTCCTTGTTTTCTTATAATGTTTTCTTGGTTTCTAGAGGTCGAAAATGAATTACTTGGTCACGTTGTAATCCTTATGGCATATATAGTTAAAATACAGAACTATTATATGCCTTATGCAGGTATTTTCAATAAATATAAAATAAAATGTAGTTATGTTATATTTATTAAATAAATCAAAAGTCACATTAAATAGATAAATTTAAATTCATTTAAATCAATATAAAATCAATACATTTACTTGCGCATATAAAGATTTTGTATCTTAACTATACAGTATATGTCAAGGATTACAACGTTACCAAGTAATTAATTTTACGTCCTCTAGAAGCCAAGAAAACATGGAGATTTATAAGAACTTAATAATACACATGAAATAACGTACAATCAAACGAGGAAAAGAATGATGTGATTGTATTTTTCATAGGCCTCCTAGATTCTCAGTAAACAACCTTCAAACTCGGGTGCACAGTAACTTGTCAGAGAATGGGAGCGCCGGTTCTTTATTTCGTTAGGCAATCTGAGTACAGTATCTGTTTTGCGTTCTGTTTATTCACGGCGCCTTTGATACAGCATGTTCTCAAGTTATCTCCTTTCTTATATACATATATTTGAAAATAACTTGAACTTTTAGTTTAATATTTGAGACATTTATTTTGTGTGTAATTTCAATTTATCATATAGTGAATAATTAATATGCAATATTAACATTATTAGACATCTGAATTGTTTTAAATACATTTTCTAAAAGAAAACACGTTAGATAATAAGCCAATGATTGTAAACATACAATATGACCTACGTATGTGTATCGAATAACTAGCATATAATTTTTTTACAGCTTATGTTAAATCCTACTATACAGGGTGTCACGAAATTAAAGTGCTAAACTTCGGGAAATGGTTTTACAGGTAAAAATAAAGAGAAAATCAAGAATAATCTTTTCCCCAAAAACGTTTCGTTAACCATTTTCCCACATTTTCCGTTTAAACATTTAAAATAGCCGCCATTTTGAAATTTTAAATAGGATCAAGTTGATTGTTTTTTTTAATAAGTCCATACTAATGTAAAATGCATAGCGAGTTTCATAAAGATCGGTAAACCAACTTGGAGATAAAAATTCTTTTGTGAAAAAAACTGCGGATATCTGGTAAATGAAGTTAATACATTTTTAATATTTAGAAACTTTTGTAAATTAAATATTGTAAACTATTTTTCTTAGGTATAATTTTACGACCCGTGAGAAGTAGAAGAAAATGAAAATTAGGGTATAATTTTATTAAACCATCAAACTAAAGAAAACAAATTGTTCAAAGAATATGCCAATTATTGATCAAAATAAATTAATTTTGACAGTTTATATACAAAAAATAGTATGTAAAAAATTATAATCTGATACTCAAATAAATAAGCACATTATTAAAGAAACAATAACTAAAACAAACGATTTTCTCCATGCGATCATAATTCATTTATATATATTTCTTATATTTTATTAACTTTTTGAGAAACACCTGAACGCCTTGCGTGCCAACCCCGATAATTGCTACATTTCTGTCAAATCGTTATGAAATATCAGCTGTTAACTGCCGAAAAATTAGTTATTATTTTAATCATGTCTAAATATTTTGATGTTTGATTGAAAATGTGTCCTATAGACACATTGAGATATTTTCTATAGACATATTTTTGCTATGAAAAAAGACTTTGGTATTGTTGAGTAGTGGTAAGTCTTGAATTCTTAAATTGGGGGTTAGAACAGTGTAAAAGAAACGTTTAACAAGAATATGTGTGAACATGTTAAAATAAATTTTGTTATTTTGTATTGTTTTCTACTAGACTACAATTTCATCACATTTCCTATTATGTTGAGTTCAAGATTTTCTCAACTCGATAGCCTTACGATAGACTATCAAGTTGTGGCAAAGTTCGAGTATAAATTTCTTGATGCTAAGTCCAAAAAATTAATGTAACAAACATAAACTTTATTTGTGTATAGCTTATTTACACTGAAATAACAATGTCGTGATAGGGAAGTGTTTGTAGCTTCAGTGTTAGAGGTAGGTACGTGTTCAGAAATAATAGAAGCTGATACTGATGTGGCTTAATTTGGTTGACAGTTTGACGAATTCCAGACGCATTGAAACAGTCGGTGTTGTACGCACTTCAAGTATGTCACGGTAAGGAAGTGTTTGTAGCTACATTACGTGATTCTCTGTATAATTTCACTTCAGTGTTAGAGGTTGGTACGTGTGCAGAAATAAATGAAGCTGATGCTGAAGTGGCTTAATTTGGCTGACAGTTTGACGTACTCCAGATGCATTGAAACAGTCGTTGTTGTACGCACTACAAGTATGTCACGGTAAGGAAGTGTTTGTAGCTACATTACGTGATTCTCTGTATAATTTCACTTCAGTGCTCGAGGTAGGTACGTGTTCAGAAATAAATGAAGCTGATGCTAAAGTGGCTTAATTTGGCTGACAGTTTGACGTACTCCAGACGCATTGAAAAAGTCGGTGTTGTACACATTACAAGTATGTCACGGTAAGGAAGTGTTTGTAGCTACATTACGTGATTCTCTGCATAATTTTACTTCAGTGTTAGAGGTAGGTACGTGTTCAGAAATAAATGAAGCTGATGCTGAAGTGGCTTAATTTGGCTGACAGTTTGACGTACTCCAGACGCATTGAAAAAGTCGGTGTTGTACACATTACGAGTATGTCACGGTAAGGAAGTGTTTGTAGCAACATTACGTGATTTTCTGTATAACTTAACTTCAATGTTAGAGGTAGGTACGTGTTCAGTAATCAGTGAAGCTGATGCTGAAGTGGCTTAATTTGGCTGACAGTTTGACGTCCTACTGACGCATTGAAACAGTCGTTGTTAGTCCGAACTTGGAGGCAAATAAAAAATAGATCTATGTAGGTAATTGTATTTACCGAACAATATCTCTGCAAAAGAAATAACAAAGGAAGACTTTAATAAGATCTTAAGGCTAGGAATCCTCAACAGCACAAACTTAATTCACGTTGTAACAAAAAACCTTTGAGGTTTGAGGTACGCCGAAAAACAGTTAAAGTTCCAAAGCACGTTTTGTTGACAACGTTAGTTAAACTGAACACTGCGTTGTTACCTCAGAGGTCACGTGTTTCGTGACTTATTAACTTTAACATTTTCCATTACAACCATAACAAACTTTAGGAAAGAGACTATTCATATGAGCAAATATTTATTGAATAAGATTAACTTGTCTATGCAGTTTTTATATTATCGAATTAAAGAATTACAGGTATTTCATATAATTAAAATATTGAACATATTCGTTATAAAGTAATTAATTGAAATTGGATTTAATATTTCTATTGAAAAAAAAGCCGAATGCCATTAGTATATTTCCAGTACACCAAGATCTATCCATAAATAAAATTACAAATATTCGTATTTAAGAATATTTGATTATTTTATATAACTAGTCTATGAATTAATTTCCATCTACCGATGTTTAGTTTATCAGTAATATATTGTAATCAAAAAGCACCTGGTTCAATTCCAAACAGAGTTATGTAAATATTTGGAAAGAAAGGTATTGAAATTGAGGATAAATAAAAATATTTTGTAATTCTAATTAGAGGAGAAAACACAATTTTCTTGCATGTATTTTGCACACATTTACTTAAAATGGTGTTAATTAATTACGATTTGTGTTTATGATGTTGTTACGAATTAGGAGGCAGGAAATTGAGATCAATTGGTGAGTTTATATGTCATCAAGAATAAAGTGAAAATTCCGTAGAGAAACAGTCACCAAACTATGATGTACAGATCTGATTGATAGGCACGAAAAATCATGAAAATTAACTACAATCACCAAAAGCCATCCTATACGATGTAGCCTGACAGTGTATGAAGGTCAGAGATTGGCAGCTTCTACAATTAAAATAAAACTACCTAGATTGATGTCAATTTCCATTTATCATGTGTGTTTGTAGTAAAAATCTAACATTCTTAGTTTGAATAAATATCCGAACATGTGGCAAGGTTATTTATGTTCTGAGAGCCTATTGCAAGATCTCACTTGATATATGAGAGTTTCAGGAAGTTCGCATCTGCCCTTTCTAATCTCTTCAAGTTACAAAACAGAAAGGCTGGAAGTTTAGGTTGAGACAAACCGTAAGTTACATATATCATACGCTTATGTAAACTGAGATCATACGCTTGTGTACACATTATACTGTAGACTGAGATAGTCAGAGTAACACTCCATATTTGTTACGTACAATTTAATTACTAAAATGTTTTGTAGCTGTAACATTGTTTGTTTTAACTTTGATGTGCTTTTCAGTTTTTACATAGTTTTACATCTTAATAACAAGGCCCATCAGAACGGATAAGATATGTTAGTTCATATCTATACTGTACATTTGAAAATAATTTAACTACGTTAATAATAATATTGAAGTATTGCTTTATCGTTTCATCTTCAGGTGGTGAACATGTTTGGTTTTGCAAGTTATGTAAGTGTTGCCCCCCCCCCCCCATAGTTATGATTCAGCTTAGATGGAGCGTCTGTACGACTGGTCTTACGTCAGGACGTTATATGCCAAAACTATGCTTAATTCACAATGTCAAAAAAGAATTTTTCTAAAAAAAGAAAAGAAAAAAATACGTCAGGATTTTTGGGAGGGAACATTTCCCATAAAACCGTCCTTATTTTACGGTGCGTATAGGTAACATTTCTGGTAAAACGGTGCTTGCATCGAGGTAGGTTTTATGAGTTTAGGTTGAGTAAATAAACTTCCAAATGAATTCTTTGGAGAAAACTTCCAAATGAAAAATCCAAATTCTTCCAAAATGAAGGCATTTCGGAATTACATTGCTCAAACACACCTCCTTGTGAGTAGTTGGAGGCTTTTAAATTTGTTAACACTTAGTGTGATTAAATATTCTTAGTTACATTACGTCTCTCGCGTCAGGACTTTTGGAAAGGACATATCTCGTAACACGTTGTTACGAAAATCAAGAACAATGTGGAGTATGCTTGCTTCAAATATCAAGCACACTCCACTTGTGATGCTTGGAGTGAAGAATTTGTTAGAACTTTGCTCAGTGGAATGCTTCACAACATATTTCTGTAAATTTCCAAAAAACCGTTTTAAAAATTACTTTGGAATTGATAAAATGAACATTAAATTCCAAACGTCGTTTATGTAAGGGAAACTTAACAAACCCAAAAATATTTTAGTTTTTTTTTAGTGAGTATGTTTGTTTGTTTTAAGAGAAAGAAGGTAGAACCATTTATGTACCTCAAAGTGATTGAATAAATCAGCAAAAGAACTGAAGCTTTTGGCCTGCAAAGTCAGTGCCATTATATACTGGTTAGAGTTGTCAGGTGGTTGAATTACACCTCAACTAATTAAGATTATTCGTGAAAATGGTAAATGGCTGATATTTCAATCCGATGGTAACTATAATAGTTTTTTATGTCTTTATTTAAAAAGTCAGACTAATATAACTGCAAATTTGTGTTGAATGCCTAAACTACGCGTAGTCTGGTTTTCAAAGATATTAATCGTATTTTTATGGCTGTACGCTTAGAATACAAGATACGTCTATTAAAAAATAAAATTGTTATCCAAATCATAAAATTGAACTGGTGAAATACGCAATACATGAATAACCTTTGGTGTATCAAGAGTAATTTTCTTCCAAAATGAAGGCATTTCGGAATTACATTGCTCAAAAACACCTCCTTGTGAGTAGTTGGAGGCTTTTAAATTTTTTTACACATAGTGTGATTAGATATTCTTAGTTAATCAGTCTCAAAATTCAAAGTACTAATTACTGTATGTACTTAAACAGTGATTAATTAAAATTTAATTTTTTTATATTTAGTTGTCTTAGGCATAAACCAATATAATGGATAGATGAAGCGTTGTTTCCTGTAAACTTGTAAAGTTAACTTCCTCGAGCAAGTAAACTTGTAGCTAAACAAGACACTTCTGGCTTGATTTAAATGTAATTTACCTCGAGAGATACACGTAAAACCACTCCCATCTTGCGACTAGTTTTTGTTGGAACGCGCTCTATCTTCCAGGCGCTAAAGTAATTATTGAGTATGACTAAATCAAGAGTAAGCACTCTTATTTCCATGTGTCGTCTTTAGTTTGAATAAATTTGGTATCAGAAATAACGTATATTTTAATTGCATCAGTGCGAAAAAATAAATAAAAGCGCTTAACCTAAATTGTATATAATTATAAATTGTTTATTAAGTATCATAAATGAGAAAATCGGTAAAAAATGTTTTAAATATTAAAAATAATGAATATATTGTAGAAATAACATTGTGATGTAACGATATCAATTGCAATAACGTTGAGTGATATTTTCTTTTATGAAAATGTATTTATCATTTTGTAAGGCTCTACCTAAACTATAGAAAAAGTGAAGGAACGGTTTGACGTTAATCATAACCTCAACAACCCTCATGCAGCCATTTCTGTCTAACTTGGATATTTAAAAAATTAAGTACCCAACACTTAAACTAGATTTAAATATTTGTATAAGTTTTTTGACATTAGGTTGTATGTTCGATTTTTATTTGAAATGTATAACTTAAGACACAAACAGAAGTAAGCATTTTCTTTAATATCTGAGGTCACTTTGAGTTCCTTGTAATGTAATTTGTGACATGATGATAATATTCATTCAATTTTATACACAATGACAATTAACTTACTTGAATTTATTTGGTCAAAGTAGTGAATAAAATTATAACTTTTCTCTTTTCTTTTGAAAACTTAAAGACTCTTAAATTGAAAAATACTGTTTATCAACTTCACATGTTGTATAAATGTTGAACAAAATGTGCTCAGCCACTAAACATTAAAGTTTATATAACACTAGGGGACACTCCTGCACGCTTCGCATGCCAACCCCGACGCTCGCTGCACTCGATACACCTCGGCATGTGACTTTTGAATATAAATAATAATAGATTAACTGTATACGTAAAATCACAACATTTTATTTATTTACAATACCTCACTCACCCTACTTGCGTTGCTACCTATTTATTATATAAATACTCAATGGTATTACTTAGCCTATTTCAAACATGATTATTTATTTTTTTTTTGTTTAACAGCTGAAGATTAACTCTTAGTATAATATTAAAAAATAATAAGTCAGAGAGCAGCTTAGTTCTGTGGCATCAATAGTATAATGTCAAACATACAAAATAAACATGTTATTTATTTACAAAACAGCTGTAATTGTTACTACTAAAATCAACCCAATATTATCCTTATGGAACAACCTTTTAAGGGTGGTTTCTACCCCTTAGGAGTACTTTATCAACGTGAAATAATTTAGTTGTCATACTTTTGCCATAAAGAAACAGTGTACACAATTTCAGCTCTCTACCTAAATGGGAGCTTGGAGAATTAGTGATGAGTCAGTGAGGGCTTTGCCTTTTATATATAGACTAGGGGACACCCCTGCACGCTTCGCGTGCCAACCCCGACGCTGTAACGCTACGCTCGATACAACTCGGCCTTCGGCCTCGGCATGTAACTATTCAATACAAAAATCGGTATATTAACTATATAACGTAAAATTACAATATTACATTTCGGTACAGTATCTCACTCACACTAGTTGCTTTGCCACCTATTTAGCCTATTTCAAGAGTGTTCATTTCATTTATTTTTGTTTAACAGCTGAAGATTAAACTCATAGTATATTAAATAGTATAATGTCAAACATTCAAAATAGATATGTTTATTTATTTACAAAACAGCTGTTATTAATTTACTAAAATCAACCCAATGTTATCCTTATGGACCAATCTTTTAAGGGTGCTTTATACCCCTTAGGAGTACTTTATCAAGATGAAAATACTTTAGTTGTCCTATTTAAGTTCTTAAGAAATAGTGTACAAAATATTAGCTCTCTACCTACATGGGAAGCTGGAGAATTAGTGATGAGTGAGTCAATCAGTGAGGGCTTTGCCTTTTATATATGTAGATATATAATTTATGATGTTGGTAATACTATATCTTAACACCCAACATAACGTTCCAATCATTCTAATTGTACAAAAAAAGTCCTAATATTGTACACGTACTCATTACATGTTTGAACTTAGTAAAAAGATAAAATACTCTCTGTTTATCCTCAAAGATAAGTCCCAGTGGGGGCATGGGGTCGGATATCAAGCGTCCTACATCCCTTTGGTTAATGCTAATGCCTTATCTCCGGCCTCCACGGGTACACAAAGGGTTAATGCCTGAGGCCAGATCTTCTGTGATCTTAAAGAAGATGTCAATACTTTATAAAACATGTAATGTAGTTTGTTAATAAGTAATTATAATTAAAGCAACATAAATTGTATTAAGAAGTAAAAATTGTGTATAAAGTTATAGTAAATTTATATCAATAAAGTTAATGTTATTTTTAAATTGTAAAGCGAATCTGGACGAAGAAATATAGTTGTTTTATTTTAAATAAAAAAGAGTTTTGTTATAATTATTTGCCCAATAACATTTTAATAAATCATGAAGGAATTTTATAATTTACAAATAGGATCAATGCAAGTTGCCTTAATAAACGTTTTCAAAAATATTTATGTACATCCAAGTAGCTTTAGGATAAAATGTAACATAATTTAAGTATATGTGTTGAACTGCAGTTGTTGTATTCACTCTTTGCACTTATTTGTTTTGGATATTAAATTTAGCTTCTCAATTTTCAGGTGAAATAGAGCTGTTTTAATAAATTTGGTTTAACGTTTAATTAAGTTGTAGTATTAATATTCGCATGAATATATTTACCTTTAATCTATATATTTATTTAATTTCAATATACTGCCGAAGTAAAAGCATTCTAATATAGTCGTTTTCGGCAAGCAGTGCAAATCACTCAAGATCATGAAGTTCCTAAGTAAATGCCTGAAGTGAAGTTTAGTTGTCTTCCACATCTTGGCACACTGTCAATATCGGTTATTGAAAGTTCTTTAACTAATACGGTTCGCCTATTTTAGTAATATTATTTATTTTTATATTAGAGTTTGCACTGTATACTATTAAAAGTATAAACTGTTATAGAAATTGTTTCGTTTATTTTGTTTAAAAATTGAGATTATAGTCTATTTCAGCTAATTAAAATTGGTTTTACTTGTATGAATAGAGACTCTCATACTTATAGTCTGATTTTATGGCATCATTTATGAACTGGTGCTTTACGTAAAAGGCTTAGTAATTACTGAAACTAGTATTTAAATAATATAAAAAAACTACTAAGATTTTTGATGTATAAAAACGTTTATCGGTGCGAAGTAAAATTTATGGAAACACTTAAACACTTGAATTTACTCTTATAGTCCTTTGAGCATAGTGCATAATGTTATAAGTTAAAGAAACTATATTCAGTAAAATTGTGTTGTAAATAAATATAAACGAAATGCAATCCCCATCTACAAAAATCGTATAAATAGTGAATACAAAACGTCACACGACACAAATCCTTATACATTATACGTGAAGAAGTTTTTTGTCAAGTCAACTACTCCCTTAGTTCTTGTCCAATTAATACGGTCGAAGTGTCAAAAAGTTTCCTCTGTTCGTAGTTGTGCAAAAAGTCTCAATTCTTCAACATTTTAATCCACAATGGTACGAGAAGCCCCCAAAGTCCAATTTTCGGCTATAAAAATAACATTAAGATAGATTTAAATGAATAAAAAAGTAACAGCTGTTAAAATAATGATTTCCAAAAAGATTAACAGCTGTTGGGATGTAAAAATTGATGTTTGTAATATTGAGGATGTTAGATATTTCATAATGATAAACCAGAGAAGATTTTAAGCATGGTTTTATTCACATTCCTATTTTAATATTTTATTAAATCATGCAGAATAAGAAAGAAGCCTCAAACATTACTACCTTAATATACCTCTTTTATATAAACACACATGTTATTAAAGTAGGCTACGTTACAGAAGGTCACGCTGATTAAAGTGTCAACAACTGCAATTTCGTTAAAAAATGTACTAGATAATATAAAAGAGTATATCTAGTCTTCCGTAATAGATTATACTATTAAAAATTGTAAAATTGTTCAACTTTTTTTGGTTTACATGTAACAATGAGCAAGAGATGTTATTGATTAATATACATTCGTTATATATACTTTAATACATATTAGAGCAAGTACTATATGTAGATACTTAACGTAGTGTTTAAGAAACAAACACAACGTTTCGACAGGTATAAAAAAATTTTGTCTATTTAAGAACCTGCTCTATATTTTGTGATATTTTGCATTTATTTCCTGTCTCATTGAATATTTTGTCTGTTTAATAACCTGATATATTCTCTGTTGATTGTTTCATATTTTGCATTTACTTTTGTTGTCATTGAGTATTTGATTTATTTAATAACTTGCTCTGTGTTTTGTTGACTGATTTCATAGTTTGCATTTCTTTCGTATTTCATATTGTGTATTATATTTTGTATAATTATGGTATGTGTGATAGTTTTTTAAGAACTTTTGACTTTCAACAGTAATATTTAGTATCTAGCATGTAGTATTAAGTATTTTCTGATTTAGTAAGGGTTAAGGTTAAAATTAAAAAAAAAAATCTTTTTTAGATGTAGGCTAAGTTAGTAAGTACACCTGAAGACGGCAGAAGTTTGTTGTACCCGTCGAAACGTTGTGTTTGTTTCTTAAACACTCAAAGCATTGGAAATCTCCAAATATTATCTACATATAATGAACAATCCAATGCTAATAAATAAATTTCAAACAAAATGTATGCTTGTATGATGATTATATTGTGAGGTGGTATAATAAATCTATATTCGAAAATAAATATATAATCTTGTTATACATTTCGAGATATTGTGTAAACACTATTCCATGCACTAAAAGGGCGAAAATCCGTTTAATTTTCATATAATAACTTTATTTCAAAACGAGCAATAATTTAATATTGCCTATTTTGTAATAATAAAGTGCGATGAAAATAAAAACCGTTACTTAAACTTTATTTCATTAGCATGTAATTTATTAGTAATATTCATCGGTTTCAATCATTACATTAAAATCAAACAAATAATGTATGGTTGAGTAATAATTACATAATATGGTTGAATAATACACAAGCGTTCGAGGATACAAATAATAATGTTGCTATTATTTGATATTTATGCAACTAAGTATCTATCTGCAGTATACAGTAGATGTGTTCAATTTACAATAAGCAATAATACTTATCTTAAGATTTTTAAATTCTCTATAATTTGTTGGATATATATATATTTTTTAAGAAGTAGCCAATCACATTTTTAACTTTACTCTTCCCATTCCCCATAAATTATTGATCTGTAGGGGGAACGTATTCAGACTGATTAAGGGAACTGACAGATAAAAACTTCCAGCTCAGGTCAGGATTCGAACCTGTGGTATGTATAGTTCAGGCTCAAAGTCCTGACGCCTTAGACCGTGCGCCACCGTCTCTCCTAATAGAATACGAGTTTATTATTGACTGGAATCAGTTAAACAACATTTTACTTTGTAAATATAGTAACATTCAGTAATTAATTAATATATAATACTCACTAAAAACTAAATAACTAAAATTTGATCATGAAGTGTTAAATTTGATAATAGGTTACCTAATGTACACTTATGTTAAATGTCTTGTATATTAGATTGTTTAGGATAATATAATTGGACATTGTATATATTAAAGAACAACATTATTCTTTAAAATATGTTATAATACATTTAAATAAAACATTTCAAAATTTAAGTAAAAATGTATCATAACGATTTGAGTATATGTTTGCTATCTTAAAATAATTTAATAGTATAGTTCTTAAAAAGATTTAGATCAATATAATCATAATTGTAGATTGTGTTCGTGTAATATCGATAACACATTGCAAAAGCTATGAATATATTTTCGCTAGTTCAACTAACGTCACTGGATAACCTCGATTAGTTTTGGGTTTCTCGTTTTCTCTGTATACATTTTGTTCTAGGATATCACTAGATACATTTAAACCATGACAATTGTGTTGAGGCAGATCCTTTTATAGTTACGGTCACGTTCTCATGTGTGTTACGTATGACGCCCATCCTCATTTTTGGACATGCTTCACTGTCACTCCAACCAACCCCACCCCTCCCTTACGAACCCCTTGGAATTTGCACACATTATTATCTTGGTACTTGTTAACCCTTTAAAATTTGTCATTTTAGAAGATAGCTTCTTTGTTCTTTATTTTTACCACATGCTTTCCTTTAGATTAGACTGTTCTCATCTACAATTAACTGTACTGTATTTACTTTTTATTTATTTATTTCAGATTTACATGACAGCTACAGGACATGATACTTATAAAACTCTTGTACATAATAATTAAAATATTCCCAAAACAGCCGTCTTAACTAAACATAATTTAATCCTAAACTTCTTAAGTTAAACACTCATACTAAACTGCTGGCAGCTAAAAAGAAACAATATCAAACTTACTTTATTACAATTCACAATATAAATTATTGAACTCTTTATATTTGAGGTAAAATACAAAATTAACACATAGTATACATATACTTCTCCATAAGTAAATTCAAAATAAAATTTTGCTACATTTTGTTAAAATACTCTCCAACTTATCATTAAAAATTCAAACGTTTCAACGTTTCACTAATCTAATATCCGTTTCATACATTAAATAATACCATCTCTAATTATACATATACAATGAACTACGTTGCATTATTTTCTAGATCTATAGTGCATGAACTTAAAGAGAAATGAGGAAACGTTATAAACACCATTCAACTCACTTGACAGGTAGTAATACTTGTTCAACTTACCTGTGTTTGTTTACCAAACAGATCTGCCACACTTAGTGGCAATTGGTTCAATATCGGTAATTGAAGTCAGACAGTTCCTAACTGATTGGATTTGCACACTTGTTGGTCGACTGTAACTGATAATTGTTAACACTTGGTGAGAAATATAAGTTGAAACTATTTGTACAACAGACAAGTTAAATTAAATAAACCAAACAATATGTAAATAATCTGTGTAAACTATCAAAAGTATGAAAATACGAAAAGATAATCGTTGAAAATCCTTTATATATTATACGCGAAGCCGTTTTTTGTTAATGCAACAACTCACATATTTCTTTATCAACTGTAACGATTGAGGTGTTAAAATATTTGCCATTATCCGTAGTTGTGCCATAAGGTATAAACTTTTTAATAGTTTTACCCTGAAGGGCACAGGAAGCTCTCAAATGACGTTTTTCAGCATAAGAATAACATTGGCAGGGATATAAATTAGTCAAAAAGTAACAGCTTTTCAAATGTAAATAATGATGTTTACAATATTGTAACAGCTATTAGAATATAAATACTTAATTATGTTTAAAATATTGCGAAGCTACAGTTCTTTCTAAATCTTAGTAATTGGGTGTTTTTATTTAAACTGTTAAATAGATTGGATCTCAAGTGAAATGAGTGAGTTAATAGTAGTAAATTTTCAGATTATGATATTTCTTTATACATTTTGAACAGTTATATTCCTTGTCAAAAGTCACATAGGCCGAATGCCGAGATGTCACGGGCACAACGAGTGGCGCGGCTGGCACGCGAAGTGTGAAGGGGTATCTCCTAGTATTTATATATTGATTTTGACCAATTGACCAACCGACATATACACGTACACGTATAGTGGTATTGACCCGCCCACATATATACGTACACGTAGAGTGGTATTGACCCACCCACATATACACGTACACGTAGAGTGGTATTAACCAACCTTCATATACCCGTACACTTAGAGTGGTAATGACCCACCCACAAATACACGTACACGTAGGGTGGTATTGACCCACCCACATATACACGTACACGTAGAGTGGTATTGACCAACCCTCATATACCCGTACACGTAGAGTGGTAATGACCCATCCACATATACACGTACAAGTAGAGTGGTATTGACCCACCCACATATACACGTACACGTAGAGTGGTATTGACCTGCCCACATATACACGTACACGTAGAGTGGTATTGACCCACCTACATATACACGTACACGTAGAGTGGTATTAACCAGCCCACATATACACGTACACGTAGAGTGGTATTGACCCGCCCACATATACACGTACACGTAGAGTGGTATTGACCCGCCCACATATACACGTACACGTAGAGTGGTATTGACCAACCCTCATATACCCGTACACGTAGAGTGGTATTGACCCGCCCACATATACCCGTACACGTAGAGTGGTATTGACCCCCACATATACCCGTACACGTAGAGTGGTAATGACCCATCCACATATACACGTACACGTAGAGTGGTATTGACCTGCCCACATATACACGTACACGTAGAGTGGTATTGACCCGCCCACATATACACGTACACGTAGAGTGGTATTAACCAACCTTCATATACCCGTACACTTAGAGTGGTAATGACCCACCCACAAATACACGTACACGTAGGCTGGTATTGACCCACCCACATATACACGTACACGTAGAGTGGTATTGACCAACCCTCATATACCCGTACACGTAGAGTGGTAATGACCCATCCACATATACACGTACACGTAGAGTGGTATTGACCCACCCACATATACACGTACACGTAGAGTGGTATTGACCTGCTTACATATACACGTACACGTACAGTGGTATTGACCCACCTACATATACACGTACACGTAGAGTGGTATTGACCCACCCACATATACACGTACACGTAGAGTGGTATTGACCCGGCCACATATACCCGTACACGTAGAGTGGTAATGACCCGCCCACATATACCCGTACACGTAGAGTGGTATTGACCCGCCCACATATACACGTACACGTAGAGTGGTAATGACCAACCCTCATATACCCGTACACGTAGAGTGGTATTGACCCACCCACATATAAACGTACACGTAGAGTGGTATTGACCCGCCCACATATACCCGTACACGTAGAGTGGTATTGACCCACCCACATATACACGTACACGTAGAGTGGTATTGACCAACCCTCATATACCCGTACACGTAGAGTGGTAATGACCCATCCACATATACACGTACACGTAGAGTTGTATTGACCCGCCCACATATACACGTACACGTAGAGTGGTATTGACCCGCCCACATATACACGTACACGTAGAGTGGTAATGACCAACCCTCATATACCCGTACACGTAGAGTGGTATTGACCCACCCACATATACACGTACACGTAGAGTGGTATTGACCCGGCCACATATACCCGTACACGTAGAGTGGTATTGACCCGCCCACATATACACGTACACGTAGAGTGGTATTGACCAACCCTCATATACCCGTACACGTAGAGTGGTAATGACCCATCCACATATACACGTACACGTAGAGTGGTATTGACCCACCCACATATACACGTACACGTGGAGTGGTATTGACCCACCCACATATACACGTACACGTGGAGTGGTATTGACTCACCCACATATACATGTACACGTAGAGTGGTATTAACCAACCCTCATATACCCGTACACTTAGAGTGGTAATGACCCACCCACATATACACGTACACGTAGGGTGGTATTGACCCACCCACAATACACGTGTGGGTACTTATTGAGGTATTTTATAAATAAACCTGTTTCGTCGATGATTATATTAGTATTACGTTATATATAAGCTACCCTCTAAAGGCAATATAAATGTTGCAGTTTTCATTTTATTGGCATAGAAATAAATATGTTTATCAAAAAACCTGTATATTTATTTTTTGAATCCTTAAAATATCCATATTATATAAATTTCTAAAATGTATACGAAATATTAAAATTTAATATGTAAATTAGCTGATGCTGTTCTCTGATTTTAAATTTACTGCGAAATTATATTAAAGTGGAGAACAATGTAACTCTATTTAAATAAGCATTGCTGATACAGTATTAAACAGCACTTTTTATAAAACTGCAATTAGTTTTGCATTATGTGTTTTACTAATCTTAAATATTGTATTTTGTTACTTAAAAATTAATACTACACTAACAGTTCTTAAAAACTATTTACTTGGTAAATGAGGAATGGTAGAGAAACATCCAAATTTCATCTGTAATTCACTTTTAGCGTATTAATAAGAAGTGTGTTTTTTCTAGGATTTTTATATATAAGAATATATATAAAAACAATAAAATATAATGCTTTTTAACGTTTACCGGGGAACATTATCCTCTAACGATACATGTAAATGAAGAGTATTGATATTGAGTTAATAGAAAAATGTCATAGTGATTAACAAACATATTAAAGTAGGTTACGTGGTATGTTACGTGGGTCATGCCTCCCCTCTCCAGCGTACCAGCTAAACCCATGGTAAAAGGACTAATCGGTCGGCTCTGCGCATTACGTCACGCGGGGGGGGGGGGATTCTGAGCCGTTCGGCAAAGCTTTTAAATAGCTGAACGCGGAAACTTGCTTCAATATTTGACTAATCTGCGTACTTGGTTGGTTTTATATACATACTAGCTGTACCCGCCCGCTTCGCCGGTCATAATATTGAGTTTAATTTAGAACCTAATAGGTGAAAGAATTCCAGCATTTTTGCTTCTTCTACCAATATTAGATTTTTTAGGAGGCATGTCATAAAAAGTAAACTGCAAAACAAATAATTATTTATTTTTTATTTTCACGTTTCACCACATGTTTTAATTACCGAGGAAAAAAGGTTAACACCAAATACATATCACCTGATCAAGTAAAAGTAGTGTGTGCTACACTCTCAAAGTGAAATGTAGAACTACAATAAATCAAAACATATACAGTACTGTTGTTGTGAGAACTTCAATCTGCTTATGGCATGTGAAACTACACTAAACCACACAGTCATATGTTTTTTGTAAACAATTCAGATTCTCCATTTGAATAACATGGGATCTTTAGGAGCCCGTGGGGCGCGACCCTGTGGACGGATTTGCATCAAACCACAGAAACCATCTCGGGAGTATACAGGACAACATCCTAAAATTTCATGGCGATCAGTTGGATGGTTTGGCAGCGCATAAACTTCAAACACATATATATATATATATATATATATATATATATATACAAACATCCTCTTTTATAAATATAGATACACAAAACTTAAAGTGACTATTTCTTCCATAACATTGTGAATTATGTTACCGGTACGAAATTTTAAATGTAAAAACAGTATTCTTTATTTGGTTGATTATGATAATGGTTACTGGCTAAGAGAACTCTTACAATTGCATTAGAACATAACAAATGTAGGGTTATTAATTATAATTTATTACTTAAATTCTGTTTCCCTCCAATAAACATAAATACTCGCCCTTGACGTAATACCATATATTATGCCTAAATATTATGTTTTGATTTTACCGACCAAAACGAAATAGACATATTCTGCACTGGATAAATTAATAAATAAAACATTACACCGTTTTTGATCCAAGTACAAAATAAAATCATACAGCTTCCTTTATATTGAGGGTCTATGGTAAAATTACACTACGAAGAAAATATAGGCTATATATTTTTTAATTGTTTAATAGTTAATTCATCTGATGTTTAAGTTTTAAATGTTCTTCTTCCAAAGATTAAAATTGTTCTTTTACACTAATCACGTTTTTAAATAAATTTTTACAACTACTTCCGTTTATCTGGGTGGTTTTCTCACAATGAGGAGTTAGCTCAGCGTTACGTAACAAATCATTAACTAGCAAGCGGTTTTCTATTTTGTTTAATATTTCCTTTTTGCGAAGATATGATTTATTTTCTTTAACGTTTGTCGGCAAATTTAGTGTAGGTATAGCTTCGGGTTTTAAATTTCTAAAATATATTGGATTGTGGTTTAATAAAGTGTGTTTGAGAGAAATATAAAAACTATCCTGAATAAAATGTTCAGAGTAAATCCTAGCGTTTTTCAGGTTAATTTTTTTTGAACGTTTACATGCATTTATCGTCTGTTTTGTAAATCGACATTACTAGGAAACTTGTAATACTTTACAATTGTACCTTATGTTTTTTTGTAATTATTACACCTGTACACCACACTGTTTGGCGTTGTAACAAAAAAGTAACGTATCGAGTTAATTCATAATTAAATTATTAATAAAAAAAAAAAAAAAAAAAAAAAATAAAAAAAAATAACGAAACGCACAGTACATTAACGTAGGAGCTGTTGCTACTGTTTTGGAACTGATACTGATTGATAGTTAGCGTGGGAAAAGCACTACAGGGACAATTAAGGCATAGGCCATGCAATCTGCCAGTCACCAGTCTGCGTAACTGCACACCTATTAGTCCTTTCACCATGAGCCAAGCCAGTTCCCACCCCATCACCTGTTATAAAAGCTAGAAGGTTATTCGCAGATCTCAGTCTCAGAGACACCACTGAAGATGCCACATCACAGCATGGGCGAAACGTCTGGTTATAATGTTGAAAGCACCTTGACGTGCCTGTCACTGGAAAATATAGATTCTAGTTATATTAAAGTAGGTTTAACTAACAATATCGTATAAAAAGCTCCAAACCCTAAGTTATAATACCATAAAATCACTACTGTATTTTTACAAAATATAGGTACTTGTATTTGGCCTCAAAGGTGATATCGTGAGGATGATTACTTTGAAAGGGTTGTATTGAGCAACAAACTTATCAAACATTAAGGGCCTTTTAATAACGGAGCTATTCCCCTAAAGCCAGGTTTAACTCTGGCCACTTCACCCTTCTTTGAGGGATTACGGCCAGAGATTGAAAGTGATTTTGTGAAATATATTTTCTAAACAATATTTTAGTCATATTACAAAGAAAACTTCATTACTAACGTTAATTTGGGCTAATATATTTTCCGAATACACAACGTTACCATAAACTGTTTATATTTACAAAGTCAGAACATGTATTTCACATACCGTAAATATTCTTGATACATTTTCTAAACTTCCTCTTTATATACGGGTTTTATTTTATGTTTTAGCTTTTTGTATTCGCTCAAAATTAATTATGAGAGTAATTGTATTTAAGTTTTCTGACTGATATTTCAAAAAACACAAAACATACTTTGAGTATATTTCAATAAATCAAATTGGAATAGTTATTCTATCATACAACAAAATAATTAATGTTACAGAATATAGTACGTATTATATAAATTAAAAATAAATGTACTTCAAAATTCAAATAAATAAATTGTGTATTTGATAAAAATCCTTCCGTTACTAAAGATACCACAATATTGCAGAACATTTAATATCAAGTTGCCAAGTATATTTTTTGATTAAAAAAACTGTTAGAAAATGACAAAAAATATTTTATTTATGAAAATTATCATACATCAATAAATTTAAAAAATCATTTTTTATAGGGAAGTCGGTCGGATTCCGTTATAATGATAATAATAATTTATTTTCAAAAAAAACATATATTATACAAAATACATTAATACAAATGTATCAAATCACAAAGCATTATCACAATAAGAGAAACACAAAATGTATTTTCATAAACAGATTACAAAAAATTAATATTACTTTGCTCAGGCTGGCCATTAACTGCTACTTAAAAATTCATTATATGCCTCCGAAATAGAAATTATTTAATATACAGCTGTAATCATGTTACCTAACCTAACCTAAACTAATAACGGAATCTGACCGGGAAGTCAACAGATTTAAATTAGATTTTACCCAAAAAGCAATTCTATAAAATACTAGTTGTGATTTATAAAACACGAAGTATAGAATTAATCGATTTATTACAAATTAAATTACATATTATTATAATCAGGGACACAATAACTATTTTATAATTATTGCTGTGAAGTACATTGTAACTTTGATGAAAGCCAGCACTCAAGAAAGTATTTAATAGGTTATGGCATTGGCCTGTATTTTATATTTGTATAATAAAATCAGACATTACTTGTATTTTGTACATTTATTAATGTAATATACATATTAATGAAATATACAAGATTAAAAACAATTTGGACACGCTTTCTCACCTTTTGTATAGTTTCACTTGTAAAAGTGAAATCTTGTTAATCACAATGGTAACAAAGAACCTACTTTTTGACGCCATTAGTGACTTTTCATATTTTTCAGGTTGACGGCCCGTGAGGAGTTGAACGAATATTTTCAAAGCAAGCCTCTGTCGAGTTTGACATCAAATGAAAGGTCTATTCAAGAGAAAATAATTGCCGCACATTGGTCTTCAAAAGGTTTATGTTTTTCAGAGTAGCAGTCTTTTGAATTTAAAAGTAACTAATTTGATCAATATTATTTCTCCGCAAATTCACGTGTCAACTAAATTTTTCTAATAAAAATAACACTTTATTCAACACAATTAATAAAAAAATTAAACTATCTATAGAAGAAAATAACCATTATTTTTAAAGAAATGCTTGAATTGCGCTCCGAATACTTGTTGGCAATGTGCTATTCTGTGATAAAAACCTACTGTAATCACAGTTTGTTGCAAAATATTTTCTATCGACAATGCTCTCTTATAATCTTACATAAACAAGATAAAAAATACTGACAAAAGACAAAATGTTACTTGACAAGACAAAATGACTAAATTTATTTTGTCATAAAATTCAAATTACCACTACTCTGGAAAGGTTAAACCTGAGGAAGTCTGTTTAGCGTCAATTAACTTCTCTTGAATAGACATTGTATTTGATGTCAAACTCGAACTAGGCTTACATTGAAGAATTTCATTCAACTCCTCATGGCCGTCCCCCTGAAAAGATGAAATTTCACTAATGGCGTCACAAAGTAGGTTCTTTGTAATCATGATGATGTACAAGATTTTACTTTGACAACTAAAATCATACAAAAGTTGTGAAAGCGTTTCCATATTTTATTTTAACTTATATATAAACTTTACGATAGAACTGAAATCAATATAGATATAATTGTACGTACAATATTAACTATAAAAAATCAGCTTGTAATAAAAATAAATAGTTTTTTAATTAGTATAATACGTGTTGGTACATATACAGTACATGTAAACGTCACACAACATAAATATATTACAATATAAGCACAAAATGCCAAATATATTACAATAAAAGAACAAAATGCACGAATATTATGGTGATCGATTTCGAATATTAATTTTGATTCCGAAATGGTAATGTATTTTCGGTGAATAAAAGGAGAGAAGTAACAGCCAATAGGAATTAACTAATAATATCACAGCAGCTACCATTTTGACTGTTCCAGCCAATGGGGTTGTGATCATAGGCCTATAAATTGAGACGTTGAACACCATTTTCCATTCATTTGTGAAGATTCTTTTGTGAATCCCTCTGGTCTGAGGAAGGTGAGCGTGGTTCACCGAAATCGATCACCATAATATTCATGTATTTTGTACTTGTATTGTAATATATTTGTGCATTTTGTGCTTATATTGTAATAAATCTTTGTTGTGTGACGTTTACTTGTACTGTAATAAAAATAAGAAACCATTAAATTCAAAGAAACCATGGAGTACTTGTTACTAGCACCTAATCTCGAAGACAAGTTATAACAGTGGGAAGGTGTCAAGTTTTGAATAATTGTTAATACTTGGAAAACGTTTCTTCTTTAGTATTATTGAAATTTTTTAGAATGAATATTACAAGTCTGTATTGTAAATACTTATTTTAATATTTAAAAGGTTTGTTTCAAATTAAAAGGGATATATCGAATAAAAAATTGCTTAAACACCTAAATTATCTATAATGCTGTGGTAATAAGCATACAGTAGAACTATTTAAAATACTAAATTGTATGTTACATAGTCAAATATATTAACTACAAATAGTGCAATAACCTACAATAATACTTATATTTATGAATTAATATTTGGAGCGTTAGCTTATTTATTTTTTACAAATATTGCCCAACAGTTTATGTGGAAGGTATTTACGTCATTCCAGTGACCTGGACAAAGTAAATCTACCAGTTCCAACTTTACGCAAGACTGCACAGATCTGATGATCACTTGTGACAAATTTGGAGGTGTTATTTGTAGCTTGAACCTCAGAGTGGCTCATTCTAACCTAATATATTTGCGTATATAAACCTACAATTTGAAGGTGTTATTTGTAGGTTGAACCTCAGAGTGGCTCATTCTAACCTAATATATTTGCGTATATAAACCTACAATTTGGAGGTGTTATTTGTAGGTTGAACCTCAGAGTGGCTCGTTCTAAACTAATATATTTGCGTATATAAACCTACAATTTGAAGTTGTTATTTGTAGGTTGAACCTCAGAGTGGCTCATTCTCACCTAATATATTTGCGTATATAAACCTACAATTTGGAGGTGTTATTTGTAGGTTGAACCTCAGAGTGGCTCATTCTAACCTAATATATTTGCGTATATAAACCTACAATTTGGAGGTGTTATTTGTAGGTTGAACCTCAGAGTGGCTCGTTCTAAACTAATATATTTGCGTATATAAACCTACAATTTGGAGGTTTTATTTGTAGGTTGAACCTCAGAGTGGCTCGTTCTAAACTAATATATTTGCGTATATAAGCCTACAATTTGGAGGTGTTATTTGTAGGTTGAACCTCAGAGTGGCTTATTCTAACCATATATTTGCGTATGTATACCTACAATTTATTCCGACACCACAAATTTAAATTTATTAACCTTGTTGTAATTTTAATTAAAAAACCGAATTTATTTTGCATAAAAACATAGTATGGTAGTGTAATATACGAATATTAACTTTTTACTTGAGAACAAGATATTATTAAGAATACAATATGAAAAAAGCAAAATAACTTACGGACACCCAAAGGCAAAACGTCTCTTGTGGATGCATCATAGTTTTATTTTGTTCGTTAAATAATACATACAAATATTTCATTGTACATAGACACAACGTGAATTGAGTGAGTATTATGTGCAGGTGGGTAGGAGGGTCATTACCATTGTACGTGTATGGGTGGGTGGAAAAGTCATTACCAGTGTACGTGTATGGGTGAGTAGGAGGGTCATCACGACTGTGTGTGTATGAGTAAGTAGGAGGGTCATTACCACTGTGCATGTTTGGGTGGGTGGAAGGGTCATTATCATTTTGCGTGTATGGGTGGTTGGATAGGTGGTCAGTACCGTTGTATGTGTATGGGTGAGTAGGAGGGACATTACCATTTATCACCATTTCATGGAAATAACTTTTTATATTCGGTTTTAAATATCACAAAGTAGGGCATTGTGCTTGTGTTTGTAACTAACATATTTAATTTGAAAAGGATACAAATAAATTTATCGTACAAAGTAAACTTATATTTCAAAATATTAAATAATAGATAAAAAAGCCTCTTAGATAATGGTTCTAATACAATAGTTTCAAGTGAACAAATTTTCTTTAACTTACTTAATATTTGTTTTAGACGATGCATCCATTTAATCTTGTATAATGCACCACAATTATAAAAGTTGCGTTGTATATGTACATTTCGGAGAATATGTACCACATAATAACGCACTTTTAGTCAATTGTTAACTAAAAGAGATTTGATTAGTACAACATTGTAAAAAAAGATTTCATTTCCTTGTAGATATATCAATCAAATTGATATGTCTACAATTTGGTTCAAAACTGAAAGTCATTTTAATATAGTAAAACAAGCTTTCTGCTCTGATTGGAAGAAAAGTTTTTTTTATTATGGAGATATGATTAAGCGTTGTGATTTATGTACCTCCCCAGCGTGCTGGACCATAGTTCGGTCTAGACTCAAGAGGCTACAAGAGAATGGTACACTTTCTTTCAGAAAGTTGTTTTGGTGGACATACATGACGCATCTAACCAATAGAAAGTCTGCATTTCTTCACAGTTCATTATTTAAGCTTTCAATATTTGATTTCCAAGATAAACACGAATCAATCATTACCCCAAGGTGTTTTATTTAATTAACCTTTCAATATTAAAACAACCACAGTTATTAATTTGAGAACATGGAGTATTATGATGGTGTACTTCATTGATACGATTCTGAATTCCCTTAAATTAAAAATCACGTAGTCTTTGAGTTTTTGGTTGCATATTAAATGGCGCCAACGGATATGGGGGTATGATGTTTGGTACTCTTATTACGCTCTCCATATTCCATTTATCGTTTCCAGGCTTAGTTAATTTTACTTAAGTAAATCAATCACCACTCATCAGTAAATGCTGTCAATGTCCTATTTAATTTTGCTTTACATAAGTTATTAATATAAACAAAATAGTAATGGGATTAGGACAGAGCATTGTGGTAGCACCATGATTAAATTGTCTGACATCACTATTCTGTTTACCTATCAATACATACGATTTTCTATCAACCAAGTAAACTCTGGATCAACTAGTATTCCTCTCACACCATCCAACCATTATTTATCAAGTGGCTGATAAATAGAACGTCTGCATTTCTTTATAGTTTATGATCAATCAACGCTGTTTATGATCAACAGCGTCATTATATATCATTTCATATTTTTAGAAAAAAGGCATCGATTAACTCTGAGTAAATTCGATATACATAAATTTTAATTATAGATTTAGGATTATTCTCAAAAAAACAAAACTTGTATGTGCTGCAAACGAAGAAAGAAGATATAAATGTTTCCTACACCTTTTCAAATTAAATGTTAAAGAAAAGAAATCCAGCCTTAGCGATGCTATAAATACTTTTTTTTTTCGTGAAAACAGGCTCGTCTAACATTCCAAGTTTAGGTTTGTAAGTCCATTGTGGCAATTTATGACATTTAAAGGTAAATTCTCTCTTTATAACATGAAATTGAAGTTATTTTATTCAAATATAATAATAATGCATTATAAAGATATTTTTAGGATATCGAGCCAATAGAAATTTGAGTTATAAACTTAATATAACAAACATTTACTGATATATAATTAAAATGAAATATGTATGACTTAAAAAAAACAACATATTATTTATTTTAGTTTATAATTTAGACGGAACTATATCCTATAACAATAACACATAATAATCCTGTAGTATATACCAAGTTAAAAAACTAATAAATAAATTAAACAGGATTTTATATAACAATAGCAAGTCATAAATCATATTTTATGAATAAGATAACAAGAAGATTCTGAGTTAAGACATAATGTGGCCCAACAGATAACAGGGATGGACAAAGGCATGTATTGAAGTCTGATCAGTTTTGCGCGGAAGAGAAAGTGACCTAAATATTCTTGAAAATTTCTGAAGAATGAATGTGTCCGAAGTACATGAATCAGTTCTAGTTACACTTTCTGCTATATATTAAGGTGTAATAATCAATACTTTGTTCTTAAGGTGTATCTATATAATATTGAATGTTCAGTGTGTATGTTTTATTTGGTTTGTGCCATGGCAGAGAGATAAAAAATACATCAGTGTAAACAGTTTTCAAACCCATCTTACCCCTAACCTCAATGCTTATTGATTTATTGTAAATTGACTGTAATTTGAAGTTAAAGTTGATTTAAGTACGTTTTTAAGGTATAACTAGTGGTAAATAAAAGACAAAAATGCGCAAAAGATAAAATGAAAGTGATGTGAATTAGTGCAATCTAAACTTCGAGGACGTGTTTTGTTTCATGTTTTATTGCGTGAAATAAAATAGTCTTTAAATGTTTTACTACTTGATTTTTATTTTCAAGGGATTGAAGATTTTGAGGTAGAGAGTTTATTAGGTAGGGAATCCTTTAATTTAATGTTACCGTAGTTATTATAATGTTTTTCCACTACATATTGTCTATGCCTTAAACTACAACTTTACAATATGTGACGGCACTGAACCGTGATTCAGGTACAGACATGTATTGCGGGAATTGTATCATAAATAGCGCGGGCGCTTCGAAGGTTGTTAGAAAAAAATTGTTTTAACGTACGGTGGCATTAACCCACCCATACACGTAGGGTGGCATTAACCCGACCGCCCACCCCTACACGTATGGTGGCATTAACTTACCCGCCCATCCATACACTTTTGAATGCATTAACCCACCCGCCCAAACCATACACGTACGGTGGCATTAACCCATCCACTCACCCACCCACCCATACACGTAAGGTGGCATTAACCAAATCACCCTCCCCTACACGTACGGTTGCATTAACCTACCCTCTCACCCATACACGTAGGTTGGCATTACCCCGCCCGCCCACCCATACACGTATGGTGGCATTTGTACACGTAAGTTACATCTTGTTGCAGTTTGTATGACGAATTAAAGCAGTGCATACTTAAATCTAAGTATCGGGCCAAAGAGTTGAAATTAATCATAACAAGTAATGCCAGTGACGAGCCAATAAACAAAGTTTTTAACACCTGGGGATCCACAAGGGCTTCTCAGTAGTTTAGTGATAAATGGACTATGAGCTTGGAGTTAATAAACACTTCAATCAATCAATTATATCAGAAGCTGTGTTTATATATCTTACGTTGAACAAAAACATATGCTATAGAGCTTGATTATTACCTGTTAATTATTAAAAAATATATTATTATAACTCTTAACATATTTTGAGCTTCACAAATAATTGGTTTTTCAGTGGTTATGTAGTAGATGGTAACATTAGATTAGCAAGTCTCTCTAAGCCCCTGGTGCAAAGTCCTGACGGCCACTGGTTAAACGGAGGAAAATAAAGCACTGGATAAGTTTAAAAAGTTCGACTAATTTGAAAATTATAACATTAATTTTGTATGAATATATCTTCACATGCAGAAATCAGACACATTTCATTCAAAGATTGTGTCAAAATTATTAAAAATGTTTATTTACTAGATATATTTCAATCCGTAAATTAACAAGCAAATCTTAGCAAAATTAAACTCGCTAAGTTTTACCTTTGTGTATTGTATAAATGGAACGTAAACTACTAAGAGGTATGATATTTAGAAGAACTTACGTGCAAAAATTATTAGTTTAAAAATTATTAATTTCATAAAAAACATTCCCGAGGGGTATTGCGGTCCTAAAATAATGAAAACGTGAACATAAAAGTTACCTAAACAGACCTACGAAAATTGGAAGTAGAACCCAATAAGCGAGGCACCACTAAAGCCAACATAAAAACAGATCGTGCCAATTGGACCCTCGCTAGGCCTAATAGGTTCTGCAATTCACTCAGGTCGTAATAGTAAATATATATACTGGTTGGTATATAATCTTCTAATAATTTATTTTTAAGTAAATAATTGAGCGTCTAATATGAATAAAATATGTATACGTTTAACTCAAATAATAGTTATATAAAACAAGTGTAAAGTGAAGAATTATAGCCCTCCACCAGTCATGAAGCAACAAAGGAAAAGTAAAATAATTTTGAAAACTTAAATAACATATTGAAATTCAAACATTTATTTTGTCCAAACTTTTATAATAGTTATTATGAATTCATTTCATGTCATTCAGTTTTATCTGTAATTATGTTACGTGTATTGCAGTTGTAAAAATCTACAAAATAAATAATGCAAAAACTCTAGTTATGTTGCTTGTGACTCAACATTAAACACGAGGCTAAACGTCGTACAATGAGAATGTGTTGTTTGTAAAGAATTGATGGTTGAATCACTTTATATAAATGTGTAAAAGGGGTTTTCTCACATGTAATTTTTCTCATAAAAATAAAATTTTATTTAATTTTCAAAAGATTGAACTATTAAGCTTTTTATAAAAAATTTTAAGTCAGTCTAAATTCTAATTCTAGTAACAAAAATTGTGATTCATGATTAGTAAAATACCACCATAACCCGACAATAATTGCAACTATTTTCTTAATTTACTTAAAATATTTGTTGTTTTATCAATATTTTGTATCTGTATTTTTGTGATATAACTTTTTCTACTGTCTTATTTTTAAATTTGGTGTAATTTAAGCATTTAAATGTAATTAAATAATATTTAAATGTAATTTGAATAAATGTATGTGAGGAGGTCCGACTAACCCCTCCTCTCCACTGACTGTCTCACTGACCATGATAAGGACCATTTTGGACAGCAGAACTCTGTCCGATAAGTATCCTAAAAAGCTTTGAGGCCCAGATATGCAAAAGAAGGGAATAAAGTAGTTGAGTGTGAGTTTAGTCTCACAGTTAAGAATGGTAAAGAAAAAACGTACATATGAGTAAAACTGATTCATATGCATTATATAGAGCATTATTGAATAACAACAGTTATCTAACACAATGATAACCATAAATTTAATAAAAATAGTTAATGTAAGTTCAAAAAAATATATTTATAAACGTACGTAGAACACTATCATTATAATTTTAGTATATAACATCCAAAAATTATGTACTCATCCATCACGGAATCTCCGGAGTCGCTAAATAGATTTTGATGAAACTTTGAGATAAGTTAGATTTTGTATAAAAAAAGCAACTAAGAAAGGATTTCTCGAAATTCCATTCCTAAGAGATAAGAAATACCACTGTACGTGTAAGGGTGGGTGGGTGGGTGGGTCAATACCACTGTACGGGTATGGGTGGGTGGGTGGGTCAATACCACTGTACGTGTAAGGATGGGCGGGTGGGTCAATACCACTGTACGTGTAAAGGTGGGTGGGTGGGTCAATGCCACTGTTTTTGTAAGGGTAGGCGGGTGGGTTCAAATAAAATTACAACGTATTCCTATTTTTATGGAATTTTACGCACATGTACAATGGTAACCAATGTGTGTAACTTCCGTACTTCCGTACTTGCGCACTAAAATGTACAAAATGTTTGTATTAACCCCAATAGCACAAGGTTTTCCAGTGAGGAACAAGAAAAGTTACATTTTGGAGTAAAACATAAAGAAATGGTGCCTGACTCAATGTATATTTTTTCCACGAGAGAAACATTGTCATTGATTTATTTAAACAGTTCATTTCAAACAGCTGACACATGTCATACAACACAAAATCTTGATTAGTATGGTTTTATTTTTAAAATTGTAAGGTCTTTTTAAGGTTATAATTTGTATGACATAATTACCACTATTTTGCTTCCCCCTAAAGTAGACTTACAGAGTTTTTGAAACTTTTTTATCAAGGAGAATGGAAGCAAGCTGAGATTTTATATTGATGTGATGATTTATAATGATGTGATGGACTCCATGGAGGGAAGGGTAAGCAAGTATAGAGAACTATACTGTAGCGAAGTAACTTATGTCGGCTAATAAAAAGATAACATTCAAACATATTTGATGATTTATTTCAGTCTAATAACATTTAAAAAAATAGCAAAAACATAAAAGAGAGTGATAATTGATAGAATTATTTAAATGTTAATTTATACTGGAAAAATTATTTTCTGATGTAAATGGTGAAATTTTCATATTTTACATATAAGACAAACATTTAGTTTGAACAATCATAGTTGTTGAAGTTTTAAAAATATCTAAAATCTATTTGATATGTCTGCTATTATTTTGATGGTAGATTTAATATTAGTATGATCGAATATTAAAGTGATGTTGCATAAAATAGCAAATTGAAATTGCATCAGTGTTTACTAGACCGTGTAAATAATATATTTAATTTGCTGTGCGGATTTCTGATGAATTACTAATTTAATTTATAATTGGTTAAATTTGCAGTATTCAATTTAATATGTCCTCCCCAGTTTTATTATGTATTGTGTTTAAGTCATATCACTATCACTAATTTACAATAATAGTATTTAATATATTTTCTGTCTAATCCATTATACACGTAATACGTATATGAACAATAAATCTTTTAATAATTTATTTAAGCCAAATAATAGTTACACGTGTATAAAATAACAGGAAGTACTGGGGAAATAGTTTGTTTCTTTAGTTCCGAATACGCTTGTGGGACGAGAGTCAACTGCAGTCAGTATTTTTTAGTTTGAAAAAAGGCTTAGATAACAATAGATGGTAAAATAAAAAACAATGTTTTTACCATACACAATCTGTTTTAAGGGCAGACATGTGGACGTAGAAACTCCTCCATGTTATTACGGGTATAAAGACCATCTATAACCGTATTCATACGTTTATGGACTCCATTAATTTGGTTGATGTAGGGTGTATTATGTCTGTGATTGGACGGACCTTCATTCAATCAAGCTATTGACTGTCAGAGAATGCTTTAGTGCAATCTACCTACTGTATTATTTGAATGTTCATCAAGAACATTTATTAATTAATTAAAATCCTTTATTTGTGTATTTAAATTTATAACTCTTATTCTCTTAATAATTGTTCATGATTTCAGTGAATAATTAATGACGATTTTATTTAAATCGCTTTTGCAAGAATTTATTGTCACATAAAAATATCTGAAAACAGTTTTTATCATAAAAGTGTACCAAAACTAATTTAATTGATTGAATATTTATTTAATAATTTAATTAAAAATACAAATATTTTATCCAAATTCAAATAAAAACGACCAAGCAAATCAAATCACTCTGGTTTCATTGAAACAGAAACTAAATTCGAAAGAAAACCCGGAATTCAAAACAAATAATGACGTGAGGAGGAAATACGAAGTTGGTTAGACGAAATCAAAATGATTTCCAATCCACAAATAATGATTAATTTCCCAATTAAGTTGGCGATATTTATATGAATAGAAGAGCTCTGCATGGATATGACTAAAGAAAAAAAAAACTCTGTGTCAACGTTATTTAAAACGATTAAGTGAATGTGCAGGCAGGTTTTGTAAGGATGGTAACTTAAGGTTTTAGGGCAGTCGTTAGTATACAAGTACAAAATGCACAAATATATCAAATACTAGCATAAAATGCTCAAATATAACACATTACAATCACAAAACACGCAAATATTTACAAATAAAGAGCAAAATTAACAATACTGTTGTTTTTATATTGTAAATATTTGTGCATTTTGTACTTTTACTGAAGTATATTTATGCATTTTGTGCTTATATTGTAGACTGATATATTTCTGTTGTGTTACGTTCTCTTGTACTGTATATGTACCGACACGTATTATGCTAATTACAAAATTATTTTATTAATTTTAACACTTTTGATTAAAAAATTGTCTGTAAATTAGCTATTTACATATTTATTTACTTAAATGCCGATTTTTAGGCTGTAAGTAAATCAATATTACGAAGGTTTTTACTGAGAGTAGATGAACGACTATAGTTTTGATGATTGTAGATGAACGACTGTGGTATTTTACTGAGTGTAGATGAACGACTGTGGTTTTTACTGAGAGTAGATGAGCGACTGTGGTTTTTACTGAGAGTAGATGAACGACTGTGGTATTTTACTGAGTGTAGATGAACGACTGTGGTATTTTACTGAGTGTAGATGAACGAATGTGGTATTTTACTGAGTGTAGATGAACGACTGTAGTTTTTACTGAGTGTAGATAAGCGACTGTAGTTTTTACTGAGGGTAATGAACGACTGTGGTTTTTTACTGAGAGTAGATGAGCGACTGTAGTTTTTACTGAGGGTAATGAACGGCTGTAGTTTTTACTAAGAGTAGATGAGTGACTGTAGTTTTTACTGAGTGTAGATGAACGACTGTGGTTTTTACTGATTGTAGATGAACGACTGTAGTTTTTACTGAGTGTAGATGAACGACTGTAGTTTTGTTGATTGTAGATGAACGACTGTAGTTTTTACTGAGTGTAGATGAACGACTGTGGTTTTTACTGAGAGTAGATGAGCGACTATAGTTTTTAATGAGTTTAGATGAACGACTGTGCTTTTGCTGAGTGTAGATGAACGACTGTGGTTTTTGTTTAGCAATCCCCAAGAAAGCCATCTATGAATAATTAATTCAGTTACCAAGCCACTAAGAAGCTACATTATGATGGAATCGGAATAATATTGGCCTGACTCTCTGTAACTGACGAGTTCTCCTGGGTAATAACTGAACCCCGACATGAATAATCCAGATGGCCTACTTCTAGAACTGTCCAAATCAGTGTTGGAGTTTAGGGGACAGGAAACACAACCAATCACATACTGGATTGATCCCGTCTTGGCATCCTAAATAAAATTAATAAATTAACTATGCAAATTTATAACCACAAGCTTAATAACTTTCTCAGAACTAAATCAAAACTATAAAACAACACACGTTAAACTACTATTTATTAACCACATACCTACTGTAAACAAAAACTTACCTCAATCTTACCGCAAGTAGTTGGATCACAACACTACGTGACAGGGCTAACCGCATACTAAAAAAATCTACCATACGTGATATGATGTTGTGGTATTAATCTATTTGATATAACAACACACTATTTTTATTTCCACAATCATTTTCAAACATATTCAAGGTAAGTTTGAGTATGGAGCGGCCGTAGATAAGGGGCTAAGGCATTGGCTAACCAAGCAGTTGGTCCGGGTCCAATTCCCGATATGACCACTAACAGTTTTTGCCCTGCCGCTCCCGTGGTTCGGAAGTCACGTAAAGCCGTAGGTCCCCAGGTTAAGTGTTAGAGGGCTTCTTAGCCCTAACTTCGCCTGGTAAAATAAGACGAACTTTACATTTAACTTTTAAATATCGTACGTTGAAAAAACAGTAAATTTTATTATTGTTGGTATCACAATAAATTAAGTTGGACGTTTCCTCAATAATATTTTCATGTAAAGACTTTTGACTTAAATTATGGACACTAAACAATTAGCTTTGTTTTTAGATGTTTAATTATTCAACCACCCTGAAGGCACTGAGTCCCTAACAGGAGAAACTATGTTCTACAGTATTGTTTGTAGTTCAGCCGCTGGCTGTTACATGTAGTGCACCACCAACTTTACGACACTGTTCCGTTGTACGTTTGTGCTAACTATGTGTTTGACAGCATTGTTTTTCATTCAGCCGCTGCTGTTACATGTTACGTAAAGTTGGTGGAACTTTACGTCGCTGATCCTTTGTACGTTTGTGCTGTGTTTTCGATAACCTTGTTTTTCTTTAACTGTGTGCTAACTGTGTGTTTGACAGTATTGTTTTTCTTTCAGCCGCTGCTGTTACATGTAGGGCACCACCAACGTTACGTCACTGTTCCTTTGTACGTTTGTGCTAACTGTGTTTTTTTCTTTAGCCGCTGGCTGTTACATGTAGTGCGCCACCAACTTTACGTCACTGATCCTTTGTACGTTTGTGCTAAATGTGTGTTCGACAGCATTGTTTTTCTTTCAGCTGCTGCCTGTTACATGTGGTGCACCACCAACTTTACGTCGTTGTTCCTTTGTACGTTTGTGCTAAATGTGTGTTCGACAACCTTGTTTTTCTTTCAGCCACTGCCTGTTACATGTGGTGCACCACCAACTTTACGTCGTTATTCCTTTGTACGTTTGTGCTAACTGTGTGTTCGACAGCATTGTTTTTCTTTCAGCCATTGCCTGTTACATGTGGTGCACAACCAACGTTACGTCGCTGATCCTTTTACGTGTGTGCTAACTGTGTGTTCGACAGTATTGTTTTTCTTTCAGCCGCTGGCTGTTACATATAGTGCACCTCCAACTTTACATCACTGTTTCTTTGTACATTTTTGTTAACTGTGTGTTTGACAGCATTGTTTGCCTTTCACCCTCTGACCGTTACATGTAGTGCACCACATCTTTACGTCACTGTTCCTTTGTTCATTTGTGTTAACTGTGTGTTCGACATCGTTGTTTGTCTTTCAGCCGCTGGCTGTTACATGTAGGGCACCACCAACTTTACGTCACTGTTTCTTTGTACGTTTGTGTTAACTGTATATTTGACAGCATTGTTTGTCTTTCACCCTCTGACCGTTACATGTAGTGCACCACATCTTTACGTCACTGTTCCTTTGTGTTAACTGTGTGTTCGACAGCATTGTTTGTCTTTCAGTTGCTGGCTGTTACATGTAGTGCACCACCAACTTTACGTCACTGTTCCTTTGTGTTAACTGTGTGTTCGACAGCATTGTTTGTATTTCAGTTGCTGGCTGTTACATGTAGTGCACCACCAACTTTACGTCACTGTTCCTTTGTACGTTTGTGTTAACTGTGTGTTTGACAGCATTGTTTGTTTTTCAGCCTCTGGCCATTACATGTAGTGCACCACATCTTTACGTCACTGTTCCTTAGTACGTTTGTGCTAACTGTGTGTTTGACAGCATTGTTTGTTTTTCACCCTCTGGCCATTACATGTAGTGCACCACATCTTTACGTCACTGTTCCTTTGTTCGTTTGTGTTAACTATGTGTTCGACATCGTTGTTTGTCTTTCAGCCACTGGCTGTTACATGTAGTGCACCACCAACTTTACGTCACTGTTCCTTAGTACGTATGTGCTAACTGTGTGTTTGACAGCATTGTTTGTTTTTCAGCCTCTGGCCATTACATGTAGTGCACCACATCTTTACGTCACTGTTCCTTAGTACGTTTGTGCTAACTGTGTGTTTGACAGCATTGTTTGTCTTTCACCCTCTGACCGTTACATGTAGTGCACCACATCTTTACGTCACTGTTCCTTTGTGTTAACTGTGTGTTCGACATCGTTGTTTGTCTTTCAGTTGCTGGCTGTTACATGTAGTGCACCACCAACTTTACGTCACTGTTCCTTAGTACGTTTGTGCTAACTGTGTGTTTGACAGCATTGTTTGTTTTTCAGCATCTGGCCATTACATGTAGTGCACCACATCTTTACGTCATTGTTCGTTTGTGTTAACTGTGTGTTCGACAGCATTGTTTGTCTTTCAGCCTCTGGCCGTTACATGTTGTGCACCACCAACTTTACGTCACTGTTCCTTAGTACGTTTGCGCTAACTTCATGTTTAAAATAATTACGTGTTTTATTTAAGATAGAGTGGTCTTAAACACATAATGTAACATTATATATAATAAACCTAACAAAATAAGCAGCTCAGAGTTCTTAATTAATGTGTTTTGAGCTGTTTATTTGATTACAAACCAAATTTATTGTGTTTATAGAGAAAATACAAAAAACTGTTATCTAATAAATTATCATATAAAAACAGAACATATTAAATGTCAGTGTCTAATATTTAAAAATTTAAATGTATGGTATTGAAAAATACTTCATCTAGTATGGCTTATTTTGTTAGAAGGGCTTCAGGGTAAAAGACATTACATTTTTGTACATATTTTGTATGTACATAAACAATTTCACATCGGTCTAAATACTATCTATAGTTTCATATTTTTTCCAACAACAGCTATTTATTCTATTTCATCAACATAGGATCTTAAGTCTTAGAAAAGACTTTATAAGATGTTATTATATACCCGTTAAGCGAATACGAGAGTGTGTTTTACCTTTACATATTCAAAGGATTTTAAATTGACTAATTTATGAATTTATTTCAAACAGAATTTTAAATTTAAAGTTTCATTTTAGATAGGAAGATTAGTTTCATCTTGCTCGTAGTCTATTGAAATAAATAAATAATATAACGTGTTTTTGATTCATTTAAATCATATGAATATCATGAAATTGGTATAAATGGTTGATAGTTTCCGAAACGAAGCTTTTAAAATTTAAGTATGTCAAAATTTAATAGTGCACCACTAAATTATACTATAAAGTGCATATAAACACATAAAATACCAGAGAAAACTACTTTATTTCGTAGTTACGTTTCAGTAGTTACTAATAGTAAATATGCGGAGTTTAAAAAGAAATATTTACATAATGTTATATTAACACGTAATATCTAAATACTCAGTCACTACCCGCTTTTCTGAATGTGTCTGTCAATTCTATACCATGTTATAGTAAAATTAAACCAATTTTTATTCAAAATACCAACAGAGTTTTAAATATTTACTAGTAGAAATTAAAATAGATTGTTGTAAGACTTTGCATTGTATATATATAACAACATTTATTAAATTAAATACAATAATAACAGAAATTTAAAACAAATATAAAACCTACCCGGAGATAAGACGTCCATAAAGAATTCTCTTTGAAGGGTATTTGTCGAAAAGACGTGAGCACATACCATTACAGCTTGACAGATATTCAATGCTTGACCCAAATATGCAGCCGCATTCTGATGTTATCTCTCAAACTTTTGGCTTTACTTAAGTTCAAACTCCGCATATAAATTTTGTTTACATGTTTTTCTCTACTAATAATATACATTAATGTAAACTGTTTATATATATTATAATTAAACTTACTTTTGTAAAGTAAGAATCTACTTATAAATTTGTTAATAATAAAAAACAGTAATAATAAACAAAATAATAGTAAAAATACTGATAGTAATATGCTTTTAGTATAAACCTATATTTGTGTCGCTCAAAAATAGATATTAAGGAAACAAACATTGTTTTATTCGCTACATGTTAAAACTAGATGTACCCACCCGCTTCGCCGGTCATAATCACGGAACAAAAATTAATTTTGATTATACATTCGAAATGTGTAGCAAGCTATCAGTTTACACTGTATCAAATTTATATCCAATTTAGAACAGCTAATGTTTTATATAATGTTCTACTGGACTCAATTATTTATAGTTTTTAAAGTTTAGCCTACCAGAATTTATTCATTTGGATTTTATTTAATAGCTGTTAATAAAATAAATCAATGACATAATATAGCTCCATAAGAATACCATTGGAATTTTGGAGGCTAGTGAGACGGAATCCTGAGGTCGGAGAGGAAAATCCTTTCTTAGTGAGTCTCTAGGAGCCAAGATAATCCTATGTACAACATTTCAAGTCAATTGGACTAATAGTTTTGGAGAAATAGTGATGAGTGGTAGATGGATTTTATATAATTATTACTATAGTTGACTCTGAATCAGTGAAATTTCGGGTCTCTCATCATATTAGCTATCCCCCGTGAACTGACTATTCATTTGGTCAGATTAAATAGTAAATTTTCCGATTAGCATCAGTTTGTTATCATAAATAACAAAGTTTCAAAGTCTAGAGAAATCTGTAAGTCTACTTTTAGAAGGCACAAATTACTATATTTGACTCTGAATCAATAAAATATGGTGTTTCTCGCCATGTTTAGCCATGTCCTATGATCTGGCTATTCATGCCTTAAAACTAAGTTGTTAATTTTCCAATTGAAAACAGTTTGTTCTCGTAGATAGCAAAGTTTCATATTCTAGACAAATCTGTAAGTCTACTTTTAGAGGGGGCAAAGTACGGTAATTGACTCTTAATCAGTGAAATATTGTGTTTCTAGCCATGTTTAGCCATGACCTATGACCTGGATATACATGTTTTCAGATGAAATTGTATATTTTCCCATTGAATACAGTATGTTCTCCTAGATAATAAAGTTTCACAGTCTAGAAAAATCTGTAAGTCTACTCTTAGAGGCCGTAAATTAACCAATTTGATTTAAGCACACAGTTTGCAAATCTAGTTCTACCTAAGGATGAAGGAGGTGAGATAGAGCAAATAATCACATGGGAAAAGTTGTAGATCGTCTCAAATCAGGCCCAGAAAATGGTTTTAGTTTTGCTGTAGAACCGTTCATTTAACCGCTACAGTCCAGTTAGAGAAACACTGTTTTTGGTATTTAAAATTGTTGGCACTAAAAAGGCTGCCATTTTGTATTTACTAAGAATTTTTCAAAATCCCTTCTTATTGCACATCTACATCCTAAGGCCATTGATTCTACAACATTTCAGCCTCGTAGGCTTAGTACTTATTTAGTTACAGAGATGAGTGAGTGAGTCAGTGGTATTTGCCTTTTATAGCTATAGATATCTACAATATACTTACATTTAAACTTGATAACTTAAGTAAAAAATAAATTTTATGTATATAAAATAAATATTTTCAATTGGTCACAATGTAAGATTTACGTAGTAAATTATATACATGATAGTCATATGATTATTTGAAACCAGTAATAAAGAGTCACTTAAACTAATATAAGAATCATATTTATATTGTCTGTATAGTAACGGGTTTTTGTCATAAATGTAATTCAAACACCAAATTTATAAAAAGTAAAAATGTGTAGGTGTAATTTTTATATATCAGTTAACGTGTATTTGACTTTTAATTAGATTCAAATACACTTCTATTTCCAACTCAACACTGTTTATTTATCCTGTCAGGTCTTTTGAAATGTGTTTAATGTGAAATCCTTTTACATGACATTTATTTAAATTTGGTATATAGATGAGACCTGAGATAACTTATTAAGGATAATGGTGTGTCACTTCATGTTTAAAATTAGCAAAATTTTGAAAAGAACAACCATCGTTTAGGTGTAAGTTAAGCAATTTAATTTCAGTATTATTTTAACATATGTTTGGTTTTGAACAAATATAAAGAAAGAAGGTTACAAAAACAAAATAAATAAATAAATAAAATAAAAACAGTGTTTGTTTATGCTTCATCTCACTTCACCCCCTCCAACCTGGTCGATCTAGAAGGGAATACCAGCTAAGTAGGTAGGGACGGCTAATATTTTCAACATATCGATATATTGCATTATCGATACATCGTAAACCAATAACGATCTAATAATAATATCGAAAGAAAACCATTGATGTATCAGGTAGCTAATATGTAGAATTTTAAATTATTTATCTGTATAAAACTATGCACGAACTCTTATGTCATGACCAAAAATACACTCATGCTTTTCTATTACTACTACGAATATCCTACTGAGTGTACAAATTAAATACATTTATCTACACAAAAAAAGTTGTGGTCTTTGGGGTTGAAAGAAAAAAAATTCAAAGTAAGAACAGTTATACCTTTAGTTATTATGTCAATTATTAAAGAATAATGTAATAACATTCGTATAGGATCACCACCCGTTTCAGCCACTACTACAATAAACTACATTTTACTTAAATAAACGTTTGGTCTACAATAAACTACATTTTAGTGCATTAACCTCACGTAAAAAAAAGATTAAAAGTTACTTTCTTATTTTAATGCATGATTTGTATGCATAAGGCAATTCAAACATGTGTGTGTGTTTTTTTTTTTTTTTTTTTGAATATTGATGGTTTTATGGAGAGAATTACGTGATATGATATACCAAACCAAAATATCGATATGGCCGATATTATCGAAAGAAAATATCAATACTATCATATCGATATTTCCGATGTATCGATATATCGTTGCAATCCCTATTTGTAGGTCAACAAATTCACTTGGCGGTCTGAAGTACGAGGGTCTGCAGAAGTCATCTTGCCGACGCTGCAAAATTTTTCCTTTATTATTCTTGCCTTCTGCCACATATTTCGAGGTAGTAATTCTTCGTGGAGCGGCACTATGTCACCTACACAGCATTCCTTTGATTTCCATTGGGAGTCAAACTTCATTACAGTTTCTGTGATTTTCTTCTGATTTTTTTTCTTTTTTCCTCAGTCTAGCCTCCTTCCTCAGGTAAATTCTTGTCATAGGCCCAAAGATAGTAGGTATAGTGATCAGCCGACATATGTGGATAAGATCTTACATGACAATTTTAAAGTCATATCATACAAAGATTAAAGAGAACCAAACATTTCCTACGAGAATGCGAACTGCCATAGTTTGCAAGAGAAGTTCAGATGTGTAGGAGTACTAAAACTTTTGTAAGTATGCTTTTTGCAAGTTTCGAGTGGGATAATAACAAAATTTGATATGCAGTTGTTTATACACATTAATGTACAAATTACAATTTGTAAAATATACAATTTCCAAATTCAAAATTTTAAAGTATTAGGTATTTTTCTGAGTTCAAGTTATTCATATTTAAATTACTGGCTATATATTTTTACAAACAGGTTAGATTTAAATTAACTATAGACTAATAAAAAGTAAGTTAAAAAACAATGCATATCATTGTATTATTGATGTTAAAACATGAAAATGTAACACGAATTAATTTGCAAAGATTAACGTGCATGCTTGTTTAATTGTGCATCTAATGATTCTATTTAATTAATATTAATTTTTATTGGTTTACTGTCAGGAAGGTAATTTATTATTTATTGTCAGTTAGGGGTTGTTACTTTATTGTGATTGTGGTTGAGGTTATATGTTGCATTACGTTGATTCTGCCAGTCTTTTTCCATTTATATTAATTATACTGCATTATTTTCTTATTTTTGTAACTAGTAGCAAACTAATTAGTGGTGATGTTTGTAAGTAAATAGATTAATAATCGATAAAAAATCAACTTATTTGTTATTTTAAATAACTTTTAACCTCGTTAAAAACACTCAAATTGAGCTATTACGATAATTCTCAGGTAATAATGAATTTTATCGTGTTTAGTTTCAATACCACGTAAGAAGGTGTTAGTATTACGCCTAAGAATTGTTTTTCTTTAATTGTGTTTGACTGTAACACAAAAACTAGAGTGGTTTTTGGGCGTAATAGATCTATATCAAAATATGGCAAGCAGTTATTTAAAAAATATCATAAACACCCTTTAAATATATTGTTAGTAACCTAACAAACTCTTGCTTTGTTACACTACTTTGTTAAGTCCTCGATTACTAAAACTGCTCTCTACGCCACGTAGGTACAACTTCCACGACTGTGCAAAGTACAGGAGTTAAATATCTGTAACAGACCAAAATGCAATCAAACTTTTAGCACCTCTATGGTGTGTTTCACTCCAGTGAATTCTCCCTAGTTACTTCAGAGTGTTTCCTTTACGCGTCAATTCGCTCGAATAACTCCAGAGAACGGAAAATGTCCCTTCATATGCTTTTAGAACTTTATACTTATCGTATTAGAATTAATAATACGGATATAATACAGAAATAGTACTATTTCTGCACGTTGAATTTTTTTAAATAGGAATTTTATGACAAGTTGATTAGGTGTGTTTATACATATGTTTATGTTAATAATAACAATGATTTTGGTTATTTTCAAACATTGTTTTGATGATAAGTTATATTCATGTGGCATGTTTTATGGAATTGTTCTGATATTTTTCTAAATTATGTTTAGTACTTTATAGATTCTACATAAACATATATGCTACAGTTAGTATTGACGATTTATTATGCTTAAATAATAAAAAAAAAAACAGATCACAAACACATATAGTTATCGAGCAATCTTAAATGTTAGGACTTTAGGACTAGATTAGAGAAACCACAGGTTCGAATCCAGCCTGGTCAGTAATGCTTACCTAGCGCTGTACTTTTTCCCTTCCTTGCTCTGTCTGAATAAGCTCTGCACAGACCAATATTCTGGGGAATGGCAGAATAAGGCTAAAAGGAGATCGGCCTCCTCCTTAAAAAACGTAATTAACTTATATTTATTTGAAAATGTCAATTACTCGTAATAAAAAATAAGCGCTCTAAAAATATAATAGAAGTCCTATGGTATATTATAAAATAGACTCTTGATATATGGAGAGTGTATTGCGAGTAAGTAAAATAGCGGCAAAATATCGACCTGTCCACCCACCCATACAAGTAAGTAAGTATTGTTTATTGAATTCAATTATTTAATGAATGTAATTTTGCTGAATATATTCCATTAATATGCATACGGTAGTAAAAAAAAAAAAAAAAAAAAAAAAAAAAAAAAACTATAAGTACAAAATAAGACGTTCAATTTTACTGGATAATTTACTCGAATGCTTGACTAAAAATTTTAAACACGACAACATGAAGAATTTCCAAAGGTATTGGGTATTATCAGCTTACGCCCACAAACGTTATACTTAAACACCTCTTTAGTGGTCAATATTATCTGCTTACGCCCACAAACGTTATACTAAAAAGCCTCTTTAGTGGTCCATATTATCTGTTTACGCCCACAAACGTTATACTAAAACACCTCTCTAGTGGTCCATATTATCTGTTTACGCCCACAAACGTTATACTACAAAGCCTCTTTAGTGGTCCATATGATCTGTTTACGCTCACAAACGTTATACTAAAAAGCCTCTTTAGTGGTCCATATTATGTGTTTACGCCCACAAACGTTATACTAAAAAGCCTCTTTAGTGGTCCATATTATCTGTTTACGCTCACAAACGTTATACCAAAAAGCCTCTTTAGTGGTCCATATTATCTGTTTACACCCACAAATGTTATACTAAAACCCCTCTCTAGTGGTCCATATTATCTGTTTACACCCACAAACGTTATACTAAAAAGCCTCTTTAGTGGTCCATATTATCTGTTTACGCTCACAAACGTTATATTAAAAAGCCTCTTTAGTGGTCCATATTATGTGTTTACGCCCACAAACGTTATACTAAAAAGCCTCTTTAGTGGTCCATATTATCTGTTACGCTCACAAACGTTATACTAAAAAGCCTCTTTAGTGGTCCATATTATGTGTTTACGCTCACAAACGTTATACTAAAACCTCTCTTTGGTGGTTCATATTATCTGTTTACGCCCACAAACGTTATACTAAAAACCCTTCTTTAGTGGTCCATATTATCTGTTTACGCCCACAAACGTTATACTAAAACCCCTCTTTAGTGATCCATATTATCTGTTTACGCCCACAAACGTTATACTAAAAACCCTCTTTAGTGGTCCATATTATGTGTTTACGCCCACAAACGTTATACTAAAACCTCTCTTTGGTGGTTCATATTATCCGTTTACGCCCACAAACGTTATACTAAAAACCCTCTTTAGTGGTCCATATTATCTGTTTACGCCCACAAACGTTATACTAAAACCCCTCTTTAGTGGTCCATATTATCTGTTTACGCCCACAAACGTTATACTAAAAACCCTCTTTAGTGGTCCATATTATCTGTTTACGCCCACAAACGTTATACTAAAACCTCTCTATAGTGGTCCATATTATCTGTTTACGCCCACAAACGTTATACTAAAAACCCTCTTTAGTGGTCCATATTATCTGTTTACGCCCACAAACTTTATACTAATACTCCTCTTTAGTGGTCCATATTATCTGTTTACGCCCACAAACTTTATACTAAAACTCCTCTTTAGTGGTCCATATTATCTGCTTACGCCCACAACCGTTATACTAAAAACCCTCTTTAGTGGTCCATATTATCCGTTTACGCCCACAAACGTTATACTAAAAACCCTCTTTAGTGGTCTATATTATCCGTTTACGCCCACAAACGTTATACTAAAACCCCTCTTTAGTGGTCCATATTATCTGTTTACGCCCACAAACGTTATACTAAATAGCCTCTTTAGTGGTCCATATTATCTGTTTACGGCCACAAACGTTATACTAAAACCCTTCTTTAGTGGTCCATATTATCTGTTTACGCCCACAAACGTTATATTAAAACCCCTCTTTAGTGGTCCATATTATCTGCTTACGCCCACAAACGTTATACTAAAACGCCTCTTTAGTGGTCCATATTATCTGTTTACGCCCACAAACGTTATACTAAAAAGCCTCTTTAGTGGTCCATATTATCTGTTTACGCCCACAAACGTTATACTAAAACCCCTCTTTAGTGGTCCATATTATCTGCTTACGCCCACAAACGTTATACTAAAACCCCTCTCTAGTGGTCCATATTATCTGTTTACGTCCACAAACGTTATACTAAAAACCCTCTTTAGTGGTCCATATTATGTGTTTACGCCCACAAACGTTATACTAAAACCCTCTCTTTAGTGGTCCATATTATCTGTTTACGCCCACAAACGTTATACTAAAAAGCCCTCTTTAGTGGTCCATATTATCTATTTACGCCCACAAACGTTATACTAAAACCCCTCTATAGTGGTCCATATTATCTGTTTACGCCCACAAACGTTATACTAAAAAGCCTCTTTAGTGGTCCATATTATCTGTTTACGCCCACAAACGTTATACTAAAACCCCTCTCTAGTGGTCCATATTATCTGTTTACGCCCACAAACGTTATACTAAAAAGCCTCTCTAGTGGTCCATATTATCTGTTTACGCCCACAAACGTTATACTAAAAACCCTTCTTTAGTGGTCCATATTATCTGTTTACGCCCACAAACGTTATACTAAAAAGCCTCTTTAGTGGTCCATATTATCTGTTTACGCCCACAAACGTTATACTTAAACCCCTCTCTAGTGGTCCATATTATCTGTTTACGCCCACAAACGTTATACTAAAAACCTCTTTTATTGGTCCATATTATCTGTTTACGCCCACAAACGTTATACTAAAACCCCTCTCTAGTGGTCCATATTATCTGTTTACGCCCACAAACGTTATACTACAAACCCTCTTTAGTGGTCCATATTATCTGTTTACGCCCACAAACGTTATACTAAAACCCCTCTCTAGTGGTCCATATTATCTGTTTACGCCCACAAACGTTATAATAAAAACCCTTCTTTATTGGTCCATATTATCTGTTTACGCCCACAAACGTTATACTAAAAAGCCTCTCTAGTGGTCCATATTATCTGTTTACGCCCACAAATGTTATACTAAAACCCCTCTCTAGTGGTCCATATTATCTGTTTACACCCACAAACGTTATACTAAAAAGCCTCTTTAGTGGTCCATATTATCTGTTTACGCTCACAAACGTTATATTAAAAAGCCTCTTTAGTGGTCCATATTATGTGTTTACGCCCACAAACGTTATACTAAAAAGCCTCTTTAGTGGTCCATATTATCTGTTACGCTCACAAACGTTATACTAAAAAGCCTCTTTAGTGGTCCATATTATGTGTTTACGCCCACAAACGTTATACTAAAACCTCTCTTTGGTGGTTCATATTATCTGTTTACGCCCACAAACGTTATACTAAAAACCCTTCTTTAGTGGTCCATATTATCTGTTTACGCCCACAAACGTTATACTAAAACCCCTCTTTAGTGATCCATATTATCTGTTTACGCCCACAAACGTTATACTAAAAACCCTCTTTAGTGGTCCATATTATGTGTTTACGCCCACAAACGTTATACTAAAACCTCTCTTTGGTGGTTCATATTATCCGTTTACGCCCACAAACGTTATACTAAAAACCCTCTTTAGTGGTCCATATTATCTGTTTACGCCCACAAACGTTATACTAAAACCCCTCTTTAGTGGTCCATATTATCTGTTTACGCCCACAAACGTTATACTAAAAACCCTCTTTAGTGGTCCATATTATCTGTTTACGCCCACAAACGTTATACTAAAACCTCTCTATAGTGGTCCATATTATCTGTTTACGCCCACAAACGTTATACTAAAAACCCTCTTTAGTGGTCCATATTATCTGTTTACGCCCACAAACTTTATACTAATACTCCTCTTTAGTGGTCCATATTATCTGTTTACGCCCACAAACTTTATACTAAAACTCCTCTTTAGTGGTCCATATTATCTGCTTACGCCCACAACCGTTATACTAAAAACCCTCTTTAGTGGTCCATATTATCCGTTTACGCCCACAAACGTTATACTAAAAACCCTCTTTAGTGGTCCATATTATCCGTTTACGCCCACAAACGTTATACTAAAACCCCTCTTTAGTGGTCCATATTATCTGTTTACGCCCACAAACGTTATACTAAAAAGCCTCTTTAGTGGTCCATATTATCTGTTTACGGCCACAAACGTTATACTAAAACCCTTCTTTAGTGGTCCATATTATCTGTTTACGCCCACAAACGTTATATTAAAACCCCTCTTTAGTGGTCCATATTATCTGTTTACGCCCACAAACGTTATACTAAAACGCCTCTTTAGTGGTCCATATTATCTGTTTACGCCCACAAACGTTATACTAAAAAGCCTCTTTAGTGGTCCATATTATCTGTTTACGCCCACAAACGTTATACTAAAACCCCTCTTTAGTGGTCCATATTATCTGCTTACGCCCACAAACGTTATACTAAAAAGCCACTTTAGTGGTCCATATTATCTGCTTACGCCCACAAACTTTATGCTAAAACCCCTCTCTAGTGGTCCATATTATCTGTTTACGCCCACAAACGTTATACTAAAACCCCTCTCTAGTGGTCCATATTATCTGTTTACGCCCACAAACGTTATACTAAAAACCCTCTTTAGTGGTCCATATTATCTGTTTACGCCCACAAACGTTATACTAAAACCTCTCTTTAGTGGTCCATATTATCTGTTTACGCCCACAAACGTTATACTAAAAAGCCTCTTTAGTGGTCCATATTATCTATTTACGCCCACAAACGTTATACTAAAACCCCTCTATAGTGGTCCATATTATCTGTTTACGCCCACAAACGTTATACTAAAAAGCCTCTTTAGTGGTCCATATTATCTGTTTACGCCCACAAACGTTATACTAAAACCCTCTCTAGTGGTCCATATTATCTGTTTACGCCCACAAACGTTATACTAAAACCCTCTCTAGTGGTCCATATTATCTGTTTACGCCCACAAACGTTATACTAAAAAGCCTCTTTAGTGGTCCATATTATCTGTTTACGCCCACAAACGTTATACTAAAAACCCTTCTTTAGTGGTCCATATTATCTGTTTACGCCCACAAACGTTATACTAAAAAGCCTCTTTAGTGGTCAATATTATCTGTTTACGCCCACAAACGTTATACTAAAACCCCTCTCTAGTGGTCCATATTATCTGTTTACGCCCACAAACGTTATACTAAAAACCCTTCTTTAGTGGTCCATATTATCTGTTTACGCCCACAAACGTTATACTAAAACCCCTCTCTAGTGGTCCATATTATCTGTTTACGCCCACAAACGTTATACTAAAAAGCCTCTTTAGTGGTCCATATTATCTGTTTACGCCCACAAACGTTATACTAAAACCCCTCTCTAGTGGTCCATATTATCTGTTTACGCCCACAAACGTTATAATAAAAACCCTTCTTTATTGGTCCATATTATCTGTTTACGCCCACAAACGTTATACTAAAAAGCCTCTCTAGTGGTCCATATTATCTGTTTACGCCCACAAACGTTATACTAAAAACCCTTCTTTAGTGGTCCATATTATCTGTTTACGCCCACAAACGTTATACTAAAACCCCTCTCTAGTGGTCAATATTATCTGTTTACGCCCACAAACGTTATACTAAAAACCCTTCTTTAGTGGTCCATATTATCTGTTTACGCCCACAAACGTTATACTAAAACCCCTCTCTAGTGGTCCATATTATCTGTTTACGCCCACAAACGTTATACTAAAAACCCTTCTTTAGTGGTCCATATTATCTGTTTACGCCCACAAACGTTATACTAAAACCCCTCTTTAGTGGTCCATATTATCTGTTTACGCCCACAAACGTTATACTAAAAACCCTCTTTATTGGTCCACATTACCCGTTTACGGCCACAAACGTTATACTAAAACCCTTCTTTAGTGGTCCATATTATCTGTTTACGCCCACAAACGTTATACTAAAACCCCTCTTTAGTGGTCCATATTATCTGTTTACGCCCACAAACGTTATACTAAAACCCTTCTTTAGTGGTCCATATTATCTGTTTACACCCACAAACGTTATACTAAAACCCCTCTTTAGTGGTCCATATTATCTGTTTACGCCCACAAACGTTATACTAAAACCCTTCTTTAGTGGTCCATATTATCTGTTTACGCCCACAAACGTTATACTAAAACCCCTCTTTAGTGGTCCATATTATCTGTTTACGCCCACAAACGTTATACTAAAACCCCTCTTTAGTGGTCCATATTAATTGCTTACGCCCACAAACGTTATACTAAAAAGCCTCTTTAGTGGTCCATATTATCTGTTTACGCCCACAAACGTTATACTAAAACCCTTCTTTAGTGGTCCATATTATCTGTTTACACCCACAAACGTATTTCTTAAACACCTTTTTTAGTGGTTCATATAATCTGCTTACACTCACAAACGTTATACTAAAACCCCTCTTTAGTGGTCCATATTATCTGTTTACGCCCACAAACATTATACTAAAAAGCCTCTTTAGTGGTCCATATTATTTGTTTACGCTCACAAATGTATTTCTAAAACCCCTCTTTAGTGGTCCATATTATCTGTTTACGCTCTCAAACGTTATATTAAAACTCCTCTTTAGTGGTCCATATTATCATCTTACACTCACAAACGTAATTCTTAAAACATTTTTTAGTGGTTCATATTATCTGCTTACACTCACAAACGTAATTCTTAAAAAATTTTTTAGTGGTCCATATTATCATCTTACACTCACAAACGTAATTCTTAAAACATTTTTTAGTGGTTCATATTATCTGCTTACACTCACAAACGTTATACTAAAACACATTTTTAGTGGTCCATATTAGATTAACATTTTACTTTTAAACTGAGCTTTATGCAGAAAAGGTAATGAATTTTTTTCTACACTTAGGTCTTGGTAAACTATTGTAGATTTTAAATTGATTTTAACTATCAGGTATTTTGCATGGCTCAATCTGAAGTGCCGTACTTCACAGAAACGTAAAAATATGATAAGTGTTATTACACATTTTTTTTTGCGTCTCTTCAGGCTTTCCTTAACGTAAAGGACTAAATGTTTGTAAACGATGATGAATTTTACCATCGGTAGTGGTGCAACATTAATATGTATCTCTGTTATTAATTTAATATCGTAAAACCGATTAAAAAAATCACCATTGAGCTAATTTATAAATCTAGTACACCCATTTAACTGTTTTAATTATACTTTCTTTCTAGTTTACATCCATTTAGTAGTTCCTTTTTACCACTAAATAATATATAATTAACTATTCTTTTAATCTTGTGTTATTTTACATACATATATCGATATAAAAAGTTTTAGTTTTTTAAATTCTCAAGTCACATATAAAGATTATTATTGTTTACATATAGCGCACGCGCGCACGTGCACACACACACACACACACACACACACACACACACACACACACACACACACACACACACACACACACACACACACACATTTATATATTTTACATAAATACGAAAGAAGATAACTACAAATGAAAAGTAATACATTAAGAAAAAATAAAGTATTTGAAGACTGATGGTGTACAAAAAAAATATCCAAGGCATTTTAATTTTTTTAAGAAATTGGTTTTAAAATAACTATGAAAATGACTAAACGATACGCCGAACAGGGATGAAATAGGAAACAATATTAATAAATATTTTCAAGTAAAATTTAAAGGTTCCGTTGTTTTTTCACGAGTACTTTGTTGTTTACTCGGCCAAATCATTTCATTTATAAATAAGAAGTTCTTTACCCGTAAACTATCCGAAACATGTATAATAGTGATATAATATTGAAAAAATTATATGTGCTAAATTTTAAAGATAAAAGAACGCTTCATGAAAAAAATGACGTTTTAATCCCATATTAATTTCTAGTAAAGATACTCAATATTCTTAACTATACGCAGAACGAGACATATTATGTTGTTTGGATTTTAGTTGATCGTAAATATCATTTATAGTAATTAAATATTTTTTGATAAAAGAGTTATTTCCTCATTTCAAATATTACTCCCTCTTGACGATGGCCAATTTTCAATGTAAGTTACTTACGGAAATGGTTCATTAGGGTCTGTATCTTATGAGGTAATCTAATTACGATCAGAGAACAGGCACCGCACATTATCCCTTTGTACCTACTTAGTTAGGTCGAATGTAGCAAATACCTCAAGACAAAGTTATCTGATGTCAATACATTTACCTATATATGGTTGATGTTAGTTATCTTGATGCTCTAGTTGGAAATACTTCAAGATAACATAATATAGTGAAATGTACATTTTAGATTCGATTCGATAGTTAAAGCCAGTTTTATATTGTGAGATTAATTGAATACATTGCATCAAGACGTCAAACATGTCGCAATACAAATTTCATACAGTTCTTATAAGATGTCTCCGAACCATAATTTTTTTAGTTAGAGACTTAGAAAACAGTATTTTTTTAAAGAGGTATATAAAAGAAGTGTAGTTTTACATTTTGACAAATCTCCACGACACTTATAGAATAATAAGAGCCTATCAATAACAAGTGGAATAAAGATTCGTATTCATGGATCATTTTCTTTAGCATAAGGGTAAGAGTAAATTGCAGGTCATCTGTTGTTTGAAAGTTATTTGTTAGCATTGGAGTGTTTGTTTCTTAAACACTCAAAGCATTGGAAATCTCCAAATATTATCTACATATCTTGCAGGTCATGTTTCTTATATAAGAAGCGTGTAGAGCAAGAGAAAAAAATAAAAAAATAAATAAAAACACTGTAAACAAGTGTTATACATAAGTTTTATTTTACTTTCTACGTCAGTGACATTTATAACATGGTATTCAAACGTTGTTGAGGGACAAAGGTCCAAACCTCAATAGCAAATGTAAGTGGACCTCCCAGAATTTGAAACTTAGAGGCCTTACAGATAACCATTACAGATTTGCCAAGATTCATATATTTTATAGTATAGTGTCAAGTAAATTGCTTTATTATATTTGCTAATATACCATGTTTAAGAATATTATTTATGTGCTTTTACTCTTTGACCAATTATGATTTCTTAAAAGTTCACTATGTAAAGCTTCCCCCCACATATTTTTGATACACATACCACTACCTCTCTCCTTTCCTATGACTCCCATGTAAAACTGCCCCGAAACGAAAGATAATTTCTTTGATTGATAACTCGACTTTTACCGTTAATTCACTACCACTAATAATTTGTTTCGGTTTGGCTAGGTTATGTTAGGTTTGGTTAAGTTTAGTTATGTTATGTTTGGTTAGGTTATGTTAGGTTTGGTTAAGTTTAGTTATGTTATGTTAAGTTTGGTTAGGTTATGTTAGGTTTGGTTGGTTTTGTTAGGTTTCGTTAGGTTACACTAGGTTTAGTTATGTTATGTTAGGTTTGGTTAGGTTATGTTAGGTTTATTAATGTTATGTTAGGTTTAGTTAGGTTATGTTAGGTTTGGTTTGGTTATGTTAAGGTTAACCTAAGTTATGGTTATGGTAGTCAGTGGTAAGACAGAAAAGATCAATTATAAAAATTACTGTAAAATATCATCAAACCATAAGGTTAGAGAATTAAACATTTTTTAGCTATTTTCAAGCATACCGTGGGTATTATGGTAATTTATTGTTTACCACACTAAGTTTCTACAATATAATTAAAACGAAAGTAAAAAATAAGAAGCTTATTACTATAAAGCTGTCATATTTTTAAAGAATAGTCTTTCTTGTCACAAAATAAAATTGAATTTCTTGTCGCTGGTACTTTTAATGTACTTTAGACTTACAGTATTCATTAACATTCTGCATGCCGTTTTGGTTAGAAGAAATGGACGATGATAAGGCAAATTTAGTTTGTATTTATAAGAGTAAGACAAATAAACTCCATCTTTTAAAGATGAACTACAGAAAAGTTGAGTTGAATGATGAAGTCAGTAAGTAAAAGCTGGAACGGAAGTTTGGCTTGTCTTTGGTTCTTGGCAATTTGTCAATATCGGTTTTAAACTTTTCCCTTTCTTATAAGTTCCGATGGCATATAACTCGAAGAAATATTTAACTTATAAAAGCTTTTTAATCCATATAGATTTTAAATTAAAACTGAACTAATTTGTACGGGTTTTTTCACCACACACTAAAAATTAAATAATATAATTTTCCAAATGTGGTAAATAGTTTAATACTATTTAATAACCTTAATGCATTATCACACTTATGACATCGTAAAATATACATTGTTTATTTCATTCTTTTGTGTTTTCATTACCGTAGTGGTAAGTAGGAAGCAAACATTTGAACGTAAAAAAATCATCAAATGTAAAAAGAAGAAATCGAATAGATTGTGCAAGAAAGGGAACTCTCCCTTTCGCAGTATATTGCAGGAGATGTGAACGAGTTCCAGTGATAAATTTATTGTTGGGTAAAATGCACTTTACCATAAATAATTGAGTTTGAACTCAAGTTAGAAAGAACACTCTATTATATAAAAAATATAGGTTTTGGTGAGTAAGTACGGTACTGCCAGCCAGTGATTTCCTATAAGCCCTACTTATAACACCGTGTGGTGAATCTAATCACTTGATAAAGTCAACAGACCCTTTATTAAAGGCTAGTGATACTATCTCATCAGTAAAGATAAATTTAAGTGAATTTAAGGCAAGATATCTTTGTGAATACTTTAAAACACAATGGAAAATTAAACAAGAAAAAACTAAACGATCCACAACACCTCTCCACAGTCATTGATTTCAAAAACATATTTAAAAGTTTGTAATTTACGACCTCAGAACACGTCTTGGCATGAAATAGTTTGAAACCTAGAACATATATGACTTAGAAGGCTAAGTAAATGGTAATGACCAACCCATCCATCCATACACGCAGACACATACAGTGGTAAGGAACCCCCCGCCCACCCTTACACCCAGACACGTTCGGTGGTAATGACCCACCCGCCCACTCATACACGCAGACACATACGGCGGTAACAAACTACCCGCCCACCCATACACCCAGACACGTTTGGTAGTAATAACCCACCCGCCCATCCATACACAAAGACACGTACAGTGGTAATGACCCACCCGCCCAACCATACACGCAGACACATACGGCGGTAACGAACCACCTGCCCACCCATACACCCAGACACGTTTGGTAATAATAACCCACCCGCCCATCCATACACAAAGACACGTACGGTGGTAATGAACCACCCACCCACCTATACACCCAGACACATACGGTAGTAACAAACCACCCACCCATCCATACACCCAGACACGTACGGTAGTAACGAACCACACACCCAACCATACACCAAGACACGTACGGTGGTAACAAACCACCCGCCCACCCATACACCCAGACACATACGGTGGTAGTGAACCACCCGCCCAACCATACACCCAGACTCGTATGGTGGTAACAAACCACCCGCCCACCCAGACACGTACGGTGGTAACGAACCACACACCCAACCATACACCCAGTCACGTACGGTGGTAACAAACCACCGACTCACCCATACACCCAGACACATACGGTGGTAACGAACCATCCACCCAACCATACACCCAGACACGTACGGTGGTAACAAACCACCCGCCCACCCATACACCCAGACACATACGGTGGTAGTGAACCACCCGCCCAACCATACACCCAGACTCGTATGGTGGTAACAAACCACCCGCCCACCCAGACACGTACGGTGGTAACGAACCACACACCCAACCATACACCCAGACACGTACGGTGGTAACAAACCACCCACCCACCCATACACCCAGACACATACGGTGGTAACGAACCATCCGCCCAACCATACACCCAGACACGTACGGTGGTAACAAACCACCCGCCCACCCATACACCCAAACACATACGGTGGTAACGAACCGCCCGCCCACCCATACACCCAGACAAGTACGGTGGTAACGAACACCCGCCCACCCAGACACATACGGTAGTAATAACCCACCCGCCTACCCATACACCCACACACGTACGGTGGTAATGACCCACCAGCCCAACCATACTCTCAGACATGTACGTTGGTAATAACCCACCCACCCAACCATACACCCAGACACATACGGTAGTAATAACCCACCCGCCTACCCATACACCCAGACACGTACGGTGGTAATGACCCAGCAGCCAAACTATACTCTCAGACACATACGTTGGTAATGACCAGCCCGCCCACCTATACACCTAGACACGTACCGTCGTGATGACCCACCCACCTACACATACTCCCAGACACTTACGGTGGTAATGATCTACCCGCCCCACCATACTCCCAGACACGTACTGTGGTAAAGAAACACCCGCCCACCCATACTCCCAGACACGTACGGTGGTAATGACCCACTCGCCCACCCATACTCCCCCCAAAGTAAGGAAGCAAAAAATAATTTAAACAAAAAATATAGGTTGGTTTATACTAACCAATTAAATTATGATTGGGGGAAAATATAAATTAACATAAATTAACCATTGTTGTCGATTGCAGGTATAATTGTTTATAAAAGAATGTATACAAATGATAATATAATTATTTATTTATTTATTTCAGATTTACATGACAGCTACAGGACATGATACTTATAAAACTCTTGTACATAATAATTAACATATTCCCAAAACAGCCATCTTAACTAAACATAATTTAATCCTAAACTTCTTAAATTAAACAATCATACTAAACTAAACTGCTGGCAGCCAAAAAAAAAAAAAAAAAAAAAAAAAAAAACAATATCAAACTCACTTTATTACAATTCACAATACAAACTATTGAACTCTTTATATTTAAGGTAAAATACAAAATTTACACATAGTATACATATACTTCTCCATAAGTAAATTCAAAATAAAAGGTTGCTACATTTCGTTAAAATACTCTTCAACTTATCATTAAAAATATCAAACGCAAATTGATTTAAATTAAGAAATCTTAGAGTCTTATATAACGGAAAATCATAATGTGAAACCGTTCTACATCTAGGCAAGGCAAATAAATTAAACTCTCTAAAAATATGATGTGGTACATGTAAACCTATGATACTTAATAAATACGGACTATCAATGGAATTATTAAACAACTTACATACAAAACTAATTGAAGCTAGTTCTCTCCTTGTGGACAACATTTTAACTGAAAACATCTCTCTTAAATTAGAAGTAGGGGTATCATAAGGGCATACATAATTAAACTTTTTATAAAATAGGAATTTAAGAAATTTGTTCTGTATTTTCTCCAAATTACCAGACTCCATTAAATTCATTGAGCTCCAAATAACCGAACAATACTCTAATTTACTTCTTATAAGGGTTCTATACAATGTTAAAATTGTTTCGGTATCATGAAGAAATTTTGAATTTCTTTTGACAAAACCCAGAAGTTTATATGCATTTGCCTGCAGCATGTGGACATGATCATTAAAACTTAAAGAGGAGTTAAAAACTACACCTAAATCTTTAATTTTAGAAAGACTTTTTAGAGGTTCATTATTTATTAAATAAACATTTGGATTAAGAATATTTTTCCGTGAGTAGGACATGGCAAAACACTTGTTTACATTCAATTCTAATTTATTAGTAGAACACCAATAGTACAACTGATTTATAGAATTTTGTAATAAGTTAACATCAGAGTCGTTCTTTATAGGTCTGTATAGCTTGAGATCGTCCGCAAACAATAAACACTCACAGTCCGAAAAACAGCGGGGGAGGTCATTAATAAATAATAAAAACAGAAGAGGTCCTAAATTTGATCCCTGAGGAACACCTGAAGAGCCTACATACACAGAAGAATTTATATTTGAAATTGACACAAACTGAGTTCGGTTCTTTAAATAAGACGCCATCAAAAGACAAAAGTCATAAGAAAATCCTAAAAGAAATAATTTGCGAAGCAAAATATCATGGTTTACCCTGTCAAATGCTTTTGAGAAATCAGTATATATTATCATGTAGACTTCAGTTTAGCCTTGTGGGAGTTGGAATGTATATGCACCATGCACCGGGAAAAGGCTGCATGGAAGAATTGAGGGATGACCTAAATACGTCAGCTCGACTTCCAAACACGGCTGGATCTGTATCAGACAAACAGTAATTTAAACTTCATAAACGGGAACTAATATGCATCCTACATGATGGTCTAAGTACTTTTAAGATTATATTAATATAGAAATGCATTAAAAACACTATATCACACTCATATTACAGTAGTAATTTATTACTCCTAGTTTGTTATTATCACATTTTAAAAATATATTTAGAATAACTTAACATTTCCTTTAAATTTATTCTCATATACATTTTCTAACATTATATTATCGATGAAACATACTCGTTAAATTGCACATTAGTTTCCAATGTAAATATTTTTGGATGAACATGCATTTTTGTTATAATCTAATATCCCAAAGCTCAACATACAAATTTATATATTTATAAAATATATTATTTTTATACATTTATTATATCATTTACGCTACTATGTCTTTAATAAAATATTTCCTAATATGTAAAATACCTTTACTGTAAAAGAACGTACAGAAATACCTGTAAAAAATTATATTTTATACACACGTTAATCAATTTACTAAAGTAGATCAAATTTAGCTAGTTGTAAGTAGCTTATTAGCTAAACTGCAAATCTCCTTACACAAGACGTAACACCTTTATGGTCTATTTAACACAACATTTAACTTAAAAACATTCAAGGCCACCAGGTCATTCAATTTCTCATAACACTTAACATTTATAAAGGTAATTATTTTGGTAAAACAACTGAAATTTGACGATCCATTTTTCAAAGATTATTTCGTAACAGGTCAAATACTTATCACCTAAAAAATCGAAGACAGTCAGAACTAGCGCCTTACGTTTTTCGGGGTAGGCTTTATGAACACAGTAGTTAAATTGCATTCACTGTTGACAGGCGCCACCTCCTCCCTCACGTAGAGACCACGTCAACACAGAGCTGAGTGAGGCGGTAATGACACTCCGCCCACATACACGTACAGTGGTTATGACCCCCTTCCCAAACATGTATAGTGGTGATTACCCACCCACCCATCCCCTACACGTACAGTGGCGTTGACCCACCCGCTCACACATATACGTACAGTGGTTATGACCCCCTTCCCAAACATGTATAATGGAGATGACCCACCCACCCATCCCCTACACGTACAGTGGTAATGACTCACCTATCCACCGCCCATACGTGGTGATGACCCACCCACCCATCCTCTACACGTACAGTGGTGTTGAACCATCAGCTCACACATACACGTACAGTGGTTATGAACCCCCTCCCATACATGTACAGTGGTGATGACCCTCCCCTTCACGTACAGTGGTATTGATCCACCCGCTCACCCATACACGTACAGTGGTAATGACTCTCCTACTTCCATCCAAACGTGGTGATGACCCACCCACCCATCACCTACACGTAAAGTGGTGTTGACCCACCAGTTCACACATACACGTACAGTGGTAATGACCCACCTCCCATACGTAGTGATGACCTACCCACCCATCCCTTATATGATTTTATTTGATTTGATTTGCAAACCTCCTTGCACAAAACTTGTAACACCTTTATGGTCAATTTCACTTAAATATATTCGATCTACTGTCGGCGCAGAAATTATGTGCACCCGAGTTTGAAGGTTGTTTACTAAGAAACTAAGAGGCCTATGAAAAATCTAATCATACCTTTATTTCCCCCCTTTAATTGTACGTTATGATATATGCAATTTTAAATTATACATTTTATTAATTTTTATCCTAGGTTGAACAAAAAAAGTACCGGAATTTTAATTAGTTTTAACTTAGCATAAACGTTGCACCATTATTACTAGAAAACCTGGTAATAGATTAAATTTATATTTCAATACGAAGTTGACATGCACATTTTCTATAAGTTTCATAAATATCAGATTATTATTATTTCAAAAAAAATTTATTATATTTCTTAAAACAATGTTTCCTTGCATTCTAAAGGTCGTAAATGATCAAAAAAATTACCTGGTCCCACTGTAATCCTCGACATATTTAGTTAAGATACGTAACTTAAGATAGATTAATTTAAATAAGTAACGATTTAAATTAATCTAAAGTGATCTTTATAATGTGATTATAAAGATCACTTTATATCACATAATATAATTTAAAATAGAATTGTAGTATTCATTTCATAAACTTATCTATTTAATGTGATATTTAATTCATTTAAATCAATATAAAATAACTGCATCTACTTACGCATATCACATTTATGTATCGTAATTTAAATTAAATGTAACAACACATTTTATAAGTATTAAAACGTGACCAAGTAATTTATTTTATGGCCTAGAAGCCAGGAAAACATGTTAGGAAATTGATAAGAACTTTATTTTTTGAAAATTGATAAAATTATAAAATTTATGAAACTTATAGAAAATATGCCTGTCATCTACTGTACGTATTAAAATATAAATGCAAAATATTTACGGGAATTTCAGTTATAAAGGTCTAACATTGATGCACAGTGAAAACTAATTAAAATTCCGGTACTTTTTTGTTCCACCTAGGATAGCATTTTTAAAATTTTTAATTCACTAAAAATGGATATGGCATAACGAACAATTAAACACAAAAAACATGGTAGGATTGGATTTTTCATAGGCCTCGTAGTTTCTTAGTACAACCTTCAAACTCGGGTGCACATAATTTCTGCGTCGACATTAGTTGGTACAGAGTGTTCCCCTTTAACACATCAGTTCACTCTGATAACTTCAAAGGGAAGTAAAGGCTGTTGCAAATAATACGAAATTTGTACTTGTTTCATAACTCGACCAAACCAACTGTAGGACTAGAATGGTTATTTAATTTGATAAACTTGTTTCATATTTATTTATACATATATTTTTTTAAACTTCGGTAATTTAAAAAAAATGTTATTTTAAAATTAGTATTACAACACGAGTAGATATGTGTTATGTTTTTCCACATTTATTTAATAGTTAATAGTTTCTGTAAAACAAAGTGTTTATTTGTAATTTTTAGTTATGAATATGTCATGAGCAGTTTTATTATTTTTTTTAATCTGTAAAGTAAAAATATTATCTTAGACATTTCAGTTTTTATATAATTAAGTGACTTGTAGTATTACAATTGTTTAACAATATTAGTAAAACGTAATATTGTTAAAATAGTTCTGTATATGTAGGAAAAATACTGTTATGTATACATTTAATTATAATTAATTTAAGTTCATATATAGAATTTTCTATTTTAAATGGGCTTAGTTTAGAAGAATTTATTTTAACAAAAATCATTGTTGTAAAATGTAGATAATTATTAAAGTAGATAAGTTTATTAGTTTAAGAACATATTTCATAACATGTTTGTGTAGATGTAATTTAGTTTTTAGCACTTGAAAAAGGTTTGGGTTTTACCAAATCGAAACGTCGTGATTGTTATTTTTCATGTAATGATGGCAAATGTCCAACTACCTTTGTCTCCCTCAAAAATCATAGTTTAACTTTATGTAAATATACATTATACTGTATTAAATAAATTATGTAATATTTAGTGGTAATTTTTACAGTAAATATAACATGTAAATCAACTATATTACATCATAATATTAAACGTCTCAACTTGAAATAATTAGTAACCATATGTATCTAACAAACACTGGGAAGAGGCTCATTCTTGTGCCAAACATGTTTGATAGAAACTCAAATATTCATTTAAAAGGTTTAAAAGTAAGTAGAGAAAGCGGGAGTGATTCAATGAAGCTTTTTAGGAGTGAGAAGAGATGGCCACTTATGTATTTTGGAATCTCCACACAAAATAATCTTCAAGGAATTACTCTGATCTCTCTCCTTATAGATGTATAAATTTGCTCAGTTTCGACGGAAAGTTTCTATGTTGGCTTCAATTAAAATACTTTTTTATTTATGTATAATTTAAATTCACTATTAAAAACAGTGATCAATAATTTAACCCAACAAGTGGTGACCGTCCGTTTTCGGACGGTCTATCACTCTCAACAAGTGGTGACCGTCCGTTTTCGGACGGTCAAACGTTGCCGCGAATATTGCGTATAAAAAAGTTATAGATACATATCTCATCAAAATAATCGATACCATTCGAAAGTCGGTTAAATTACCTATCGAACGATATCAGTTTCGATAGTTTTATTCATATGACAACTTGATGGAGAGAAGAAGAAATCATTGTTTACTATTTGATTTACTATTACTATTGTGAACCTCAAGTGTGCGTGATTTTAGTGTGTAAATATTTGTAAATAGTTTTTTTATAAAGAACAAAGCATAAACAAACATCACAAAGTAATATGTGATTGTAAGGTAGTTGTTATTGAATTTATAAATGATGAGTAAAGTGTAAAATGAGTGTTTCATACTTTGAGATCGAAAAATTTAGTACGAAGGATTACATCTACCAGGATGGATATAACTTTTATGGTGAGTTTGGCAACATTATTGTATTGTATATCTAATACACAAACCATTTTCTATTGATAAAATTATAACATCAGGTTGAGACACTAATTGATACACAATTATAACATGTTGCCATAGTAACATCAATTTTCAGTACAATGCACTATTTTTAGTTTTGTTGTTATAAATGTATAAATACCGGTAATAAACCATATAAACTATACATTTTCTGAAAGATTATGAAATTTACAACAACTTGTATATCTTGGAATTTTGAAATATGTAATGCACATTACCTTTCCAGGTAAGGTCCCCCCCCAAACAAAATAAATTGATAACTTTTTTTTACATTTTATGATAAGAAAAAAAATAAAAAATGTTTATACTCATGTTATTTATTTTATATAATAATACAGAACTTTACAAGTAAAATGATGTAAAATAATACCAAATCTAATAATTAGAAGTATTTTTAAATATTTTTCAAAAATACCCTTGCAAAACATAGAAAAACGGGCCGCCACTAGAGGGTTTTTAATTGCCACTAGTTGGGTTAATATAATTTGTTACTAAAAATTGTGTGTAAAAAGCTGTTGAAAACACTTATTCCGTAATTTCATCAATAATACGTGTAGCAGTGGAAAGAAATGGCACTATAAAAACTCTATCGTCCCCAAAAGTTGAATTATTTGTAGAACATCTAATTTTATTGTTGTTTCCAAATTGATTGTCATGACTATTGAAAGTGTTCACACAGCCGGTAACACACAGTCGATAATCACACAGTACGATGATCACACAGTCGATGATCACACAGTACGATAATCACACAGTCGATGATCACATGGTCGATGATCACACAGTAGATGGATGATCACACGGTCGATGATCACACAGTCAATGATCACACAGTCGATGTCACACAAGAATGTTGGATAGGTCCATATACATAGTTATTTAAAGATGAATCAGTATTGTCAATAAAGTAAATTTCACAGGCATTTAGATTTTTTAAAGATTAACCAGTCTATTTTTATCGGTAATTATATAGAACAGAGGACAAGTTGATTTTTTTTTTAATTTTTCACCACAATAGATATATTGCTAATAATTAAGAATATGATACTATTTCCCAGTGAAAAGGCCACGAAAGTTACTAAAATAGGGATTAAATGAAAACTAATTTTTTTACTAAATAAAGCTGTATCGGTACGCAATATTTGTAGACTTTTGTCCCGATTACGAATGTGGGTTTTCTGCAATCACACCGTTATGAAGGGAATTAGCACAGGAAATGTGACGTTTCAAACTTGTAAGGCAATTTCAGTTAGGGTAGTTGAGTATTAAACCTTGGGTTTTGTCAGGTTACTTTATGTTATGTTTAAGATTATGTTGTTACCCTATGCAAATACAACCTTAATTTATGTAACTGAATAAATCAAACCTAACCTAAACAATCGTAATACAACTTGGCCAAACCTAACATATATTAACTAAATCTAGCATATCCTTACCAAATCTAACGTTGCGTAAGCTAGCCTAACTTTCACATGTCCTATCAAAACATAACCCTACTGAAACTGACACATTTACAACTCTAACGTGCTTAATAGTAGTCCGACCTTGCCATATTAGTGATTAGGGAAGGGAAGTGGAAAACAGTCAGCACAACTGCATCCACAACACTGCAATTATTTTTCCGTTTTTTTTTCATTTCCGTAATTAGTTGTCTGGCTTTTCAGCTGAAAAAGTGTCATATTCCTGTTTTCAAGTTATCTGTCTTCTGTGAAAAAAATTAAGGGAAAAATTGAAAATCCTCCTGTTTATACAAATACCTCATTTTCCTGGCTATTCTCTGAGGGTTGTTCTCGAGTAATATTAAGAAACCGCTGATTTTTCTTCTTGATAATAATTGATATCACCGACCACCTTAAGCAAGAAAAACATTGAATAGATTACTAAAACACTTTAAGCTAAGAACCTTTTAAATTATATTATATAAGAAAGTAAATAGCAAAGCTATTGCTGGCGGAAAGTTTTGCAGAAAGATTTATTTACTATTAGTGGGTTATTGAACATTAATAACTTAGTTTACACTATAATTAATGCACCAATATCAACTGAAACTCAACTTTAATAATCAATATTATATTCATACAGTATATATATCATAAAACGCAAAGCCCTGGCTGACTCAATCACTCATACATTTTTCTACAACTTTCTATGTTGGTAGAGAGCTGAAATTTTATACACTGTTTCTTTAGGTCTTAAATAGGACAACAAAATTATTTTCATATTGATAAAGTACTTCTTAGGGTTAGAGACTACCCCTATAAGACTGTTCCGGTAGGATAACATTGAGTTGATTTTACTAAATTAATAAAATCTATTTTTTAAATAAATAAACATGTATATGTTGTATGTTTGACATTATACTATCAATGCATTAAGAGTTTAATTTGCAGCTGTTAAACAAAATAAAATAAAAAGTTTGAAATAGGCTTAGTAATACTATTGGGTATTTATAGTAATAAATATGTAGCAATCCAAGTAGTGTGAGTTGAGATAATGTAAATAAATTAATTATTGTAATTTTACGTTATTTAGTTGATCTACTGTTATTTGTAGTCAAAATTCACATGCCGAGGCCAATGTATATTGAGCGCAGAGAGCGTTGGGGTTGGCACGTGAAGCGTGCAGGGGTTCCCCTAGTTTATACTATATACATAACGAGATGAATCTTAATTAAATTGCACATAACTACGGCCTACAATATAGGCCATAGTTGAAGAAGGAGGTAGATACATTTTATAAAGTATTAAAATAACTACAGTACTCCCGTAAATCATTGTAAATACAGTTAAGTACATCAAAGTGTAAACTACACATAGAAGATGACTAAGACATTAGTTATATTTACGTATTGAATACTTTCAACAGTATTACTTAGAAGTTATTATTATTTTACCTCGAGTGATTTATTTTAAATACATTTTTTGTAACCGTGGTTTTCCCCTCAATATATAGACAAGTAAACTCTCTGAAGACTTCTCGTACCCATAGATGTTATAGTTTTATCGTACATGATGATATTTCATGTCAATAAGTTCTATATATAAATAACAAAGTTCCAAAATATTTTACCTTTACATATAATGTATTTACTTGTAAATTTTAATGGTAGATATGTTTTCTTCAGAAAATTTCGCAGCTTGTTATATTTGAAATAAATATAAATAATTAAAAATAAATGTAAGAATGTAATGCTGTGTGATTTCCTGTCAAATGATTAGAAGCGTACTTCACAAACGGTGTATTTAACAAAACATTCGATACAGTTTTAAGGGTAGTAATTTATCGACTGTAATGGTAGAAGCGTTGGCGGGATGCAGGCACGATAAACTGTCTGAAGCCTTTCAATTTACGAAGCCATTTTCATGTTCCAAATGCTTTCATGGACTGAGAATAGTCTTCTCAAAACCAAACCATAACCGACCACTGAACTTGACCAGACGCTGGTGCGACAGCAAAACATTTCGTCAATACATCTCATATTACACTTTGACCAGGATTGCAATAGCATTTACTGTTTAAAATTAAAACAATTAAGATACTGTTCAGGCCCAACGGGGTCCTAAGTTCTGGCCCAACAGGGTCCTAAATAAATAAGATGTTTCCACTTCTGGCTACAAATTTATCTTTTTTATTTACAAGTTCTAAATCGCTCAATTGCACACTTTGAAATATTTACAAACTTAAATTATTACTTAGTCACTATTTCGACACTTAAACGAATCACTAATATTTACAACAATTTATATTATTACACTGTTCAATTAATGTCCGACACTGCTCGGTATACTGTCACTCACTGATTCTTCAATGACTGTCACTAACTCTTCACACACTCTTGACTGCCTGTCAGGTCGGCCGAAGGGTGTCTTTATCCAGTATGAGCCAGAACCTGACCAGATGTGGAAGCTCAGAAGATTCTGGAACTGGCGATGGTGAAACTGGAGAATAATCTAGAAATTCTCGACTCCAAAGGAAGAGCCTCGATTCACTTACAGGCAGATATGCCATTCTAGTCCTTCCTGGAAGATTTGGATTGGCCCCGCGGGCGGTTATCCGCTCAGGGATGGGTCGCAATGTAGGCGGTGTCGATGATTGCCGTGATCCGTAGCAATACAAAGAGTAAATGATTAAGCATTTTATTGGAGTATTCCATATTCCATGCTCTTTTCATTCTTCTTAGATTAATTTCGCTTTTTTATCTCATGTTGAATATTATTAGGACATGACTTTTTATTTGATTTTAAGTACAAATACATACTTTATTTATTATTTGTTACTATTCATATGACAGTTTCGTAATAACCCACATATTGAAAATTATTACAAATATATGTACATTAGAAAATATGGTAAAGAATTCGTTGTTATTGTTATTAATAAAGAAGGTAACCAAATGTCATTATTAAGGAATAAGTACTTTAAAACAGTATTTAATTTTTACTAAATCTACTTTACTGAGTCATAATACAAATGCAATAATAAGTTCTTCAATCAATATATATGTTTGATATATGTATATTGTTTATACACTGTAAGTATATTTATGAAGATATTGAGTGGCCGTAGCTAAGAGGCTAAGGCGGTAGTCCGGGTTCGATTCCCGGTGTGAACACATGCATCTTTTACCTCTATGCTACTCACGTGGTTTGGAAGTAAAGTTAAGCCGGTTTTCAACGAGCCAACATAACAAAAATGGGCTCGTACAAGCAGGCGAGGGAAATTTTGTCTCCCCATTGAAATCCGAAAGACGGTTTTTATAATATATTTTTCCCCTTTAGTCAACTATATGAACTTTCTTATTTTATTCAACTATATCAATTCCGTTTCGCAATGACGTTAACGCCAACCTTTGGAACTAGTTTGTTTATCACTCACTTCCCATTTCATTGTACATTATTGTTGTATATATGAGCAATTTGTAAACTTTGATAATAATGACAATTATTGCTCTCCTAGTCTTCAGTTGACGGAAAACATTTTAAGATTTAATTATTTGTTTAAAAGTTATTTGCCTTTAATAACGACAGTACGAATTATTAAAAAAACTGAAATATAAAAGTAAAACAATTTGTGTGAATTAAAAATTATGGATATCTAGGCCACATGACGAGATAAAGGGGCTTTACGCCGTCGCGTCGGCCTCTCTCTGTTTACCGTAAGCCTTGTTATTAACGAACATCACAAGAGAACGATTTTTAACTAACACAAACAAAGCTACATTGTTATAAATGATTAATATTATATTAATGTAACGGTCTATGAGTTAAATGCCTAGGTATAATTAATGAATATATTTTTAATAATTTATTTATCATAAAAAATATTTAATTATACGCGTTTAAATTTTTTTCTAATTTTAAATGTTAGTATCTACAAATGAGATGAAATTAATTGGGCTATATTATTATTGCCCAATGGTATCTTTTGTAACAAATTAAGGAACAACTGGAAAAAACTGTTTTTGTCTTCTTAGATTTTAAAAACACAGTAAACGATCATATTGGTAGTATATCGAATCATTAAAAAGGTTGCTCATTTCTTGTGCTTTAATAATGTAATAAGAGTTTCTAATCAAATTTTATTGCTTAGCAATTAATTTGAGATTATTATAAAACACACATATCAAAATATTGGATATTGGGACAGTTGTGTTTTAAAACGGATTACTCTAAATATGTGAATCAGTTTAAATAAATATTAATGAGGCTATCTATATACATTAATGTTACAATTTACTATCAATTAACTTTTACATCTTGATTATTGGAATTTAAAAGTAAATTAGCAACTTTGAATCTACGGCACATATATATTTTGCAAATTAAAAATAACTATAATAATTAATTTTCTTTTATACAGTTTTATTTTTTTAATAAAACATAACCCTAATACAAAACATAAATTTAAGATAAAATTATGCATCTTTTCCCAAATACCAACTAAAATAACTCGTGAGTTTAAAATTACATTTCAATTGAACGAAATTGAAACAATTATTGTTGAATATGGATTTATAAAAATATATTTAAAAAGTCATCACTTTAAGATATAAAAAAGAGATGTAAATCATTAAACTGTCCATAACTTCTACTGAAAATCGGTTGGCAAACTCTAAGAGGATTTAATAAATGTTATTTCCCGGCTAAACCGTGATATCCTCTGCTTCGGAAGGAAGATATATCAAACGGAAATTGAGTATTTCCATTCCACTAACCGTTCGGAGTGTCGTAACCCAGTGGTTTCGTCACCCTTTACATAAAACTCAGTGGTCTGATCACCCTCTACACAAAACCCAGTGTTATCGTCAGCATTTACACAAAACTCAGTAGTATAGTCACCCTTTACACAAACCCCAGTGGTCTCGTCACCCTCTACACAAAACCTAGTGGTATCGTCACCCTTTATACAAAACTCAGTGGTATCGTCACCCTTTACATAAAGCCCAGCGGTATCGTCAACCCTTACACAAAACCTAGTCGTATAACCACACTTTACACAAAACTCAGTGGCTTCGTCACCCTTTACACAAAGCTCAGTTGTCTCGTCACCTTTTACACAAAAACCAGTACAAAACCAAGTGGTATCGTCACCGTTTACACAAAACTAAGTAGTATAGTCACCCTTTACACAAACCCCAGTGGTCTCGTCACCCTCTACACAAAACCTAGTGATATCGTCACCATTTATACAAAACTCAGTGGTATCGTCACCCTTTACGCAAAGCCCAGCGGTATCATCTCCCTTTACAAAAAACCTAGTCGTATAACCACCCTTTACACAAAACTCAGTGGCTTCGTCACCCTTTACATGAAACTCAGTTGTATGATCACCCTCTACGCTAAACCCAGTAGTCTGATCACCCTCTGCACAAAACCCAGTGGTATCGTCACCCTCTACACAAAAACCTAGTAGTATCGTCACCATTTATTCAAAACTCAGTGGTATCGTCACCCTTTACACAAAACCCAGCGGTATCGTCACCCTTTACACAAAACCTAGTCGTATAACCACCCTTTACACAAAAATCAGTGGCCTCGTCATCCTTTACATAAATCTCAGTTGTCTGATCACCAATACACAAAACCTAGTGGTATCATCACCCTTTACACAAACTCCAGTGGTCTCGTCCCCCTCTACACAAAACCCAGTGCTATTGTCACCCTTAAAAAAAACCCAGTTTTATCGTCACCCTTTATACTAAACCTGTTACTGTTTCATTTCATATAACTGGATTGCCACTGAACTGAAGAATTTAGGTTTATAATTATTTAAACAATTTCGGTAACTAAAGTCGTCTGATTGACAGTAGAGACTATTTATTGATATGCTAAGGTTAGGGAATCTAAAAGATCTCAGATATAGTGCTATAGGAATCACGTACTATTCCTATAGTCAAAAATATTCCAAGCAATGCAGATATGTACAAAACTGTAAAATTAGAACAGGATATTTTGAGAGAATATATTTGATTATATAATAGTAGAGGTATCTATAAGGTTAACTTTACAATAAATACGTCTTTAAAACAACCAAAGAGCTACAAGCACCATTAGTTGTTAACAAAAATAACTAATAAAAGAATAGATTTTTTTTAAAAGAGGCCACTTACCTTTTTAACCCTACTCTACCCATTCCCATGGACTATTGAAACGTCTGAGTAATGTAACAGAAGTAAGCGGGAGAACCTTACAGTACAAGGTGAATATTACTAATAAAACTAAAGTCAAGGTCAGGACTAGAACATGTGATATTTCTAGCTCAAGTAGAACGTCCTCACGTTTTATACCACTTGGCCACTGGATTTACAAATCAGTTAAATTAAAGAATATTTATGTAATCTTGTGCCTACAAAATCTAATAAATTAATATTGTTGTTACACTAATAAAATTATTAACAATACTTTTCTAAATTCACATGCAATTTAGATACCTAAATTAATACTTTGGAATTAAAGAAAACCTACAAGTTAAACTTTAGCAACATTGAAAAACAAATTTAAGGGTAGTGGAGCATTTCAAAATAAGTTCTTTACATCAGGTTTTGTGGACTATTCATGCCAGTATAACCAACACAATAGGTTGGTACCACTGATTGAAGTCTTCCATACATCTCAAGTGTAGTCAAACTACGATTAGTAATCATGTACAATCAGAACAATTCAGTTATGCTAAGTAACATTAAATAATCATTTTGGAGCACTTTTAGTGTATTTTTAATGGCGCTAGAGTCTCGAGATGAGGTCAACCATCTACAGTCACTCAGTAGTTAAAGTATATAATAAAGTTTACATGTTTAAAAAATTTACCATATGATTTTAACTAAACCAAAGCTTTTTATCTATGCTGAGTAAACTCTCCAAAACACATTTATTCTACTAGCCCATGATCAGGTTGTAATTAGTAAAACTTAAATATACATTTAAATTACCAAAGTAGAGTTGTTCTAAATTATCTAATTGTTTAAGTAATAAGAAGATAAATACATAGTGTATATAAGATGATAATATTTGAGTAGATTTGTGAGTGAGAACAATGTTTTATCAAGTTCGGTCGTGGTAAATGAAATGGAAAGACTGAAGGGTGGCTGCTGTATTCAGGTCAAGTATTGATTATCCGTCATCCTGTATTATCAATGTATCATCCTGTATCATCCTGTATTATCAATGTATCATCCTGTATCATCCTGTATTATCAATGTATCATCCTGTATTATCAATGTATCATCCTGTATCATCCTGTATTATCAATGTATCATCCTGTATCATCCTGTATTATCAATGTATCATCCTGTATCATGCTGTATTATCAATTTATCATCCTGTATCATCCTGTATTATCAATTTATCATCCTGTATCATCCTGTATTATCAATGTATCATCCTGTATCATCCTGTATTATCAATGTATCATCCTGTATTATCAATGTATCCTCGTTCCTTATCGGACGGAATAATTGTTAAATATTCTTTATGGAGGGTTTCTCATTTACTTAGATAGTTACTAATGCGTTTAAGTAATTGTCTTAATATACATCGGTTAATTGGAGGTTTATAATTACTAATTTTACCTCAACTAATTTCAACTAATTTTAATTCCAAATTTAACTGTATCCCAATATTGAATCCAGCTTAGAACGGTTAAATCAAATCGTTATATATTATTTAAATAACAACTAATAATATCAATAACATAATCAATAATAATGCACACAATAAATGGCAACTAAACAAACTTCTACAGTTTAATTATGTTATTTTTTCAACCAAACACTGTTATGGAAGTAGAATAGTTGAAGGCGGAAGTTAGTCACGTCCGTGAAGCAAAGCATCTAAGCTGTTGAAACATTCCCCTCTGCCGCTGAAACCCCTACGTGCGCTAAATACAATAAGCAGGCCGATCAAGCCGTGTTTACACCGGAGGTATTAACACTGTTGATAAAGTTTCTTAACAGCTATTTAAAAACACACCTCAAAATTTCTCAGTAACATTTGTTATCAACAAAAATCGCTAAGTGTTAGTAAAATGACTTTTGTTACCCACCAAGAGTCGGTAACATTCTTTTGATGTCGAGGAACATTCTTTGATCTCCAGAGAATGTTGATAACATTTTTTAATGACAAAAGTTACTGCTTCTTTTGGGTGTTAGTAACATTCCCCCTCCACGTGGCCGAAGTCGTGCGCCCCAAAGGGCCTGTTCACATGTCCAGTCTGTCCCTTCAGTATAGCTTGGCTAGTACGTAGAATCGTATTCTTTGTCTTTATGGTTATAAATTTACCTATTTTGTTCGTTTTTGTACTGTGTTGTTAGTAAAGAAAAGTATGGAGAACGTAATGAGTAAATTGGAGTGGAGTAGGGACAGAATCTTCTAGGTCTTATTTGCTTTGCCAAAATAACGCAAGTAGATGCAGAAAGAACCACGTTCTCTACCCGTGACATTTTAAAAACGGTACTGAGCTGGGCGAGAAAGATCGCAATGAGAAAATGTTGATAAAGACAATATAAAGTCAAAACAGAATATTAATAAAAATTTCAACAACTTTTGTTGATAAAAAAACTGGAAGCCAAATGAAAACGTTAATAATGTATGTTACTAACATTGTTATCAACTACTGCTATTAACAAAAATGTTAGTAACACTTATTTGTAACTGGTGTAAATGCGGCTGTACTATCCGGCCCAATAATATTGATTTATTATTAAATTTTTCATCGTTAAATTGTAATTAAATGATTTTTAAAATAATCATACATAATATATAAAAAAATAGACGGATGTATATTTCCAAAGAAAAATTTGAAATAAATTTTTTTGTTGATTTTGTTTTAGAAAAACTGTAAAGTACTCATTTCAAAATGTGCAGAAGTCAACGTGCCATACGAATCGAAGCTGTTTTGAAAGAGGAAGCTGAGGATCAAGAATTAAAGTTACACTGTTCTGAGCTAAACAAAGCTCTCTGCTGAATAAACCCATTGTTACTTCTGTTAACTGAAATACACAATAGTCACTCTTTACAAACACGATCGTGTTGTCTGTAGTTTACGTATGATCTTGTCCCTGTTGTATTTTGTAATCCACAGAGAATATTTTCACCACTGAATTGAAATAAAGTAAAACAATCAAAATACGAATTCTAAAATAACACAGTTCGGATGGGTTATAGATGCAGATCATTGTTAAATTTAATAAAAACAAAAAATAAATGAAATTAATTTGACTCGTCATGACTTTGAAATGAATACTAGTTGAATACAATGTATATTTACAAAGTAGCCTGAAATTAAAATTTTAATATTGATAAATTTAAGTTATTTCAGATGACCTTCATGTTAGGTGATAAATTACCTAGTAATATATATCAAAAGTACCAGACTAAAATCAGCTGATGGCATGTAATCCACTTATCCACTAAGGACGAGCAGGAAACTATCAAGGGATTTTATACTACTTAATATTACATCTAGAAAGGCAGTGTCACAATCCCCCCTTCTCTAGAACCTACAAAAATGGGGTAATTTGCGCACGTCCGGGATCGTTAACTTGGGCGTAAATAAATACACTCGCTTGGCTGCTAAAATATTAGAGGTTGATTTAATTAGTAATAAAACTTAAATAATAATAAAACACAATAATAAAAAGATTAGAAGGTGCCTTAGAATAAACAAGTAATCACACTAATCATACAATAATAAAATACTAAATAGCTACACAATTTGGTTCTCCAACTCTAAACAAGTCTCTAACTGAAAAATACATGAACAACAAATACTACACAAATATAAATGAACCTAGGCAATGGTGCTGCTGGCAATGGACCTGTATAAAAATTAATGGTTCTATAATTATTATTACTTACTTGTATAAGGGTCGTCTCGAACTCGAACTGGCTTAAATAAAAATAACTCCCCTTATTATGACTCTAACTAGAGTCACCAAGAAAATCCCTAAGTCCTGACTAGGACCCTACACAAAACCCAGGATCTTCCCAGAACACTCGAGAGACCTAACGTCTCCTCTACTCTCCCTACTCCATCCGCCAATCTTGTATATATTCAACTCGTCAATGCCACCAGCACCATGACCCGAGTTCTGACCTTCACCACACTTCTCTCAATCTGACCTCCACCTATGTTATACTACTAAATCTAAAATAAAATTGATATAAATTGTACAAAATGCTAATAATAAAATAACTATAAATATCCACTTTCTATCTTATCCCCATCTCCTGACAGCAGCCAACCGTGGTTTTAGTTACGTCCCAGAGCTATAAGGCCTGATAACAGTCTTAGTGATGTAATATTTAACTCGGTCGAATAATAATAATAATAATAATAACAATAATACGTACTTTAGGCTAATACTAAAATGTTTCATAACTTCGTCACACTAGGTCTTGATTACAATATTTTTTATAAAAAGTCATCAAACCATTGACATTTTTATCTAAGATTTTTATTTATTTTGAAAAGCAGGTATAAATCTTACGATTTTCTTTAAAATTTTAAATATAAAATTATATTGATTCTAGATATTCAGATTCTGTTACAGTTAAAATATTTGCTGCGTGACTCATTAAATAGTTAACAAGAATTTTGTAAATATTCACAAATGTCTTATTATTCAAAGTAAAATTTGAAGAGTAAATTCAGTGTTGTAATAATTACATTCAATGTCATGGGAAAAATATATAACAGTGTCTCTAATAAATGTAATTAAAGTAGATTTTGTTTTTAAAGTCATAAATAGTATTACAGTTCACAAAAATATAATCTTTACAGTTGTAAAAACAATCAAACGGTTAAGATATACTTGTTACAAAACTTACGACAGAATGTTGTATGAGTATAACACTTGGAAAAAAATTATAGCAATACATGTAAACATTACCCGAAACAAACTTATTAAAATATTAGTACAAACATTATGGTTCATTATATCATTATATTGTAATAAATTCATGTTGTGTGAGATTCTTGTGTTGTATTTATAACAGCACGTTTTAAGCTAAGTAAAAGACTAGTCATATTTAAAACTCAAATAGGGTGATCAATTTAGTGTTTACATACAATATATACCACTACATTTTTGAACAATTGAACTTGGTATAGTAAGTGGAAACATGTTTAGAATGATTGTCTTTAGTCAATAATTTAGTCTATATTTTTTAAATTATATTTAAAAAAATTTTGAACTTAATTAATTTTGTTACAAGAAAAAAATTATATATTGATAATAGATTAATAATGAATAATATATTTTCTTATAATTCTTGACATTTATAATAAATGTCTTTATATTTATTTATATTTATAATAAAACTTTATTGACATCATTTGATGTATAAAGTTGTATAGAATATAAACACAAATATAAATATTATTTGATATATAACGTTTTGCTTGGAACAATTTCACTTGACTGAAGTAACAGAATCTCAGGGGGATATATTTATATACTACTAAGGTATACGCATTGCAGACCCTTTACTTACAGTCCAGTTTGCACAAATCCTGTTATATCGGCAGGACCTTTTAAAGCTTTTCTCTTTTCAGTCCATCGCATTTTGAATATTCCTAACAGCCAGGTGAATTCAATATGGGTGTGTTATGAAATATTTTGTTAAAATAGGGGTTATTTGCTTTTTATTTGTTAAATGTTATTACTCATTTATTATTGGATCTATGCTCCAATATCCTGAAACCAATAAATATAACACCATAATTCAAGAGCACCATAAAATCTAATTATAAGGTTAATTATATTTATGTAGTTAAGAAAACGTAAAAAATGAAATCGAATTAATTATGTCACACGTGTTTTTTCAAGTTTTTCAAATCAAGTATACTCTAAAATATGAGGATTTAAATAAAAAAGATAAATAAATTCATAAAAATATAAAAACTTAAAACTAAAAAACCTATTATTTCATTCTAGGTTTTATTTTGGACAACAATTATTAACAGTCTGATCAAAAAATGACCCTAATTATTGTTAGTTATACTCTTTATTTGTGAAATGATAACTTGATTTACAACAGTTTTTTTAAGTTAGCTAAAATCACTGTAATTAATTACATAGTTGTTGGATACTGAGGGTTTATAAATGCAGTTCTAATTATATTTAAAAGACAATTTGCATGAGTAATAAATATTTTCAGTATATATTCTAAACTTTATACACTGTCAAATCCAAGCCAAAAGCGTTCATTTTGACAGTTATCAACATCCTGCCTGTGTCCTATTTCCTCTTGCCTTATTGTGTTCCGTTTCCTGTTTGACTGGCAGATGTATTTGAGTTACACTTCCTTGTTGATATTAGTAAATGATTCTTTGTCTTAGTTACGAGTACAACTAAAGTCATAAAAGTTAAGGTTATATTATTATTATAATATAACCTTAGTTATATAATAAAAGTTAAGTATATAACTAAGTTAAGATATTATATACTTTAATGTAAAAACAAATTGTGAATACAGAGTAAAATAGGAAGTTTATAGCCAGTTTAGCTAGTGTTGTATCTTAAGACACGTTCATACCAAAGTTGACAGCTAAATTAGACAACAAATTGTTTTTAGAAAACTAAAAGTTGTCGATTAAAAGTTGCTCTTCTCAAACTAGAAAAACAAGTGGAATATTTTTTTGTAGAAAACTTAAAGTTGCTGTTCTCAAATTTAGAGAAACACGTGGGAAACTTGGTACCAAATAATGGCGCGCGAAAGGTTTAGGCAGTAGAGTCAAGGATGTCGTACAAAGAAGACGCAATTATTGCTGCGTCTGCCTGTGTCATCATAGTCAGCCACTGTACAAAAGGTCCCCGAAGATATTGGGCAATACCTTCGTTGAAGGTTGGATAAAGGTACAGTGGCAGTAACATGATAGCTTATCTCCAAGAAGGTGACATCGATCCATTGAGTGGTGAGCTGAGGTGCGACGGATGTGTCGAAAACTTTCTGATAACGACCAGTGACTTTAAGTATTTGATTTCAATAACCATACATAAAATCAAGAAATGTGACACAACAGGAAAGCAGTATCTGTCCAAGAAAAGTCACTTCGGGCTACGTGGAAGGGAACATTTCTCCATTACTTTCCTCCAAGTTGCTAACACAAAGCCCGCAGCAACAAATCTTCCTCTTTTTGTTGTAAAATGTCTTTGATATTTAGTGACACTCTGTGGGAACCAACAATTTGGTGGATGATTTGTCTCTCCACAAGTGGAAGGCAAAAAAGTTGCTATATTTAGTAGGAAAAGCAACAATTGCCGCAACTTGTGGAAAACTTAGTGGAAGACTTCGGTGTAGGCTTTAGAGCTATAAAAAAGAAATTGAAGGTTGACTGTTGTTTAGATTGTAAGTGAAAGCCGTAGATAGTGGCCAGATATCAGGTGTTGTGTCAAGGGAAAGATCAAACAGTTAGAAAAATTACGTCTGAGTTGGTTATGATATTGCTTTATTCACAAAAAGGCATTAGAATTTGTTGTTATGTAAATACGAAACATTTGATTTCTAGTTTATAATGTTGGACGAGCTTTATGCATATAACAAGTTTTGAAATCTACTTTAATACAACTGTCCCTTTCAGTGCGTGACTTTTAATCTTGCACAGTTAAGGTGTTTAGGGTTAGGAGTTTTTAAAGTTTGTATTAGTGAATATTTAAATATATCTCTCAAAACAATCATATAAATGATTCTTTTGAAAATAAAATGTGTAAATTAGTGTGAACCGTACAAAAAAACCCTTGTCAAAAATCAATATTTAAAATTGCAGTGAAATATGTAAAACACTTATAATTGGATCTATAAACTGTTCATTGTTAGTAAACAATTTAGTATCAGAAACAACTAAGAAGATTATCGGGGAAGTTTAGATGAAGCTTAAACATTAACCACAGGAACAGCTGGGAAGTTTATAGAGGAGCAGTTCATCTGACGAGTAAATTAGTTACCTAGAGCGAACAATCTCATGTCATATTAATAACTTTAGGACAGCTCGGAGGTTTGTAGCAAATCTGTTCATCTGACGAGTAAATTACTAGTGGTGACCAAATTATTAGACTAAGAGTCGAAAAACATGAATTTATTCATTTTGCTTCTACATTAAGCACATTAACCACAAAATATTTGGATACTAGTACTTAATAAATAATCCTTTGTTTTTCTTAAGTAATTTCAGTCTTGTAGGCATACTTTTAACTAAGTTTTCACAACACAATTTGATTTCTTCGTCATGATGCCACACTTGAATCAGTGTTTCTATAAGTTCAGTCTTGGTTGTTATCTTCTTTTGCTTCATTCTCCACTTCACTATGGCCCAGAGGTTTTCAATGGGGTTCATATCTGGGCTGTTACCAGGCCAGGGAAGAACACATCTCTTTTTGGACCAGGTAGTCTTTGATGATTTTTGCTTGGTGGCAGGGAGCTCCATCATGCATGAAAATAAACTCGCCGTCCGGTACCACTCTTTTGCTTGAGGTATTAGTTTGGTTTTCAGAACCTGCAAGTACTGCTCTTTTCTCATTTTGTTTTCAACAATATACAGCCTACCTGGACCTTTAATTGACATTTGGTTCCAAACCATAACTGATGTAGGGTGCTTCACAGTTTGTTTGACACAGTCCGGATGAAACTCCTCATTAGGCCGCCTTCTGACATACTGTGAACTCTGCTCACACACTTGAAATATCGATTCATCTGAGAAACACACCTGAAACAAATACAATTATATGTTGCTACATATATACTAAACATATTCCTTCTTTAAAATAATACTTAGGAGTAGCCTGGCTACATTTGTTTACGCTTACCGGTATCGTATAGGCCTAGGCCTAGGACTTGTTCGTCAAATTTTATAGCCTAAAACAAATCATCATATTGATAAGTTGTTATTTATTGAATATTAAGTGCCTCTTACCTTTGCCCAATCATCTTCAGTCAAAAGAAGGTCTTTGGCCCACTGAAATCTCTTCTTGGCCATGGACGGGGTGATTTTCTGTTTCTTTCTAGGCCGACGAGCTTTTAGTCCTTCATTATTTAAAGCTCTTCTTACACTTCTAGGCGAAATATTCACCCCATACTCCTTTAAATTGTTACAGAGATCCTTGATCGTACTTCTGCGATTGGAGAGTGAAAGGTTTTTTAGTTTTCTAGCCATTCTTTCACTAAGGATCTTCTTCCGACCACACTTCCCAATCCGATTACCTTCCAAACCTTCACAATTAAAAAGCTTAGTCTTGATTCTACTAACTGATTTCTGGGAAATATTTAATCTAGCTGCAATCTGGCTTTGAGAATAACATCCTTCTTCCAAAAGAAGATTTATATTTGACACCTTTCTAGGTGAGAGGTCAGATTTCTTACCCATAACCTCAAACTGAAAACAGTTTACGACTTTCGGAGCACTTTGTTTGATGATTGAGAAAAAAATATAAACTTGTAAACTATCACTTAAAACTTAAACATTATGGGTTATTTTACAGTAAAAAGTAAATAAAATGGTAATATAAACTGTAACTGGATAAAGACACCCCAAAATAGTTGTTTACACTAACTTAGTTAAAAACAATACAGCACAGCTGATGTCAATTTGTATTGTGTTAGTGATTGCAGCTGGTGAAACCAGTTGTACCAACTTACATTACTACAAAATAGACAAAGAAGTACCTCAGTATATATTATAATAGCAATAAAAGTTACTAAACAAAAAAATTTTATTAAGTTCTAATGTAACATGATATTTCTCTTAAAAAAGAGAAAAAAACAGTCTTAAGTCTAATAATTTGGCCACCACAGTTACCTAGAGCGAACAATCTTATGTCATATTAATAACTTTAGGACAGCTCGGAGGTTTGTAGCAAATCTGTTCATCTGACGAGTAAATTAGTTACCTAGAACGAACAATCTCATCTCGTATTAATAACTTTGGGACAGCTCGGAGGTTTGTAGCAAATCTGTTCATCTGACGAGTAAATTAGTTACCTAGAACGAACAATCTCATGTCATATTAATAACTTTAGGACAACTTGGATGTTTATAGCAAATCTGTTCATCTGACGAGTAATTTAGTTACCTAGAACGAACAATCTCATGTCATATTTCTAACTTTAGGGTCAGATCGAAGGTTTGTAGCAAATCTGTTCATCTGACGAGTTAATTAGTTACCTAGAGCAAACAATCTAATGCCATATTACTAACGTTATGGACAGATCGGAGGTTTGTAGCAAATCTGTTCATCTGTCGAATTAATTAGTTACCTAGAACGAACAATGTCATGTCATATTACTAACTTTAATGACAGATCGGAGGTTTGTAGCAAATCTGTTCATCTGACGAGTTAATTAGTTACCTAGAACGAACAATCTCATGTCATATTACTAACTTTAGGGACAGATCGGAGGTTTGTAGCAAATCTGTTCATCTGACGAGTTAATTAGTTACCTAGAACAAACAATCTCATGTCATATTACTAACTTTAGGGACAGATCGAAGGTTTGCAGCAAATCTATTCTTCTGAGAAGTAAATTAGTTGCCTAGAGTGAATAATCTTATGTTATATTACTATCTTTAGGGACAGATCGGAAATATTTAGCCAATCTGTTCATCAGAAAAGTAGATTAGTTCACCAGCGTGAATTCTGTTAGATCAGAGGAAATTCCCAACAAGATCAGCTAGGAAATGTGTAGGGAATTAGTTAATCAGAGTGAGTACTCTCTTGTCACGTTACTTACTATGAGATCAGCGAGGAAGTTTGATGTGGTTAGGATTCAGGATTCCACTTTACATGCCACTGTAAAGCTTAATCTGGATGACTTATATTTTACGTGCTTTTACAAAACATTCAATTTAAATTTCCAATGTTTAATTGCAATGCTGATATTTAAATTAATGATTTTTGACATTCTTTTTATACATTTGTTAAGGATCGCACTTTTTAAAAAATTTCTAAAAAATGAAAAGTACTTTACTATCTGAGCTTAGTTTTTACGTAATAGATTAGCCAAAAGAATGTAAAACTAACCCAGACGGTAAACGCACATCACAATTAATTAACAAATACACTTTTATATAATGTTTTTAATTGGGCTCTGAACAAACAGATAATAGGGATAGTGTTCAGAGCCCCAATGCCATGATAATTATGTCATAAGTCGTATGGGAACCGCAAGAGAAACACAGCAATGAAAACAAATTTGGATATCTAAATTTAGTATTAATATTAAAATTATAAACTATAATGTTCTCCTTCTAGATACTTGGACATTTAATAAATTGATAACGTGATTAGATAAAATACACAATATAATAAACAAATAAATTAATCGATAACAACAACGAAAAAACATTACAATAAAAAAATAGTTTGGTGTTCTTTTAAGCTGAAATTCTCCACATTAGCTTATAAGCTTTTCGATTAAGAATACACTGTAGAAACCTTTCCCTTATGAATTAAATTAAGACAAAAGAACTCGTCACTCATCCTTAATCTGAAGCCCAAAGGAAAATAAATTGTTTAATTTTCGCTTAATTTAATATGATTACTAACGTTCAATTACATTAGCCAGGTCACGCATTAATCAAAAATTACAACACTTTTATGCTCATTTATATGGTTGGTAATAAATTACCTTAAAACTTTACAACAAAATTGGAAATAAACATTTTAGACTCGAAGTAGAAAATGAAATAAACAGTACTTCACATGAGAAGTATATTAAGAATGCGTTTTAATAGTCTTTGATTCTAGAATGTAAAGTTATTGCTATCGACAGTGTTTATGTAAAATAAAATGAATACTTTTAATGTAAAGTTCGTTAACATCGGTCATTTGTGTTATAATAACTAAAATTAATTAGAAGATTAATTTTAAGTGTACTTTTACAAACTTCATGCTTATAATTATAGTCAATACACTGTACTTTTAATTAATGTTTATGAAACAGGCAGATGTTTCTATATTAACAATAAACTATTCAGTTTTAAACATAAACAATCTCATTTTACTGTGACAGCTGATCCCATGATTAATTAACTGTCAATAGTTCACATTGCTGTGATACATGTCAATTTATGTAAAGGCCATGAAAATTAATGCAAAATCAACCCGATATGTTTTCAAAGTGATAAATAATGTAAATTTGTTTATTAATGTTTTATTCACTTAAAATCACAGAATATTTATATAAACTAGCTATTTTTGGCAGTCATTGTATTACGAGTACTTTGTGATTTAATATTCAGGCTTTCAAGCGCCAAGTTGCAGCTTTTCACGTATGGGTACAATGAAAACTAACTTTTCAATCCAATTTGACTCCTACACGAAACTGAAACAATACAGATGGAGTTTTTGTCATTATCGATTCTGCAATAATTGTTTACATCAAACTAAATAAAAAAATATTCTAGTAGATTTAAATTGTATCATTATTAATATGTTAAAATGAAAGTTGCTTGTGTTTTACAAAAACGTGGGTAAATTAGGTGCTTTTGTGGAAACCATTTCATATTTACAGTTTGCAGAATATATTTAACAACGTTATTATATTTTTTAAGCAAATTCTTTGTCTCATAATTAAATATATAAGAAACTTATAGATTAATATAGTTAATTATTTAAGGATGTCAATTGGCAGCCAATATTTATGGAGCTTCAAGTGATATCACTAGTTTATGAAATTAATTAGTGTAGTAAAAATAACAACATTTTTAGAATTATTAGACTACTTATATTAACATTAGCCATTACCACATGACAAAGTAGGCACTACTGGTGCAGTGCTGTAACCCAGCTACTTGAGGACAAAGTATTATGAAGATTGTAGGTGATAAGTTCTATGCTCAGTGCTCTGAATACTGACACATCGTTCGCTCAATATTTGCCAACAGGGTGGAGACTCGTAGAGAAGTCTATGGTGTCTTTTTTGGATGGTAGTTAGTGTAGGGTTATGTAGGGGAGAACATCGAATAACAGGTTTGTTGATTAGTTGAAAATCAGAACAATACTTCGTAGTTCAGATTCCACATAAAGCTGTAGGTCTCTTAGTTGCCCAGTCTGAGTCAGTAACCAGATTATTGTAAGGCTATGACGTGCTCGTGAGACTATGGCGTGTTGTAAGACTATGACGTAGTTGCAAGTTTGTGAGAATATGACATGATTATGAGACTATGACATGAGACTATGACGTGCTTGTTAGACTGTGACGTACTCGAGCAACTATGACGTGCTCGTGAGACTAAGGCGTGCTTGTGAGACTATGACGTGCCTGTGAGACTATGACGTCATTGTAAGATTATGACGTGATTGTAAGACTATGACGTGTTTGTGAGAATATGACGTGCTTATGAGACTATGACGTGCCTGTGAGACTATGGCATGCTTGTGAGACTATGCCGTACTCGTGAGATTATGACGTGCCTATGAGACTATGAAGTGCTTGTGAAACTATGACGTATTTGTGAATTATGACGTGCTTGTAAGACTATGACGTAATTTAACAATTTCATCTTATATTAAATAGTTTATTCAGAACAGTTTACCTCAATCCTTTTAGGATAAGTTTGTAAAATTTGATTAGTAAATAATAATTGGTTAGTTTCTAAGTACATTTGTATGTACTGTGTAATATAAGTTAAGTGTGTGGTAAAATTTAAATTATGGTTGTTAAATGCATTGAATTTCTATTTTTCAATTAACTGATTGAATTGGTTACCATGCACTTCTTGTCCAAGAGAATTTTATTAAGTCATTGTGGAATAAAAATGCATTTATTATATGAAATGAAATCAACATGTGAAGAAAATAAGCAACGTTATCGTAGTTTTACTTATATTATGATACATTTTCCATCATATTTATTTAATGTCTTTTGTCAAAACAGTATTAGCCCAAGAATGTGCTGATAAAGATAACGTTTGCTAAATAAATACAACTGCTGCACTTTTTAAACAAAAATAATCACATTTTTGAAATAATCTCCTCGTATTTTACAAAGTTGTTGTAAATCCCTTTACTGGTAAACCCGTTATTGATCCAACCGTACAACGACCACTACGTCAGAGGTAATCCGAGATGAGAACTACCGCAAACCGCTACATAACACTCCCATCACACTCGCTTGGACATTACCACAAGTATATTAGGTACATGTCACCATTAAATATGTATAGTTCATTAGTTGAAATACGAGTGAACTATACATATTTATTATTTATTTATTTAACTCGTATATATGTATTGTATGCAGCACTACAAGTCTATTTAAGGCTATTGAAATCATTTGAATGAAAAAGAATTTTTGTTTTAAAATAGTCGTGGTTTAAATAATTATGAAAGGAATAATCAAACACAAGGATCACTTCTTGGCCTCAATCCTTTAGTTTTACTTTTGTTAGATCAAGCCCTTGCAGTCTCCATTGAAAAGTAAAACAAGCTCAACCTCACCGTGGTTCAGCTGGGCAATGTTGTTTGCTGTACTCGTGGCTGATAGAGCAATTCTATGATACTTAGGTTCGGTGCCATTGTCACAATCGATACTTATAAGATTGAAAACATCCATTTGATTATTCTTCAAGATAACCCTTTTTGTAAATGCTGTTGTACGTGTCTCACTGGTCGACTGTAGTTTCAAAACAGTAGAATTTCCATCGAACCTCTGTAATTTTACTCAAATTATAGAAAGAGAACCCTGTCAAACTTTAAATTTCTAAAAGGTTTTTATAATTTTAGACTAATACAGGTTTTTTTAACAACACATTAGAAAATGACATACAAAGTTGTTTTATACAGAGGGTCTGCCAACTGAACTCTTTTCCTCGACATGATTTCATGAAAGCTCGTGAAGGATATTTATAAAACTATCCTTAATTCCCTGCAATAACTGGTTCTGCAATTGAAAGTTGGCACAGTTCGGCACCAATTTTTTCAATTTTCCTCATCGGTTATTTTTAAAGGAACTCCCTTTCCTAATATTTTCCTGGCCTCATTCAGTGGATAATATTTTATCCTTCGGTTAGGAAATTTACAGTGTTTTCAGAAAACTTTCTTGCCAATTCAGGAGCAACAAAGCAATTATTTGGGACCAATGTTTTCCTTGTTATTTATTTATCAACATATATCTTGAAGTTAGAGGTCCAAATCTACGCTAATTGCATTAAAAAAGCTCTACAGATAACAGATAAAAGTAGCCATTTGGCTCTTCAATTATGTACTGATTCAGCCACATGGTCAGCCAAATACAACTAAACACCATTGAATCTCAGAAAACCAGAGTTAGTTGCTTTCGCTCATAAAGATGTTGCATAACTTTTGTTGTGTGGCTAATCTTCATTTGAACTAAATTGTGCCTATTCCCTATGGACTTTAGATATATGTGGGAATTAATTCAAAGAAAGTATGAAGAAGACCAGTGGAGTTCAAGATGAATATTCCTAAAAAAAACTACCAGTATATATAAGATTCGAATCTATGCAATCTCTAGCTCAAGACTAAATTCCTGACACCTGCAACTGGATCTCTCAAGTACTCTCTTAAGGGTGTTCGTCCGGGCACGTGGTTTAGCGCTCTAAGAAATTTAGTTCTAGATTTTTTCGAAACTGCTGCTAAGAGTAGTAAAGATCCTGACTCACTAACGAACAAGCAATACATTTCCCTCCCCTTCCACCCCTCGTAGCCCTCGCCTGCCCCGTCCTACAAATTCGACAGAAGGACATAACTCCCTCATTTATAGTAAAGTCTAGAAATTAATTATATATATATATTATTTATATACTTTTTTAACCAAAGATGATTGTACAAATGTCCACTCAGAATTTGAACCAACATCATTTATACAAAAAACTTTAAAAAGTTTTAGATTTACTATATACAGTGTGTACTAGATTGGTTAGTAACGTTTGTTGACTATATTCTAAAACTGTTAATAAATTATATCACACGGTTTGTTCATGAGTTGTGCACAATAAAGGCAAAAATTAGTCACTTTGGGCAGCCATATCTCCGTAAAGAAATGTTTAAGAATTTCCCCCCTTAATATATTTATTACTTTCATTGATACTATAAATTTTACTAAAACAAATTAAAAAAATAGTTTTCGATCGAACACCCTTAAATATTAGTGTTTGAATTCTAAACTATTTTCTGCAGGAATTTGATATTTATATCTATGTAAATATTTTCATATGAGTAAGTAAATTGGTTATGGGCCAGACAGTGCACGCATTGTTTATATTTAAAATGTTTAACAAAATAAAGTATGAAATGGTACATTAGCATGTACAAAATTACAATAACTACAGATTTTTCCTATATAAAATGAGAACGTAAAATTAAGGAAGTGATTTTTCCATGTGATAAAAACTATTCAAACCTAATTGGTTAAACAATATGCTGTAAATTGCATAGATTTTTTCAATTTATTACTTAATGTTACAGAGCAACAATAATTGTAATTTCCTTATACAGCAATTTAATTTAATTTGCATAATGAGTCATTAATAAATAAAGTAACAAGAAAAAAATCATGGTAATATATTTTAGTGTCTGAAAAATTTTTTTAAAAAAGTTATTTCAACACCAACATCGATGGTTTGCAAATGTGTAAAGCGTTTTCTCACTTTCACAAGTTTGATTAAACGACTTTCAGCTCAATCACTTCCATTCCCGTCTTTTGTTAAGTCAAATTGAATTGAGTTACTGGAGCTGTTCACGAAAAAACACAATACTGTATTAAAAAAAGTATTGTTTACATTTATTCTGACGTGTTTTAATGAATTCTAGATTACTTAAAAAGTATTAATAAAACAAGACGCAAAACAGATGTGGTAACATATATTTTACTTTAGGAGAGGTAATTGATTGAAGTGTTTTGTGCACATAAAATATTACTCTATTTCGACAGAACAATTTTTATCAGTGTTGCTTCATGTGGTTTTGTTTTAAGTAATCAGTAAATTAAATCAACAATTTTTGTAAAACTTGTACCAATGCCACATACAATAAACAATATGTGGATTGATACAAATGTTACACGTCTCATTGGAAGCGTACTTGTGCTAATAAGTACACTATATAAAGTGGACGCTGTTTAATATTTATTGTTCTAGCGTTTGGATGTTCAGCTTCAAATGCAGTAAAATTGTGACGTAAGTACTTTATTCATACCTCAGCTAAAGACACATAAAAAGGACTTCGTTAGTTACACGATGATTGATTGATTATATACTAATCATATAAAAATATGTATGTTTTTAAATTCATAATAAGCTGGAAACAAAACGCAATCAAAAGAGGCAATTAGTAACAAGTTTCGTTACTACATAAGTTCCATAAATACATTAAATTTGAAAAATATCTCAGTAAAAAGTACAGAATAGAAATTTATTTAAAAATCTGAAATTATTAAGGATATGTTTACAAAAGAATGTTTACTCTTCATATTTCAGCTGGCAGACTGATATTACAGAAGCATGCAGAGCGTCCAGTAAGTAAATATCCAATTTTACAGAATAGTTGAGCTCGGTGAGAATGTGGTGTAGTCTCATGTCCTTAAAAATAAAAAATACGTTTTAATTTTACTACTTTTTCGTTTTGTAAATAGCTGTAAATTTAATTACAGTATGCTCGTTAAATACTTTGGAAAATTCTACAATTCCGTTATGTCCTGGGTCAAGATGTGAAAATATACAGGCCATACTTTATTGTCTGTGAATACATAATTCCCAGACATATGAATGTGGTATATAAACAGAGGTTAAACATGTTTTTCCTGTTTGACATATTTAGTACATACTGTAACTGATATAGGTTGTGCTGTTTGACATATTTAGTACATACTGTAACTGATATAGGTTGTGCTGTTTGACATATTTAGTACATACTGTAACTGATATAGGTTGTCCTGTTTGACATATTTAGTACATACTGTAACTGATATAGGTTGTCCTGTTTGACATATTTAGTCCATACTGTAACTGATATAGGTAGTCCTGTTTATTTCCTAAGAAAAAAATCTTCGTTCAGTAACCGATTTCTACAAGTCACTTGGGTTTCCATGAAATATTAGACTTTTGTGTTTTGTGACGATCTTAGTAATTTATGTAGGTAGACCTTTATGGTAAATTTCTGAATCATTAGTACATAAAACAGAGTAGATTCCATACCGTTCTTAAAACATATATTTTTAGTTGAAGTTTTCTTTCTAAAACCGAGGATAATACTGAAAATGACGCAACACGAAGATATTTCCTATTTTATATAAGTAAGTTTGAATTAACGATATACAGAAACACTGTTTAATTTTATCATATATTCAACAACTACATAAGTGCTTGACAATATAATAACTGTTAACTGCTACGTCTCATTGTATTTTTAACTAGAGATTAAAATTTAACCTTTTTTGAAAAAAAGTTCAATAAGGTAAAGGACATACATTAAGTTGGGGGTTTAAAATTTACATTTGTAAGTTTTACTTCTGGGCGTTTATTGAATGGTAATTAAATGAATTACTAAACCAGATAACACTATTGTTGTTTCAATCTTATATTCATAATAACAAATAAAAAAATGTATTCAGAACTTGGTTGGTCTGTACCATTTTTTATTAGGCATTTCCCTAATAAATGATGAAATATTTGCTATAATTATATATATATATATATATATATATATATATATATATATATATATATATATAATGAAATGTTATAAATATAATGAAATTCTATAAATATAATGAAATGTTATAAATATAATGAAATGCTATAACTATAATGAAATGCTATAAATATAATGAAATATTTATAGTAAAAATATTTTCATGAAAGCGTTAAAAAATATATTTATATTATTATTTCTAAAGCACTTTTTTTCTTTTTATAATCATTGAATGTAGTTCTTAACGGGCTAATGTACAGATTAGTACGTATCTATGTAATCAAATAGTTACAACAAATAATAGCTTAACTGACAATATTTTTCTGAGTTATTTATCGGAGCTATGTTATTAACATATACGGTAAAACAACAATACATTGTGCTTCATCCCTGTCTTAATATTTTGATATACATGACACTAAATAAGAAAATGTTTCACACGTACAGTATATTAGTTTAAATATTTGTTTATACGCTCTGTGATATGTTAGCTGGTGTTCATATCAGTAAAATTATACACATTGATATTAAAAAGAACGACCAGAACTAATCTGATTTAAATCACTATAATACACTGTTAAAGAGCTTTTAACATTTATATTACATTGCATTTTATATAGTCGTGAAATATATTAAATAATTAAATATGAATAACAAACTAATTAATATTCATAGTATAACATGGAAATAATAATGACAAACTTTATGGTAATTCTACTTTACATTTATACATTTCACGGCTCAGTAGATGAGAGTTATAATGTTTACATTTAAATATTATCTTGCTGAACATTATTTAATGATAAAATATCAGAGTAAAGGAAATTGTGTAAAATCACGATTATAACAGAAAAATATTCCACAGAGGTTGAACATGTTATGCAAAACCTTAATTTTGCAGTCAAGGCCTGTTACAGCCGGAGTTAAGCCGTCGGCTTTAAGTAAAGCCATCCTGTGTTATGGTCCTTAATATCCGATAAGGCTAGAGCTGAGTCTCACCTTATTAAAGTTGCCCTCCTGAAGGCGGGCCAAAGGCGTATTTAATTTTTTATTTAAAAAAGGCATACATTTATTATGTTTTTTAATCAGCAATACGTGTTGGTACATATACAGTACAAGTAAACGTCACATAACACAAATATATTACAATATAAGCACGTAATGCAGAAATATATTACAATACAAGTACAAAATGCACAAATATTGTAGACGTTTTACTTGCACATTTTGTGTAACGTTTACTTGTACTGTATTTATTATGTTTGGAATAGTACAAAAATAGGTCCAAGTCCAAGAAGAAAACAAAGCCTACTAATTCTACAGGAAAATATCATACATCACTTTATTGTGAATATAAATGCATAAAATAAAATATTTAATAAATGTACAACTAGGAACATAAATGAGCACTTTATGAAGGTTATTTTTGCTGAAATAAAAAAAAAAAATTCAAAGTTTGGCTATATATAACTCTTAATATTGACCAATAAATTAATTTCGTTAATAACAGCAGTTAGTTAATAAATATATAATATAAAACATAACATCACTCAGATTTCAGACAAATTAGTCATAATTAATTCTTGTATAGCTAACATGTAATTGAATGACTTAGTCAGAATATTGATAGGGGATTTATTTGATATTTTGTTTATTAGGTCATAGAGAGCAGTTAATTGTATTTAAAAAGAACAGTAAATAAAAAAGTACTATCTAATTCAATTTATTTATTGATAATTTTCTCATACAATTTACAAATAATTTATATTTTATCATCTCTCTAGCGTAACGCTATTTGAGAGATATAAGTTTTTCTACTTTTACTACAATAGTATTTTTAATTACAATAAATATATATAAATAACAACGAGTTTTAATAAAATATATAACCAAAACAATTACAATGGTTAACAAATGACAATAATTAAACTACAATAACAGACCAAACTACAGATTATTACAGTACACAGAAAATATAACAAGTGAAAAGGAGACAGCAGCTTAAATATAACAATAGCTTAACTATGTTTAAGTATAGGCTTTCAATTTTCTCTCAAATTCCAAGCTTTTGGCAGTGCCCTCAGACATGAAAAACTTTGTCCGATGACTAAAGTGAAAGCGTCTAACTGAAATGCAGTGTGTAACTGGATATAATCAGTATAAACTCTGTTGGTTAAATAGTTTATTTTTATAATTCGTCCTTATATGAATACTGAAGTGCAAACTCTGTGTATGGTGTACGAGTATGTCAAAATTTAGATCAGCCTCTTTGAGTACTTGAATGTAATGTAAGCAAACTCAAGTGTAAATAGAGTGTCACTTGTTATAACCTAGTTTTCATAACCTAAAAATAAAATTAGCTTCTATTTGTTATTATTTTATGATTGAAATGGGTGAAATTAAACATGAGTATAGTTATGACTTATCAGAAAAGAAAGTGATCAGAACAAACAGAATGTCAAACCCATTAAATACTAGTCCAAATTAAATTGCTGTATTATACAGGCAATTAACTTAGAATCAATTAACAGATGTAGTTAACCAATAATGGGTACAGTATAAGAGTCAATTGATAGATGTCCAATCAATTGGAAATTGGCTCTTCTACAATTACTGATATTGAACCAGTTAATTATATGTCATAGAAACAACGTAATTGACCCCTAGTCAAACAAATACATTTTGCTATTACTGAATTGTTCTCGTTGTTAATTATTAATTAAACTCAGTTGGACTCACAAGACTGCCACAGATAACACGCATTGTGTATTAAAAAAATAATTTTGCTACAATAATAGCTAGTCGAATAAAAAACTTAAATTCAGCCATGTAGTTGTATATATTTGTAAAATATGATAATAGTAAACTCTTATATTAACATAAAAAAATGGACAGATATTTTAATTTGGTACGGAGAAGACAAAGTATGCCGTCGTAACCGGCTATCAGTTATGACCTTGACCTAAAACCTCCACCAATTAAAATCACTTCCCTTACTGGCGCACATATTAGGTACTAGCTGGCAGCCCTTGCTTCGCTACGGGGTGGTTCACTTTGCTTGTTTACCCTTCCCTCTATGGGTCTCTGTAAAACATCACATCAATATAAAACCTCAGCCTGCAACCATTCTCAAAGATAACAAAACGTTACAGTCTAAACACCCTTTAGGGGGATGCAAAGTAGTGCAATCATGTGAGAATTAATAGAAAAAGCCTTAAAAATGAAAACCAAATAGGCCAAGATTTTGTTTCATATTGTTGTATCAGCTGTTTGAAATAAGGTATTCCAATTTCAATGTTAATTTAACACAAAAAAGAAAATATTTCGGGTATATTTCTACCCCTTAATAATAGCATTTTGAAAAATATTTTTCTAAGTGGTTATCTATTATACAAAAACTAAGTTTCCTCCAAGTCTAGTTTTCCCTATTGATTTTCGTTTTTTATTTTTGCTAAATGTTCGTGAGAACCAAGTGTGCTGAATATTTATAACCAAAACCATGGAAAACTATTACATACTCTTGCATCGTTTGTATCCTTGCATGCCCCATTTATCCTTGATGACTATTATTACCCGAGATTCAAAATCATCTTAAAATATTATTCCTTATACAGTTCGTTATTTAAACTAATTCAATCCTGTGTTATTGTTAGTTTACTCGTTTTATGAATGTAATATTGTGAAGATAAACATTTTCATCGAGTTTATTCCAACTCATACTACTCATTACAAGTACAAAAATTGGTTAATACATCCACCCACCCACGATGAGATGAGAACATCAATAACTCACAATGTAATAGAGATCATCAATAACATGATACAATGAGGCGTGATGGAGAGCCAATATAACTTCCTTTGTAGATATTTCACCACTTCCCACCTTCATCATTTTGATATTTATTGAACGACCGATACACAACGCCTTCAGAAGGTTTACGCAACGTCTTATGCCACTGAAATATAGAGCTTATCTCACAGCTTCCATTTTAATTATTACTTGTATTTTCTGTTGTAAATGCATAAAATAAGGTTTAATATATGTTAAGGTGATATTTGCAGTCTTTATATCAACATCAATACAGAGTTTATTTTCTTAATCGTAACTTAAAAAAAAACATGCAAAAAAGTATGTTTTGGATCTTTTAGTATATGTAGCTGGAAATATTTAGAGGGATTGTATGCCTTCGCAAGGCCACCTTTCGGAACAAAAAGGTATTTTATGGTTTATTCGATAAAATATCTTTCTCTATAGAACCTTCCTACAACACGTGGGGTTAGTACACAATTTATTTATAGTATCATCATTTACTTAAATTTAAATATAAAAGTTTTAATTGAAATTTTGAAATTTATGTTACTAAAGAAGACCTATAAAAAAGCTTAATAGGAACCCAAACCTGTTAGATAAAATTTCATTTAGTAATCTTAATGCAAAATACTTTATATGGCAGTACATTCCTTACGATATACGCAAACAACTAAATGTGCAATATTTTAACTACCTATCATACTTCCATTTATCTGTAATTATATTTTATCTCCAATACATTACGGGAGATTAACTTTAAACATATAACATTGTAAAATAAATTTAAATGTATTATATTAAATACTTTGACGGTAGCAAAGAAAATCTTTTTTAAGAACTCTTAGTATACTCGTTGATAATCCTAATTTAATGTAGAATAAGTATTCGGATATTGTTATCAGTGAATTGATACATACATAGCTTATATGGGTAAAAATGTTAAAAGAATTCCTAACCATACGTGAAGTATATGCATTACTTTTATTCGCAACATTTGTGTTACGCAATATCTGTGTATACAAAAATGTGATACAACATTTTTCTTAAAATATTTAGTATTCAAAAGTTTAGGTTAAACTAAAATAATAAATTGGAAATTCTCATAATTTACTAGTTCGATAAAAATAACTTGTCTTTTCTGTTAAAAAAAATCAGCAATTCGAAAAAATTTCAATCATAATTTGAAACGCAGTATATATAGTAAGCGTTTAGCCTAAAGTTTTTTCCGAAATTCGGACAATTTGATGGAAGTACAAAATAACACCCTCGAACATTAAACAAAAATGTTTGACAAATTTGCACCTTTCAACATATTTTTTTCAATATTTACTGAACAAAATACTATTATGGCTGTATTGTAACAATAATAACATTATTTCATTTAGAGCTTGAATTTCCAGAAATATTTTCTATTGTCATTTATGTTAAAAGTAATTGTTATTTGTGTTTGGTATTTATTTAGTATATATCACTTAAATAAAGGACTAGTAAATGAGTTTATTTGATTTTTCTTTATCGTAATAAACTTATGCAACCCCGTAATAATATTCAACAATTCTTTACTTTATGTTTATTGTTGTTAACCCATGTATGGATATCGTCCACTAATTGCGTAACTCAAATATTGCTTGACATAATGAAACGCTCAGCCTTTCATTACGTCACACCGTGATGAGATAGTAATCATCCCACAATGGAGGTTTGTAATATCACAGCTGTGTTACACATATTGGACTGTTGGAGCCTAGCAGTGTTAATACCCTTTCACACTAAACAGCTGATCACAAGGTACGTGTTACCGATGGCTTACCACACTCAAAGGCATACAGCACATCAGTTACATCCCTTATAGTGAAACACGTCCCAGGGATGAACACGCACGTTGATTTAACCCATTGATATTAGTATCCCCGCATACTAATTACCTCAATACACATTAGAGCTTAAATAAATTCCAAAATTATAAATAGATTAATACATTTAGTAATTTTCAATTTAGTTACGTATCATTATTTGAAATATTTTGGTAATTATGGTAATTCCATAATCGTTTTCGAAGTATGACCTTCATCTTCAGGTGCACTTTAAAAATTCACACTCAGAGCCTTTACTTCAAACTCAGAGTGGCTGTCTTGTATTTTGTGTTACTATATATAGTTTATTCAAATCACTTTTCCTCTGCAGCCCCATAATCATAGTCGCACAGGTCTGAAACTAAATATATCTTTTGCAGATTATGAAAATCCAATTAATCACCAAAAACAATAGACTACGTAAACAATATTGTAAAAATTATAATTTTAAATAATGTACTTCATTAATTTTGCTTACTTTCATCTTCAATTATATCCCATATTTTCATACAACTTATCCATTAAATTTAACCAATATTCAATGTACATACAACGCTGCAATCAGTGCCCTCATGTGACACAGCCTAATCATAATTTATATTCCAACAGAAATGTAGTTAGTCATTCTGTTTCATGCCAGCATAAATAATTGGTTTCACTTTGTAGTCAGCATATGGCAGCTGGAATTTCCAGTGCTCTCCAGTGATTTACGAACCCCGTTTGAAACATCCATCTGACATTTATGTAAGGCAACCCGTTTGGTTTACTTGACTATTATTTACTGAATTCTTGAAAACGATGTAATTGTAAAACTATTTATGAAAAATTAAAAGTATCCTATTAAATGACAGTTCTTTGCGCATATATTACTACAGATTATCGTATCATTTTTTCCATATTATTCTGTTTAAAAACATACACTTCTCATTAATGTGATGCTTTTGTTTTGATAAACCTCATAACTATACAATGAAAATGAGAAAAAATACTATTTTAAAGATTTTTAATAAATTTATAAAAACAAGTAAAATTTTGAGTTATTTGGTTGTTTTATTTTAATTATATTTGTTTTGTAAAATTAGTTTTAATAACTTAATTATTTCGTTGTTTGCTCCTTGGTGGAATTTCTATGAATTTAAATGAAACATTTTGAATAATTCCTCAATAATTCAATAAAAATTCAATATTTCCATTTTTTTATGTTCACCAGTCACGGAATCTTTAGATTATAATACAACATTACAATACAAATTAAAATGTTTGTACACTTTGCCTGTTATAATCCGAAGATCTCGTGACTGGTGAAAATGCATTTATAAAAAATTTAAAATGATGGAATTATTAAAAATGTTTTATTTAAATGACTCATTAAATTAAATTTGTTTGTATGTCATAAGAACATTACTAGTGACAATAACAACAAAATACAATAATAACACTAGTTATAAATAAATAAAAAAAATTAAAAAATCATTAAAGTAAAATAAATAAAATCATACATAAAATGAATAAATGTTTTTAAATATTTTGTAGTACTTCCCGACGAAGTATCAACAGTGTACCACCTTAGACAAATTTAAGGTTAACACATCAACATAATAACATACAAGTTCTTTCAAATATAACAATTATCCAATTAGTCTTGGAAAAACTTGGTATGAAAAGTTTTAATCGAAAATCTTCATTTTCGTAACACATGACTGAAGCAGGTAAAATACATATAACGTCCTGATTGTGGCATCATATTGAATATTTCTGGTAAATTAAATGAAATATATATATTCTCATTACTTTATCAAATATAGTTTTCATCGGAATCTATTATTTGAAAATAATGTTTTACACATTATGAACATTTGAATTGGTAATATTAAGCAAAAAAAAAAAAAAAAAAAAGAAAAAAAAAAAAACCTGTAGTGTAAAAAAATTAAATAAATATTTTTTATTTAAAAAAATTAGATAATAGATAAATTATTAGCTATTGGAAAACTGTTAGCTATCTAGGTAATAATGCAAAGACGAGTACCAACTTATATTTTAGCTTCTTTGTGATGACAACAATCAAAACGTACTTTACCCTATTGGAAAACTGAGAACAAGGATAAGGTTAATATTGGATTTCGATAACGTGTCTTTTATCAAACACATTACATTATATAAGAAAATAACTTAAATAATTATTCTTTTACATCATTTGAGTAAAAATTGTTAGGGAATATTTTTATAAAACAATAATGATGCATATTTCGTTTACACAAAGTATTAAGATGGAAAAATTTTATTTTTCAAATATCTTGAACTAAGCCGTACCTAAACATTTACCCGTTTATCTATGAAATTGTTTTACTTATTATAATATAGGTTGGTGAAAATTATAAATTAATAAAATGACAAATAACACAAATTTAATGTAGAGCACTTGATTGAAAAAAGATTAAATATTTGTGTAATTACTTTTACGTCCTCTATAAAAATGTGATTCAATACGGCTTAAGATGGCAAACTTCGTATAGGAAAATTGATCTTAATTTGTGTGTATATACATATTTTTCCCTACCACTGTTAGTTTTTAAAATTTATGATATATATTTGGATCAAAAAACAAAAATCATGTTGTAAATATATACAACTAAGAATAAAAGTGCAAAGCTATCTTCTGTCACAAATCTAAGTCTAATCCATCGAGCTATTTAAGGCCTGCTCACTGATTCTCTATATGCTGGCTAAACGCTCCGTAAGAGAGAGCAGAGGGCACTCTGTAACTATGTGATCCATTGTTTGGATAAGCTCCCCCCAATCACACGACTGATCTATTGTTAATCCCCATTTATCCTTCCAGTAAGTACAACATCTACATGGGAGCATTATTATTTAAGACACCTGCCCCCACCAGTGCGTAAACTATTCAACAGTGTCCACTCCCTACGAGGAAAGTTCATCCCACCTACAGGTATTGACGGATCGTTAATGATGAACTTATTTCGTTCATTAAAACTGTTCAACGCTATGGCCCAGCTAGTATTGGGTGAGAATTTTGATCTGCTGAATTGGAAAACAGTACGTAGAGGTGGGTTTCGATATTTTAGGAAATTATTCTGACGTGGGATATCCTGCGTAACGGGAAGGAGCTGGGCATTGAAGAACTTATTGAATTCCTTAAGTAGGGCCTCCTGACGTTTTTATCTCTGGAGGAGCTATATTGCACAGCACCGGGATCCAAGGAAGTGGAGTTGTCATGAGAGTTAGTAGCTCTCATGACCCTATTAAGTTAGACACAATCGCTTTATTGTGTATTCTATTTAGTCATATGGGAGCACTGTATTCAGCAACTAAATAGATCATTGACAAAGCAGTTGTGCGTAGGACGTATGCTTGGCTCCCCAAGTTATCCCGGCAATATGGTGTAATACATTTGTCCTGGTTTTGATTTATTTGCTGTTTTTTAAGGTATAGCGATCGGTATAATGTTGCTCCCAGGTAGTGTGGATGATCATTGTTTTAGAGTTTTACACCATTTAGAAAGGTGTTCAATTTTAGACTTGCCAGTCTGTTATTTAGATGGAAGCAGGCTACTTCGGGTTTTTATGGGTTAGGATTTAATTTACAGGTGCTAAAATACTCTTCAAGGGCTGCAAGGTCCACTTGTGAGTGTTTCTTCAGTAGTTGCAAAGTCCTTGTGTTTTTAAGGTAAAACAATATTATCCGCATAAATAAATCTTCTAAACTTTGGTATTGTGGTGTCTGTAGTATACACTTTGAAAAAAATTTGAGTAAGTACAGACCCGTGAGGCAGCCCATTCTTCAGCTGTCTATAAGAGCTTTCTTCACGACCGAGATATACTTTTATTAGACTGGCACTAAGCTTTGTCTCCAAAAGTCGCATTAGAATGGGACAGGGAAGGAGGCTACAGAACTTTAACAATAAACCTTTGCTTCATACTGTGCCATAAGCTGCTGTAAGATCAACAAAAGCTGCAGATGTTTTCAACTTCTCTTCAAACCCATTTTCGATAAATGATGTCAGAGCTAGGATCTGGTCACTACAACTTCGACCAGGTCGGAAACCAGCCTGATCAACTGGAAAATCAGAATCAAGAACGGGTGATATGCTATTGTATAACAGCCTTTAGAACAACTTATAACAAACATTAAGAAGAGATATTGGGCGATAACTTTCCATTCGTTCAGGATTTTTGCCAGACTTCAGAACAGCTACTACTTTTGATCACTTGAATAATTTTGGCAAATTGCCAGAAGCTAATATCTTATTGTAAACTGTTTGAACCCAATGTTTCACTTTGCTATCAGCATGCAATATAAATTCCGGAAATATGACGTCAAGACTAGTATAGCGGAAATCACCCTGTCTATCTCTTCCTCCGTGAAATTTCTGGAAGCTTCCAGGAGTGCCATTCAACTCTTTCTATTTAATTCGCCTTGTAAAGCTCATGTTTGTCAGAATAATATTTGTTGTTATATTGTCAACACTTAAATTTTTGTTGTGTTAAATTTAATTACAACACACAACGTGATATATGAATCAATACCACTGTTTAATGTTTACTATTTACTATTTCAACATGTGAGTTATGATTTCAATTTATTTTTTTAAATAACACATGTTTTTCTGAATCTGTTAAAATGTAAACAAACCAAATATTATTGTATTTTTCTTACCTATGTCTAATATACACAATTCAGTTATTCTCGAACTTTATTTCATTTTTATTATAATTTCTTCGAGCCGGATTACAGCAAGCAAGATAAATTTACAGTTCATTGATAACTTCAGTTCAGTGTATTTTAACTTTTTCTTAGATGCTAGGCGGACGTCCTCCAAAACGACGCAAGTTTAATTTTAATAAAAATGAACCACCAATACCGAATTTTAATGAATACCAAGATACTGAAACATGCTATGAAGCTGAAATTGAAAATACAGATCTTGATTCAAACAATGAAACAAATCTTATGACTTGTAATAATAATACTTTGCAAACAACTTCTACAAATAATTCTGGAAATACCTTACAAACTTCAATGTAGTTTACGAGTGCAATGAAATAAAAAACTCACACAAACATTTACATATATCATGACTCACTCCTTAGTGACAAATTTCTTTTATTATATTTGCCTCATTTATAAAACTATATACTATCATTTATTAACGAATGAGCTAATGTCAAGGTCAATATGTTCAAATATCCCAAAGTAATTCTGTAGCCGACTATTGTAAGCTGTAGAGTTGTGCAGGATAAATGGTTAACACAATGGATGGTGGATAACTGTACTTAGTAAACATGGGGATAGATAACAGTTGTGAACACGTATTTATAATAGCTAAATACTATTTACTCAATTTATTATTATAGCTTGAAACTGTATTATATTTACCAGCTTGTAAATGAAAGTATAATTTTGTAATGTTGGCCATAAAATACATTTGTTCAATGTATCTGTCATCCTACTGAAAAATAAAGTAGCTTTAACAATACATGAGATTTTATAACAGCTTAAATAAAACCAATGTAAAAGTTTTATTGGCCTAGGAGATTATACAGTCAGGCTAATAGGGCCATCAATTATTTGTTATGTAGAAATATTTTATACGTATAAGTAAGCAGGTACTGAATAAATACACTGGTTTCAATTTATTTCTCAAATATATTACACTGACAGAATCAGACTAAACTGTATCTGGGAGGTATATCATGGTTTAACAAGTTTGATTAAATTAAATCTGATATTGTCGAGACTCTTGGCCGGGAAATGAAAGTCTCAGAAATATCAACTTCTTACTACTTGGACTGGATTACTTTTTCAATATTGCAAGAAATATTTAATACGCCAACTCTGAATATCACAGACAAATAAAGGAGTTTTCTTTCTAAACACCTGATGCAGTTTTGTGTGTTGTCCTAAGATGGAAACTTAGCTTCCTAACGGCCTCAAATGCTAAAACTACCATTTATTTGAGTGTTTTTATTCCTATTATACTCTCAAATTATAACTGTTCCAAAAAGAGTTCTGATTAAAAAGAGTTCAAAAAATTTGTCAAGCTATTACTGTGTCTTGCGATAAACATACTTGTGTATTATCCTATGGCATTACTATAGTGAATATCATACATTGTAGTGTAAATTAACAAATATTGTATTATAAAACTCAGAACTCAAATATATTTATCGTTACAATTACAAAAATTGCATAATTGCGTCAAAATTTAAAGTTAACAAGTTCTTCTTTTGAACCAAACAAGTCATAGTTATGATTATTTAATTACCCATTAATAACTACTTAAGTCTACACACTTACTAAACTATTCGACATAACTAAAAGAAACTAAATCTTTAACACTATAAAATGATTCTTTCAGTAATAGTTTCATGAACCGACTTTCAAACTGACCGTGGTGCTTTTCTGCTTTGATTGATGAGGGGAGTGAACTAACCAGTAAAATGCCATTATACATTAAATTATGTTTGAAAAAGGTTGTTTTGTCATATAGAATTTTTAAATTATGGTTGTCTCCCAGTGAACTAAAAACACTATTTAACTGTGAATTTTAAAATAGATTAACATTTTTATGGACAAAAACAAGGACTAAATAAATATAAATATAAATGCAAGGGAATGTTAACATTTTATTATTTTTAAAGATAGATCTACAAGAATATGTAGACGACATTTTAAACATTACTCTGATGGCACGTTTTTGTTGTTTGACAAACATTTGGTTCTATTATTCTCATGATCCTATAAAGAAACAGCATAATTTAGGATTGGGTATACAATGCCATAGTACGCAGTTAAAAGAACATCCAGTTTGGCAATATTTGAAAGGTTCTTTAAGACAACAATTCCCGAACTAATCCTTTTACACACGGCATCAATGTGGATATCAAACTTTAGGCGGTTATCAATCACAATCCCCAAAAATATAATTTGAAGCGTTCTTAATCAATGCCTTAGGATTATTTATTCTAAATTCTATAAGATGTGTTTTTTTCAGTGTTTACAATTAATTGGTTCTGAACGAACCAATGACGTAAATATCTAGTAATAGTAAACACTTCTACCTCCAGATCAGCTCGATTTCCTTTACTAAGAAATTTTTGTCTCGTTAGACTCGTCTCTTTTACTTAGTTTCTTAGTAAAGAAATTCTACTAAGAATTTCTTATTTATAAAATAAATTCTTCACGTAATTTTTTTGTTTACCACGTTACGTATGTTTTAATTGTAATCTCGATAAAACATTATAAACTTTATTTACCAAATAGTAATTTATTTGAAATATTTTTATAACTGCACTATAAATAAAAATTTATTTTGCTTTAACCGTAGAAATAGGGAACTGAATAAATGAAGCCCCTAAAGGCAAAGTGGACTAACCCACAAATTTTCAATTTTGAGATTGGTATACCTGATTCTGGTGAAGAAAAATCAGCTCTATCTAATGGTAAAACAAGCTAAGCTCTATCTGCTGTATTTTTTTTCTAGAACAAAAAAATGTTTAGTCCAAAATGCATTATCACACATCTTCTTCTAGGCAGAATGGACTAACCCACAAAATTAAGTGCAAATTTGGACTATCCCCCATTAGAACAATGTTAATCCAAATGTCATTTTGTTGTAAAGTCAAAATGGACTAAACTGTGACATGCCTTTTATTTTTTTGCTCTATTCTCCTTTATACTCTATGTAGGTCTTACATAGTTAGGTGTAACAGTAAAATGGACTAATCTTAATGTTAAAATGGACTAACCCACAATGGACATGGAAGCAAAACGGACTACTCAATTTTGGAAGCCATTTTGGAAATGAAATATTGTGTTTTTTTAAATAATTTACCAAACAGTATAATTCTATGGGTTTAATCTGTCAGATTACAAAAAATCACAATCCAGATCAACTTCTGACCTAAGATATGATTTTTTAACTTTAGCACTTAACATCTCAAAACTTATTGGGGTTAGGCCACTTTGCCTTTAGGGGCTTCAAATCAATACCGTACTATGAACTTAAAATGTGATTTTTTACTAAATCCTTCAGAGTCTTCCCTGGTATAGAACAATATTTTGTGTTATAAATAAAGAAATAGACGTATCAGTATACTAAGCTAGAGCAGTTTACTACCATTTATGAGCAGGATACAGCCTTCTTCATTATAGGTCAATTCAATACGATTACTTATCTGTTCAACTGCCTTTCAATTTACTAAAACTAATTTAAGGGTATATTTTTGTTAATTGACTTATTTTAACAACTGAAAAAATTTGTCTGCACCATGGAACTTGGATTTTTATAGTATTTTATTCACTTATATGCCGTGTTCCAAAAGTGACAATATATCTTACCATTATAAATGCGTAAAAGTCTTGTATATTGAATGAAATGTGTTTTAGAACAATACTATGACAGCAAAACACAAAAATAGTCAGATTTACATGGAATTTTAAAGGGAGTTAGCTTTCGTATCGAAGAGACCCACTTAGAACAGATTTTTTGAAATTCCATCCCTAAGGGGTACAAACAACCCCTCAAAATGTCCTTTTTCCCATAAGAATAAAATTGGGTTGATTTTAGTAAATTAATAACAGCAGATTTGTAAATGAATAAACATATTTACTTTGTATGTTTAACACTATGTTATTGAAGCATTAAGAGTTTAATTTTCATTTTAAACAAAAACAAATGAAATGAACACGTTTGAAATAGGCTTAGTAATACCATTGGTTATTTATTCTATAAATAAGTAGGTAGCACCACAAGTAGTCTGAGTGAGATACTGTAAATCAATATTGTGATTTAACGCTATACAGACAGTCTACTATTATATGTAGTCAAAGTTACATGCCGAGGTGTATTGAGCGCAGCGTGAGTCGGAGTTGGCACGCGAAGTGTTCAGGGGTGTCCCCTAGTCTTTTATATATAAAAGCCAAATACCACTGACTAACTCACTCATCACGAAATCTCCAAAACCACAGAACAAATTTACACGAAATTGTAAAGTTAGCTTTAGTATTGAAAGGACTCACTAAGAATAAGAATAAGAAAAATAAGAAGAAATTCCATTCCTAAGGAATGGAAATATGCAAAGTATTTCCCTATACTAATAAGTAGGTAGCAACGCAAGTAGTGTAAGTAAAATACCGTAAATAAATGTAATATTGTGATTTTACGTTATGCAGTTATTCTACTATTATTTGTCGGCAAAGTCACTTGCCGAGGCCAAAGGCCGAGGTGCATCGAATGCAGCGATAGTCGGGGTTGGCACGCGAAGAGTACCTGAGTGCCCCCTGGTATATTATAAATATCATTCAATAGGTTTTAAATGACTTTAAACAAGTATATTAATTAATAATATTGTTTATACCCTACCCTATTTTTATCAAAATAAAGTATATATTTGATGTGGAGAAATCTGGAAAGAAATACAAAATGTTAACATATACGTTATCACAAAATTATTATATTTGCCACTTGTTATAATGGAACTGAGAATGTAATCCGTTTTACTGAGAATCTGGTTAGTGTTATGAGAATTATTCAGGTATAAGTGGCATAGACGATATGAAGAACGGGAATGTCGTTGATTATTTCAGGCTCGTGTAGAACAGAAATTGGATTGAAAAGTTAGTCTTGATTAGAACCTCCATTGCAAAGTTGTAACTTGATTTTGCTAAATTAGACATATGTTCATCGTAATGTACTTTGCAGTATGTAATTTTAATAATTGCTGTTATGGGAATCGTTTGAAAAACAATATTTTCCACCACTTAAAAACACATAAATTTAACAACCTTGATACATATTTGTAAACATATATTAGATGTTTCTCAAGTACCGTATTAATATTATATTGCTCTTCACATGTTACCGGTCAAATATTATATGATTTTATTATAGAATACATTAATTAACTTTTTTACTATGTTTAAAATTAAAATCTGCAAAATTACGAACAAATATAACAAAATTAGTAATTCACAAACTGAGTTTGTTAAGGTGTATTGCAAAATGTTTTTAGCAATATTTTTTAAAATTGTGATGAAATACGCATTTTAATGTTTCCTTTATATGTTATACCAGAACTGTAACGAATCCTAAATCTTAAACTTCACAGACGACATAAATTAAGTTAATTTCTTAGATATTTAAGAATACTAACCTCCTAAAATAAAAACAAATAATGCCTATGAAATAGTTTTAGAGTGATGTAGTTTTTTTATAAGAAACTGGTTGTTAAAAACAGTTATATACGGTTTGATTTTATATAGGGCCTACTAAACATTTCTGTATTTAAATATAGGGCCTACTAAATACTTCCATATTTAAATATAGGACCTACTAAACATTCTTGTATTTAAATATAGGGCATACTAAACATTTCTGTATTTAAATATAGGGCCTATTAATCATTTCCGTATTTAAATATAGGGCCTACTACATACTTTCGTATTTAAATATAGGGCCTACTAAACACTTCTGTATTTAAATATAGGGCCTACTAAAAATGTCTGTACTTAAATATAAGGCCTACTAAACATTTCTGTATTTAAATATAGGGCTTCTGAACATTTCTGTATTTAAATGTAGGGCCTACTAAATACTTCCGTATTTAAATATAGGGCCTACTAAACACTTCTGTATTTAAATATAGGGCCTACTAAACATTTTTGTATTTAAATATAGGGCCGACTAAACACTTCTGTGCCTACTAAACATTTCTTTATTTAAATATAGGGCCTACTAAACATTTCTGTATTTAAATATAGGGCCTACTAAAAATTTCTGTATTTAAATATAGAGCCTACTAAAAATTTCTGTATTTAAATATAGGGCCTACTAAACATTTCTGTATTTAAATATAGGGCCTACTGAACATTTCTGTATTTAAATATAGGGCCTACTAAACATTTCTGTATTTAAATATAGGGCCTACTAAACATTTCTGTATTTAAATATAGGGCCTACTAAACATTTCTATATTTAAATATAGGGCCTACTAAACAGTTCTGTATTTAAATATAGGACCTTCTAAACATTTCTGTATTTCAATATAGGGCCTACTAAACATTTCTGTATTTACATTTCAGTTTAAATTACCTGTATGTATTTTATGAATAGTGTAAATAATTTGATATCCATTTGATATGAATCTTCAAATTAAGTATAAACGAAACATGCGTTAAATGTTGGTACGTGATATAGGATTTAAGCACTATTTAATAGTTGCAAACTATTTATTCCCAGATAGCTTCCATGTATTTAGTATTTAGACCATCGATAAATACAAAAGTGTAACGACGTCCTGAGAGTCATTTCCTGTTACCCTTCATTTTCATACCATATAAAATAAATATCACTTTGATGGAACTATTTTTATACAGAATAAAAAAAAATAAAAATGTGAGGAAATCTAATCTACTTATGAGTGATCTATAAAACAGCCCAACATAGCAAGCTACAGTTATAGTTGGTGGGGTTAGAGGGTGTCCATTATCAGTTTTAACGACAATGACTATTCAGAACTGATTAAACACTTTCTTGAAAAATTAGGTTTTTATATTTTATATAATTTATAAGAAAACTAAAGAATAATATGTGTTACTTCATTATCAATGGTTTTGTATACAAATTGGCTCGGCCGTAGCTATAGAGCCCAGGTAAGCCTGCGGCCTAAATGTTATTCTAGGTGATATACTTTTTCTGCCCTCCCACTGCCTTAGTTCGAAAATCACACAAAGCCGTTGAATCCAAATAAAGAGTAAGAATTCAAAACCAACCTTAGCCCTATCTTTTGCTGTGAATAGACATTTATTAGTTTAGCTTTTTACACAAACATTGCAGATTGTTTAAATTAAAATTAATTATGCAATTAAAATTATTAATGTACTTTAAGGATACTTACTGTACATTTCTTAATGATTTATTTGTACTGCATTATTTACACATTAAGTAAAATGTGTTAGTTTAGCCAAATTTTACGTAATTGAATTTTGTAGTATGTTATTTTTTTATACATCCTAAACTAAAGGGTAGATTTATTTTTAAATAATATTACTTTGAGTAAGAAAAAAGTTGTTAAAAAATTTCGAAATATTTTGTGTATTTCTATATACTATATTATAATTTTACAGTTTTTCATTTTGCTCATAGTACCTTCCACCAAGAAAATATAAACTTAAACAATTTTAGGTATAGTTAAAGGTACTATTTGTCAACAATTAAATATTTCTTAATACATAAATATTTAAAACTAATTATACACAATTATTATTCCATAAATATTATCACCTTTTCATTTATTGTTTATATGATTTGTAAAAAAATAAGTATTGAACACATTTCCCTATATGATGTCAGGGTTGTTGTAGGGATGAGATAAAAGACACATTATCGAAATCCAATTTTAATGTTTGCCTGACACTTAGTTTTCCGTTAGAGTAAACTGGGTTTTGATTACTTTATTATATTTCAAAGAGGTGGAACTCAGTTTTAAAGTATTACTTTAATAGCTAACAATTGGCTATTAAATAATAATTATGTTAATAGCAAAGCAGTTCTTACTTTTTGTAATATCTTTAATAGTAATGGTTAAAAGTTCAGAAAGGGTTAAAAAGGTTTACATTTCGACGAAAACTCTATTTATAAAGGTAACATAAAAAATATATTGGCTATTTCATTAATAACTATAATATGAAAAACTATATTGTAAATAGTATTATTGAAATTTAAATTTTAAAATGTATTAAAATTGAATATTACAAACTATACATGATTTGATATGTGTTTACTCATAAACTTCTGAACATTATTGTAATCTTCAGTGTGCAAATTGGATTTTTTAAATTTAATAACTTTATTGGGAGAATTTCGTCGGGTTTATAAAAATTTTATTCATTATGGTAACACCTTTAATTAAGAATGGTGAGGTAAGTTACATAACATACTGAACGGCCTAAGATAGAAAACTTTAAGTACTTCAATGCCTAACACCGGACAATATTTTTAGAAATATTACCCGTGATTAAACTTGCTGAGATGTTCTTTAAGAGAAATAATTATGTATATAGAGAGCGAAAGTTATTTAGTAGATAAGAATGGGTTGTACTCCTGACCTCTAGGCGCAACCCAGTGGGGTTGATAAGAAATTGACATATCACGTGATTTGGTCGTTTGAAACTACGTAACTCCTTGGTAAAAAATATTGGGGTGAAATTTTGACTATAGTAATTAATTTAGTGTCTGATAAATAAAGTATATTTGGATTTGATTTATATTTTAATATATTACTGATCTTACAGCTTAAGATCGTCTTATTTTACCAGGAGAAGTTAGGGCTAGAAAGCCCTCTAATACTTAACCTGGGGACCAACCGAACAACCACCAGTGACCAGGCAGGTGGGCTGCGTCGCTCTGACGGTCACCCATCCAAGGGACAGCCACGCTCGATGTGGCTAGACTCCGTTATCTTTCAATAACGTCAGAACTCTCCGGTCAAGGCCACTGGCCATGAATGTTATGAATGTCCGAAATTACTTTGAGGCCCAAATACGCAACAATCGAGAAATAATCCTAAAATACTCGTAGCTTATTGTGGTTTATGCCAAAACTTTGAACATTGTCATAGAACGAGTCTTGGTACTTTACCTGTTGCTTTGGTCCTGTCGCAACAGTAATCTAAGATATAGCCAAGTAAATAGATCTCTAAGAGAACAGTTTTCAAGAACTCTTAGAACACTAGTCCCCACTAAGCAGGAGTTAGTATGAAAATACATTGTAAAAAGTAAAGTGCGATGATCTTTCAAAGTTCTAAAGCTATAAAAGTATGTTAAGTTCCAGGAGTAGTTCCACTTAATTTAGCTCTGAAACTACTTTACTTGCCATGTGTAAAGTTTCCCTAAGGAGATTGTGAAAATAATTACCAACAGTTGTTTGTAAATGACGTCTGTTTTGACATGTAACACTACTCTGTGAATGGAGTTATTTATTATTTAGTGTTCACTGTTATAATACATATATAATTATTTACGTTTTAGTGTACTGTAGTAATGAAACCAATAATATTATTTAAAATAAGACTATAGGCCACGTGACAATATCAATTTTCAAAACATATTTATGTAAACTTCCAATGCTTTGAGCGTTTATGAAACAAATACAACGTTTCGACAGGTATAACAAACTCCTGCCGTCTTCAGGTGTACTTACAAACTCAGCCTACATCTAAAACATTTTTTTACTTTAACCCATACTAAATCAGAAAAGACTTAATACTACATGCTACATACTAAAGATTACTGTTGAAAGTCAAAAGTTCTTAAAAAACTATCACACACACCATAATTATACAAAATATAATACACAATATGAAATACAAAAGAAATGCAAACTATGAAATCAGTCAACAAAACACAGAGCAAGTTATTAAATAGATCAAATTCTCAATGACAACAAAAATAAATGCAAAATTTGAAACAATCAACAGAGAATAGATCAGGTTATTAAACAGACAAAATATTCAATTAGACATGAAATAGATGCAAAATATGACAAAATATAGAGCAGGTTATTAAATAGATAAAATATTCAACTTATCCAACCAGCTTCCAATTCCACTGAGGCGGGGGGAAGGAGTCCTCGCACCACAACACTCACGAGATCAACTCACCAAGACTGTCAAAGACGAACTGAGTTTTAGTATTTAGCATGTAGTATTAAGTATTTTCTGATTTAGTATAAGTTAATATGGGTTAAGGTTAAAAAAAAGTTTTAGGTGTTGGCTAAGTTAGTAAGTTCACCTGAAGACGGCAGAAGTTTGTTATACCTGTCGAAACGTTGTGTTTGTTTCTTAAACACTCAAAGCATTGGAAATCTCCAAATATTATCTACATATCATGAACAATCCAATGCTAATAAATAACTCTCAAACAACAGTAAACTTCTAGTTTTAATTTTTTGGTTCTAATGATTTTAAGTAAAACACAAAAGCTTAGATAAAGACATAATTTATTTTAAAGTACATAGTTGTTGGGCACAAAAAATACAAATTTTCTTACAATATACTAATTTACTAATAATTAAGACGTAAAGGGAATCAACAATCAGTCGTAAAAGCTGACATTTAGACAATAAATACAAATTAACTTTACTGATGAAACAATGAAGCAAGCGAAGGCTATATTTGTGCAATATTTCACTTATAAAATAAGGGTATATTTGTATAATTAACATAAAAATACAGAAGCTATTTATTTATCAGCTCTTAAACATATTATATTCAATAAAAATAATAGTAAGCAGGGGTATTTAAAAAAATATTGTTCCCGTTAGTCCAAGGAAATCAGATTTTACCGTAATGGCTTGATTGTAAATAATTAAACTATAATAATATATTACAATGATACCAATTTAACTGTTATGAATGTTTAGATCTACTAATTGAAATTTGTTTTGGCATATTCTTTTGTGAATTATATATTTCAACCTTTACTAAGTGTCAGGCGGTGAGTAAACATTAGCTTAACTAAGACTGAAGCTTTATAATGTAAATGTAAACATTATGTTGATGTTTCTTTATTTTTGAATTATTGAAGGTTTATTTTAATGCTATAACAGGAATAAGAATGAGAAACATACAGATCTACAGTAAAAAATAATCGAAAGACAGTTTATTTTTAATCGATTGACAGAACAGGTTTTTGAGGAAAACTGATTTTCAATTATGAGAGGTGAATCCAGAGTGTTAGGTTTTTCGTATACTTAAAGATATCACTTTTAATCTTGAAATTTGCAGACTGCCATTTATGATTAATTGATAATAAATGCTTTCAAAAAACTTTCTTATACAAGTATTATTATTTATTGTATGTAAAAAGTATATTAGTCAAAAATATATATTATTTACAATTACGTGCTGGGTGTGAAATTAGAATACAAAACAAAACGTGATGAATGAAGGATTTCTCCAGATATGAAACGAAATCAGGCCAAACCCTCTTCTTGGCACGTGGCAGGGAAATGAAACGCGTCAGCAATAACAACTTGTCATTACTTTGGTAATAACAACTTGTCAGCGCTTTTTTACAAATAAAATACAATTTTACTATACTGTAAGTCCTTGCTGTTTGCATCAGAATTCCCATTCAATGTATTATTGATTATCTTGAACTAGTTTAGTTGAAATTGCATTAAAACTGTTGAAAACTATGTGTAAAGAAAAAATGTATTTAAGTCAAAATCACATTTTTATAAATATGTTGCATTTAAATTGCATTCATGATAAAATAATTACTCTATTGTTTGTTATAAAATGTATTTATATTTTATTTTTTTATTCCAAGACTTTAAATCGTAATAAAACAGTAAATATTTTAATTTTTAGAATTATTTTATATTTTCATTGGAAAAGTACTTTGGTAAACTTTTTTGCAGTTTTCATTTTATAATATAATAAGAAAAAATAACAATCACCTATAATTTAATAATTAAAGGCTTAAAATATAAGTTAATATTAATAAAAAAACTGACCTCAGTATGAGGTTTTTTTTACATATCAGACGAATTTTGTTTATATAACATACACCTTTTGTAATTTACAAAATAACAATATATATTTACTATGGGGTTTTAAATTTCCCACGTTTATGTGAAATTATATCATTGAAATTTTATTTAACTTGTTCATTTCCTTATTTATTCCAACACTAATTAAAGACAACAGGTAGATTAAGTCTACTTAAAAAACATACCTGTCATGAAACCAACTAATCAATATATTTAAAGTATAAATTCATATAGGTCGTTAAGTCTAGAGAGCGCATATATATATTTTAATCAAAGTTACTAAGCTTGTTGACATACTGTATAGTAATTAAGACAAAAAGACAACGACTATAAGAAAATAACAGCAAACTATTAGTACTATCTAAAAATTCAAAGAAAATCTTGCACAATTCATCTTAGGATTTTTTTAAACTTACAGGATTTGTAAGTATATTAAAAATGAGAATTTGCTTATGCAAAGTAATGTAGGCAAATTTATGAGATTTATCTTGACAAGCAAACATTCCACAACAGTAGGAGTCTTTGTGAAAAGTAACTGGTAGAAATCTTTCTGCCTTGGACTTCATAGTATATATCTTGAAAAAGAATTATTAGTCTGTATATAAGTCTAAACTTCTATCAATATAAACAATGTGTATTTATGTTAATTTTACATAATTCTAATTTTATTAACTGTAAATATAAAAGAGAAAGCCCTTATCAATAATTCTTCCACTGCCCTTAATCTCACAGAGCCGAAATTTGGTACAAATGTTAATTGTAGGATATATAGGAAAATAAAAGTATTTTCATATGGATAAAATTATCCTGACGGGTAGAGACCACCCCTAAAAAATTGTTCCACAAGGATAACATTCGGTTGATTTTGGTAAATTATGAAAATTTCTATAAATAAATAAACATGTTTATTTTCTACGATTGACATTTATCCTATTGATACATTAAGAGTTTAAAATAAACTACACTTTTACTATATATTTATAAAAAATACAATTACGTGTAAACATTTCTACTTAATATAAACATGTATTTATATTTCTGACAGTTTAACAGTGGTTAAATATGTGTATTGAATCTAGAAACGATGTACTTACTCATCACGAAATCTCTGGGACCGCTGAACATGTTTTTATGGCATTTTGAGGGAGGTTAGCGTTGTATCATGATATGTAGAAACAGCCATTTAACTTTTCTTTTTTCCCCATAAGAGTAACATTTTCATTAGTTTAATATTATATTTTATTTTAAACAGCTGATACGAAAACATGAACATGACACAAAATCTGGGCTAGTTCATTCATCAAGGCAGAACTTGGTTTTATGGTGAAATGTGCTCGGTGATTCCTACTAACTTAGAGGATTGCAAAGTAAACTTACAGGGTTTTATAAACTATAAAACTTTATTACCCAAGAGAACACACTGATAATAACATTCCTGAGGTTTTATATTGATGTGATGAATTAGAGAGCACCATTGGAGGGAAGCAAGCGTTATACGGGGTATGAGATAACCACCCCGTAGCGAAGTAAGGATGGTGGGCTAGTCATAAATTAATTATGAACACTATTGATATAGCTAGAAACAGCTCTTTCTAAACATATCAAACACTAAGTCATAGTTCAAATATATATTAATATTAAATTTTCCAGTTCTAAGTGGCGATATATTTTCATTATGTATATGATAACTTTTAATTGTGTATTATTTCGAAATAATCAGTTTAAAACATACCTATCTCTATTGTTAAGAAACAATATTATTTGGTGAAAGGAGAAGGTGGCTTGAAATGGTTTCCTTGATCTCATTGTGGTGAAAAGCAATAAGTTAAATTGCCTTAAATTGGCTTGAGTAAAGGGCCTTGCTCGACGTTTTAACAAAACCATTCGTCCATAATTTTGTTCCAGAGTTATAAGGAGTCTGCAAAGGCTGTCAAACATGTAGTTTTTTTTATTTTTTAAATTCATGAATCCATATTTTTTGTCATTTATTGACCAAAAGTTGTGTATGAGGTGTCATTTTAAACATTATCATATTGCGCATTGGGTTTGCTTTTGCTACTTTAAATACATACGCCTAGTTTTGAAAAATAGGTGAAAATAAAAATTTCAAATTAAATATTTTAAATATTGGGTTTATTGTAAAAATCATTTACAGACACAAATAAAGAGATGGATCGAGATAAGCCACGTGGTGTAGCCCATTATTTACTTGTTTTGACATGAAAAACAACACCATATAATACTGTAAAGTCGAAGCAGACCACCATGTGTATAACTACTGTAACCTAACAGGAAAATATGAATCAGTTACCAAACATCGTGTGTGTGTGTGTGTGTGTGTGTGTGTGTGTGTGTGTGTGTGTGTGTGTGTGTGTGTGTGTGTGTGTGTGTGTGTGTGTGTGTGTGTGTGTGTGTGTGTGTGTGTGTGTGTGTGTGTGTGTGTGTGTGTGTGTGTGTGTGTGTGTGTGTGTGTGTGTGTGTGTGTGTGTGTGTGTGTGTGTGTGTGTGTGTGTGTGTGTGTGTGTGTGTGCGTGCGTGCGTGCGTGCGTGCGTGCGTGCATGTATTCCCCCCCCCCCTAATAAAGATATCGATGACTAACTGATATGCTTGGCCTTATAGTCTCACAATACTCTTAACTATACTGATATCAGTTGTTTTGTTATAAACCGTTATCAATAACATAATCTTATTATGTTTATATTAATATTGATATAATAAAATTTATTATAATAATGATGTTACAATATTAATATTGTATTTATATTAATAAAAACCAAAACCAACTGACCATTGAAGATGGACATAATCTTTATATGTTTGAACATGTTAAATTAAGCTTAAGAAGGGTTGATATTTGAACGCATTTATTTACATTATCTTCCAAAATCATATCAAATATGTTATTTCAAATGAAGGAATATACGTATAACGTTTAAGAAAGGACAGGAACCAGTAAACCAAATTTCAACATGAAAATAAAAATAGTGTAAGTCAAAATATCTCATTTAGACAAAATTAACCTAATTATTAGAAAATAATTTGTTCAGAGTGTCTTTGTCCTTAAAGTTAAAATTGTTGTTTTAAACGTTTAAATAACCCACACGTTTATATGACCTCATGTCAACGAGAGCCACATAGGGTTAAGTCTGAATGTAAGGTTGTCATGGAGACAAGCTAACCTTAAGCCCTTTACTTACGGCTACCTCTCCTTTATGATGTATGTACTGGGATAGGGCTACTACGTTTGAACTAAGGCTCATCCCCCTGTCTGTCTTACAGTGAAAAATATATAAACGGTTTGTGTAAAAAGTCAGATTAAACTCACAGAAACGGCACAAAAAACATTTATTAATTAAGAGAGATATGTTAGAACCTAAAAAGAGTTAAAGTGAAACTAATATATGGTTCTAAAGAATTGGCACAAACTTTCCCCCTTAGTAAACACTAAAAAATCAAAACTTTGATATTACCAGTTTGATTCCCAAATATGTTTTTTTGCCATAACTAAAAAAATAGCCAAGTTAAAGATTTACTTTTTTTTACTAAACAAATTTAAATTGTAATTTATATCTTTCCTAACAATTTAATAAAAATCGTTAAAGTCGTTTTTGAGAAAATTACATTTTTGTATGATTTTTGGCCATAAAATAAAAAAAATAAAATCACAAAAAAGTGAAAAATGATCTGGAGATATTGGCTAAATACCTAACATATTTCGTTAAAATCAGTCTATCCATTTGGTCTCCAGTGAAGTGCACATACTCATAGACACACACATACGGACAGACACGAAAAAAAAAATACTTTTTTGGATTCAGGGAGCCTAAAATGGATTTTTTTACCAACTTGTAAAACAACTTTTTTTGACAATCACAATACTTTCTCTATGCTAATGCAATTGGGATTAAGTAAAAATGGTTAAACTGAAATGAAAAAAATGGCTAGTTATCAAATATATCCATTTAACACATTCCCAAAAATTCTATTTGATACCAAAATAAAACAATAAAAAACGTTCTGTCAAAATAATACAGTAAAAGTAAACGTCACACAACACAAATTTATTACAATATAAGCACAAAATGCACAAATATATATGATTCTTTTGTGAATCCCTCTAGTCTGAGAAAGGTGAGCGTGGTTCGTCGAAATCGATCACCTTAATATTTGTGCATTTTGTACTTGTATTGTAATATATTTGTGCATTTTGTGCTTATATTGTAAAAAAAATTGTTGTGTGACGTTTATTTGTACTGTATATGTACCAACACGTATTATGCTAATTAAAAAGCTATTTCAAAATAATATTTTTACAGAAAAAAATTAGAATCAACCTGCTGTTACTGATTTTTGAAAATAAAGATTTTTTCAAATAGTAAGCTTTATGATTTCTTACATTCAACAGTTGCATACACATGTTCTATATATGAGGCACAGGCATATAAAATTTAGTCACACTTAATTAAAATTGTAATTTAGTTATGTAATATAATTACTCTTTTCTTGTAAAGTATATCAACATTTGATATAAATCTTAGATCTTAAGGAAGCCACATCATGGCATGTGTGAAACGTCTGGTTATTTTGTAAATAGTTTAGATAGTATCTGGACGCAGTTGTCACCTGGAAATATAGATTATACTAGTACATAGTAGTATCTATATTATATATAAAAGGCAAAGCACTCACTCACCTACCACTCTTAACTTACTCACTCACTCACCCACTCACTCACTCTCTTACTTACTCACTCACTCACATTCACTCACACTCACTCTCTTACTCACTCATCACTCATTCCGACTTTCCATGTTGGTAGAGAGCTTAAATTTTGTACACTGCTTCTTTAGGTCTTAAAAAGGACAACTATTTTTAAATATAGATAAAATACTCCTAAGGGCTAGAAAACACCCCTAAAGGATTATTCTATGTATAATGAGTTGATTTTAGTAAATTAATGACAGCTGTTTTTGTTAATAAATAAACATGTTTATTTTGTATGTTTGACATTATACTATTGATGTTACAGAACAAATCTGCTCTTTGATTGGTGCATTTTTAATATTATAATATGAGTTTTATCTTTAGCTGTTACAAAAACAAATGATAATAAAACGTTTGAAATAGACAAAGTAATATCATTGGGTGCTATAAATAGGTAGATATGCAAGTAGTGTGAGTGAGATACTGTAAATAAATTTGATATTGTGATTTACATTATACAATTAACCTATTTATTTGCAGTCAAAATTCATATGCTGAGGCCGAATGCCGAGTTATATCGAGCGCAGCGAGCGTCGAGGTTGGCACGCGTGAGGTTGAAGCGTGCAGGGGCGTTCCCGAGTTTCTAATAAATACCTTAAACAAATTTAACTATGATATATCTGTAAGTGAAGTATGAACTATACATTTTCTACTGCAAAACGTGGTTGTCAGCTTTTGGTTAACGTATGTCCTGTTAGTGAAACGAGGAAATGCCTAACATATTCCTCAGCCTCAGACAGATTTTGACTGGTTGATGGACAACAGATGACAGACAGCCTATCTACTGATTGTCAACGAAGTTAAAAATAGTTTCAACAGTCAACACCAAGTAGAGTGTCAACGGCTTTACTATGATAACGATATTCACCGGAGAGGACTGTTAAATTTAACCTTCGCCATTTATTTATATTAACCGTCAAACACATTATACAGAACTTGCTATGTAAGTTCATCTTCAATATAAACATTTGGAGGAAATAAATAAAATAAATAGATTTGTTACTTAATCTTGCCTATTTACTGTGACATAAACGTAAAAATAATACATGTTATTTTCAACTCTAAAAAATACTGTAAATAATCGTTTAAACACGTAAAAAGAATTAATATAAATATGTATTAATATTAATTATGTTATCCTAATATTTTTTTCTTGTAATACGAAACATCGAAACTATTTGTTGTTGCATCTGAAACATTGTCCAATTTGGAGAGCCGGTGGCCGAGTGGTCTAAGGAGTCAGGACTTTGATTTTGGGTTAGTGATAGCGCTGGTTCGAATCCGGCCTAGACTGAAAGATTTATCAGTAATTCCCCTTCTACTGTACTGGTTCGCCCCTTTACTCAGTCTGAATAAGTTCCTCACACTGATCAATAGTCTATGAGGAATGGTCAGAGTAAGGTTAAAGAAGGAGATCGGTCTCTCCTTAAAAAAAAAAAAATATATATATATATATATATATATATATATATATATATATATATATGATAAGTTTACTAGAAAAATAAAATCCAGGCAATCGTTTCCCCTCTAAAAACATCTACTCAAATCACTGTAGTATGGAGTCAGCATTTCTAAACATCGCTTTCTGGAAACTCTGTAAAGAAATCGAAATAGTTAATGACAATAATCGAGATTCATTATTTTATGAAAATACTTTCAACATATTTGATTGTATCTTGTTAAAAATTAAACCTTCCTACAATAAGATAATTAAAATTCAGTAATGAGACTTAAAGTTTGTGAAAATTATAAAGTCGAATTGTACTACATTGGGTAACTAATGTTACAGCTTATTGGCCTTTTTCTATAAATGGCAAGTCAGGTGTTACGAATACAGTGCTCGAGCAGCCAGGTCTCTATTGACCGTGTTATGGGAATGACAGCAACGCCATAAATCTGGGAACAATCGGCTGCTGAGTGTTAAAACCAATGAGTTGTGGGATGATTTGTTGGATCTGTTGACTTTAATGAGCTTGTACCTCGACAAATAGAGAACTAGTATTATTTAGTATGTAAGAGTAAATTATTATTATAACTTGACAATTGAAATATCTGATTTAGGATAGTAATTTAGTTAAAATGTATCATCAATACCATTAAAATAGCAACTCGTATTCAATGTATCATAGTTTTGCTTTGAAAGGTGAGGATTGCGCGATATTAGTGACGCATGACTCTGCTCTAGTTAACGCAATTCAGTAAAGTGATACAGATTTACTTTGTATGATACATATACGTTAAAATATTATATGTAGACCTTTTTTATGAGTATTACAAAAACATTGGTGGATAAATGAACCATAAAGAAAAAATAAATGGTATTATTTTAATTTTGAAAATTAGTTTTTGACATATAATCTAACAATTACCTATCATTTTGTTAGTTAAGAACCCAATAAAGATATTGATTCGATTACGTGCTATAAAATAATGTTTAACAATGTTATTTTCACACTGCAATTATTCATACAATAACAAATTAACATAATTAAGGTGGTGTGATCCGTTTTCAGTGAGTTAATTATTTCCCAATTCTATAATCAAAGTAAGTTAATGTACCTTCCCTTGAGACAGGAAAGATATTTAAACAATGTTTTAAACCACTTCATTAGAACTTGCGACCTTTTGAAATTGTGATGTTTTTCATTCTATTTAAGTGTAAAAATTTTGATAAATTGCAAAGATAAAATATACCATTTTTAAATTTAAAAATTATACATATTTCTACATTTAAAAAAATGAAAAACATCTTAATTCCTTCAGGTATTTGTAAAAAACGTAGTAATAAAAACATTTAATTTGTACTTTGAATGGAGTAGTCATTGAAAATTAGCTAAATTCATTACTTAAAAAGTCCACAAGTTCTTATGTAGTGGTTAAAATCACATTTGAATATTTCTGATGTCTTACGGTAAGGTACATTAACTAATTTTGATCATAAAATTGGGAAATAATTAACTCACTGAAAACAGATTGCACTACCTCAACCATTAATTTTTAACAATAATATTCCTTCACACTTTAAAGTAATCTTTATACTATCATAACCTTACAATCGGTCAGCTAAGAATTACCATCCATCTTGTACATTTCTTGAAATCATTACAAGTCGATTCCTGAATATGTAAAATAAGGATCATTTAAGTGCTTGTTCTTTGTATTGTAACAGTAATAGATAATATTACATCTGTATGATAAGCTTCACATATATCTTTCGTCAAATGTGATGCAGATTGTAATCCCAAAGGGAGTTTATGTGCAGAGTGGTACATTACACAGTTACAACAGTTACAAATACCAATTCAACACAAATAAAATGAAGAACTCCACATCAAGCTAACTTGTGTTGCTTTATTCAACATTTTTTAGCAACAATAAGAATGATTTATTTGGTTTGCTATACAATAAATTCTGAAGTTAAGAATTATTTTAAAATTATCAAACTCCTTGAACATGTTTAACCACTGTGTAATAAAGATGTAATATTCCATCACTATCTGTATTCGGACGAGACAATTCTAAAGAAATATAACACTTTTAACAATAAAAAAAAAAAAAAAAAAAATAAAATAAAAATTATTTATCACGCAATTTATTTTTTTGTAATTTTGTACCTCACTTATTAGTATATTGTTGTATTCATTATAAAAAATTAATATTAATACTGATAACAAAATATTGAAGGAACTTAAACGTATTAGTTCTACATTTTGTATCAAAGACATAACTTATTCTAAAAATGGTATTATATTAGAATGAATATATCTGAATGTAACATAAAAAACCCACATCTCTTATAAAAACATTTTAGGAGAGTAAATATAGAATTCGGTGAATTTATTATGAATATACTGGAGAATTCAAAGGTAGAAATGGTTGGCATGTGAAAGTGTATAGCTTCCAAATCTGTATTACTTCCTCACTTTTCCATCTCTGCTTTTGGGAATTGTTATTGAAGAAGAGTTATGTAATACGATTTTCCAATTGGAATTACATTTTATCCACCATAAAAAGACAAATAAATAGATTTTAAAACTTAGAACATAAATAATACAATCGTTACCTAACTTGTTAGATTATTGTTAGATGAAAACTACAAATATATGTAGGTCACAGTAAAAGTCTTATACACAAAAGGTTATTGTTAGATGAAAACTACAAATATATGTAGGTCACGGTCAAAGTTTTATACACTAAAGATTATTGTTAGATGAAAACTACAAAGATATGCAGGTCACAGTCAAAGTTTTATACACAAAAGGTTATTGTTAGGTGAAACCTACAAAGATATGTAGGTCACAGTCAAAGTTTTATACACAAAAGGTTATTGTTAGGTGAAAACTACAAAGATATGTAGGTCACAGTCAAAGTCTTATATACTAAAGGTTATTGTTAGATGAAAACTACAAATATATGTAGGTCACAGTCAAAGTCTTATATATAAAGGTTATTGTTAGATGAAAACTACATATATATGTAGGTCACAGTCAAAGTCTTATATACTAAAGGTTATTGTTAGATGAAAACTAAAAAGATATGTAGGTCACAGTCAAAGTCTTATATACTAAAGGTTATTGTTAGATGAAAACTAAAAAGATATGTAGGTTACAGTCAAAGTTTTATATACTAAAGATTATTGTTAGATGAAAACTACAAAGATATGCAGGTCACAGTCAAAGTTTTATACACAAAAGGTTATTGTTAGATGAAAACTACAAAGATATGTAGGTCACAGTCAAAGTCTCATACACTAAAGGTTATTGTTAGATAAAAACTACAAAGATATGTAGGTCACAGTCAAAGTTTTATATACAAAAGGTTATTGTTAGGTGAAAACTACAAAGATATGTAGGTCACAGTCAAAGTCTTATACACTAAAGGTTATTGTTAGATGAAAACTACATATATATGTAGGTTACAGTCAAAGTTTTATATACTAAAGATTATTATTAGATGAAAACTACAAAGATATGCAGGTCACAGTCAAAGTTTTATACACAAAAGGTTATAGTTAGATGAAAACTACAAAGATATGTAGGTCACAGTCAAAGTTTTATACACAAAAGATTATTGTTAGGCGAAAACTACAAAGATATGTAGGTCACAGTCAAAGTCTTATATACTAAAGGTTATTGTTAGATGAAAACTACAAATATATGTAGGTCACAGTCAAAGTCTTATATACTAAAGTTTATTGTTAGATGAAAACTACATATATATGTAAGTCACAGTCAAAGTCTTATATACTAAAGGTTATTGTTAGATGAAAACTAAAAAGATATGTAGGTCACAGTCAAAGTCTTATACACTAAAGGTTATTGTTAGATGAAAACTACATATATATGTAGGTTACAGTCAAAGTTTTATATACTAAAGATTATTGTTAGATGAAAACTACAAAGATATGCAGGTCACAGTCAAAGTTTTATACATAAAAGGTTATTGTTAGATGAAAACTACAAAGATATGTAGGTCACAGTCAAAGTCTCATACACTAAAGGTTATTGTTAGATAAAAACTACAAAGATATGTAGGTCACAGTCAAAGTTTTATATACAAAAGGTTATTGTTAGGTGAAAACTACAAAGATATGTAGGTCACAGTCAAAGTCTTATACACTAAAGGTTATTGTTAGATGAAAACTACATATATATGTAGGTTACAGTCAAAGTTTTATATACTAAAGATTATTATTAGATGAAAACTACAAAGATATGCAGGTCACAGTCAAAGTTTTATACACAAAAGGTTATTGTTAGATGAAAACTACAAATATATGTAGGTCACAGTCAAAGTCTTATATACTAAAGATTATTGTTAGATGAAAACTACAAAGATATGTAGGTCACAGTCAAAGTCTTATACACTAAAGGTTATTGTTAGATGAAAACTACAAATATATGTAGGTCACAGTCAAAGTCTTATATACTAAAGGTTATTGTTAGATGAAAACTACAAAGATATGTAGGTCACAGTCAAAGTCTTATACACTAAAGGTTATTGTTAGATGAAAACTTCAAATATATGTAGGTCACAGTCAATGTCTCATACACTAAAGATAATTGTTAGATGAAAACTACAAAGATATGCAGGTCACAGTCAAAGTTTTATACACAAAAGGTTATTGTTAGATGAAAACTACAAAGATATGTAGGTCACAGTCAAATTCTCATACACTAAAGGTTATTGTTAGATGAAAACTACAAAGATATGTAGGTCACAGTCAAAGTCTTATACACAAAAGGTTATTGTTAGATGAAAACTACAAAGATATGTAGGTCACAGTCAAAGTCTTATACACAAAAGGTTATTGTTAGATGAAAACTACAAAGATATGTAGGTCACAGTCAAAGTCTCATACACTAAAGATTATTGTTTACATAATTCTGATATTGTATTAACCAACAAGCAGTAAGAAAGTATTTAGTAATAATATGGAATGCGCATACAAACATAAATGAAACATAATTTCACCAGGAATTAAATGGACCATATTGTTTACATTTTCATGATACAATGAAAATAAATTTAGGTTCAACCTCGAGCTGTGAAAATAGACACAAAGTGCTAGGATTTTCTAGGGAGTATATGGAAAAGGAAAAATCTGTTCATACTTTACGTAAAATTCATTAGGTATCAATATATGTATGAGGCAATGGGTAACAGTAAGTTTTAGACCACGCACGGAATTAAATTGCCACACACCTACTCATACAAAATTTGTGTATAGCGTATATGATTGAAACATACCCACCTCTACATACTCATACGATGTTGATGATCCACCCACCAAACTCTTACATTCATACAATGGTGATGACCGATCCACTTTCCTATACTCATACAATAGTGAAGACCCACTCACCTTCGCATACTCATACAATGGTAATGACCCACCTAAACTCCCATACTCATACATTGGTGATGACCCACCTATATTCCCATATTCATACGATGGTGATGATTAACTCACCTCCCATACTAATACAATGGTGATGACTCACCTACCTTCCCACACTCATACAATGGTGATGACCCACCCACCAACCTCCCACATTAATACAATGGCGATGACCCACTCACCTTCGCATACTCATACAATGGTGATGATCCACCCACCTTCCCATATACATACATCCGTGATCACCACCCACCACCCCATACACATACAATATTAATGACCCACCCACCCATAAAAGCATTGGTGGTGGCCCCCCTATACACACTCATCCTCCCAGACACTACAATGCTAAAGACTCACCCACCGTCCTGTACATGTACAATGGCGATTCAATAAGACAGTAACGTTCAAAAAACCCTTTAAAGCTTTTATAAAGTTAACGTATCTGGATTTGTTCATACTCATAAAATTGAGTAACTATAAATTTTCTTTTCCTCCTTCTTAGTACTACGGTATGTGTATTGGTGGTTGGGTGGGTCAGTAATACGGATTGTGAATGGGTGGGCGGTTGTGTCAGTACCACGATATGTGTATGGGTGGGCGGGTGTGTCAGTACCACGTTATGAGTATGGGTGGGTGGATGTGTCAGTACCACAGTATTAGTATGGATGGGCGGGTGGGTCAGTACTGCGGTATGTGTATGTGTGGCGGGTGGGTGAGTACCACGGTATGTGAAAGGGTGGGTGGGTGGGTCTGTACCACGGTATGTGAATGGGTGGGCGGGTGTGTCTGTACTACGGTATGGGAATGGGTGGGTGGATGTGTCAGTACTACGGTATGTGTATGAGTGGGCGGGTGGGTCAGTACATGTACAATGGTGATTCAATAAGACAGTAACGTTCAACAAGCCCTTTAAAGCTGTTATAAAGTTGACGTAACTAGATTCGTTCATACTCATAATATTGAGTAGCTATAAACTTTGTTTTCATCCGTTTAGTGATCCACCAAATTGTAATTCCAAGTATGTTTTATAGTTTAGTATATATGCTGTGACATTTAATTTAAATAACGCTGTGACTTTACATTGTACCTGTTAACGAATAACGATGACATGAACTTGTGTTGTAATTAAGCTACTTCGTGTGTAATTAAGGTCAAAGCGGTTACCGAAGTATATAATGGTGTAGCGTTATATCCCTTTGTATTAGCCTCAATTTCCCGTTCATCCACAGCGGATGGACGGGTTGTACAATCCCCTAACTGGACCCAACTCACCCATAATGCAGAGCAGCTTATCAATATCAATTTCTATTAAATACTCAGTTGTTCTTATATTAAATAATGTATTGAGTAATTAAATTACCTTTTAACTGTGGAAAAATATAAATATAAAATATAATGATCTTTGATAGGGAACAAAAAACTCCTTCATCTATAAACTTGATAAGGTTTCCTTTTGTTCCTTCTATACAAAAATATTGCACATTTTATAATAGGGATATTAACTAAATTAAACTTGTTTATTCTTCCTTAGCACAATGGATAATATTTTTAAAATGAACTTAGGAATAGGAACTAAGTTCCATATTGTATTTTAACTTGTACTGTTAAAATCCCGCATAAGCTGCGCTGGGTGAAATAAATAAATTAATACAGCCATAATATTCTACAACTAGTTTTTTTGTTAAATTTATAGGTGGATTTTAACGAAAATATGTGTAGTATAAATTATATATGCTTAAAATAATTTATATAAAATACGAGCAATATGATTAGGTTATTTAAGGTATTTATAGGGTATTTCAGTTAAGTTCCACATCTAAGTGCAACTCCGTAGAAACCATTCGTATCACTGCTGGGCCAGTCTCATCTCTCTGCCAAAATAATATACATTTATTTCTCTGTTAGTATCTGTGCCTGTATAGCTTACTAAGACATACAAAAGGCTGATGATTAAACTGTTGGTCTTTTAAACATTTATGTTGGTTCGAAGTACATTTATAACATTTTTCGGAGTACAATCTTACCTTGTTTTTTACATATTCATTTGTAAAGTCGTAAATCATACTTTATTATCATAGGATTATTTAGGAAATATATAAAACACCTTTTGGACTATCATCTATATAAATAAAATACGAATATAAATGCACAAATGATAAATTTGCATAAAATATAGATAACATATTTTTTAATGAATAGCTATTTTTACAATATTTGTGTTTAAAATATAAATGTCATACATAAGGTGTATTCTTAATACTAAGATATCTTTTAAACTATAGTTATTTTTTTAAACAGCTTGACCAAAAATGTTTCGAAACTACTTTATAAAAACTCGAAAACAGCTATTTTTGTATAAATAATTCTACAACAACTCATTTGTCTAAATTGTAGAAATATTATAAGTGATACAAAAGCATTTGACACAAAAAAATATTGTCTAACAGTCATACAAATTTTACAATGCAGGGAAATTCCAGCAGGGTAATGGTAATTTCAGTCCTATGTAGAGCCCAAATTGGATTGAAAAGTTATCCTTGATTCCGACCATCCGGGAAAGTTATACCCAGTATTTTACCGAACATGCTCTGATGGTGAAAAATGTGAAACACCACTACGAAAAAAATATCTGAATACATTTTTATAGTAACTAGAATAACAGTAAACATACAGTATATTTAAAACTAAACATTTCAAATCATACATTTGAATATAAAAATTAATAAAACTAGTAAATATTTAATACGTAATACGCATTATGATATAATTTTAAAAGTAAATCGGTAATACCGTTTTAAGATGAATATATTACAATATAAAATAATATATAGCACTGCATTCAATATTGTTCTAAGCCACCCTGAAACTAAATGAAAACATTTTTACAAAACAAAAATAAAATATGATGGCTTTACGGTTTTAATTGATTTATTTTACTCAATACAGCTTACGTAACTAAGTTAAAATGCATCAAGGGGATTTATTCCTGTTTTAAAGTTAAGTTTAAAAATATTTTTGACGCTACTAAGAACGTATAAATAATTTTAATAAAATTTAACTATAATCGTTTTATATTTTAAGCTGAACAATCAATATTTTTATAAAATTTCGTGGTGTTTCGGGGTTGAATGTCAGTTAATGATACAGTATGTCCTTGATGATGGCCTCTGTATCGAGTCCGAAACGTTGGCTACTTTTGTGTGTTATTCTTAGGATTTTTTGAAATGGTCATTTCCTTACGAATTAAAATTTTTCTATAGTATTGTTGACCTTGAAAGGCTGTACATGAAAAAGCAATATTTTATTTTATTAATGTACCTATTTAATGCTGTTCTCTGATTTGTATGTTTCATCCTGTATTTAATGCAAATTATTTATATTATATTTAGAAAGACATTTGGCAGGAATATTGAACATGCAAAAATTATTAGTACCATGAAATATATACTCTATCATCATATATGTTTTTGCATTCGTTCATATATATTTTTGTTCATATTGGTTCATAATATAACCTATTTATATATCGTCAATTGAAGGATACATATTTTTATAGCTATCATCAATATGAAGACTTGTATAAAATCATAGTTATTTCTAGTTTTTTTTAAAATATTTACTGTTTGATATCATACAGTTTAATTTATATATATTTTTATTGTTCAGTGACAACAATTATATCGTCCTTGAACAAGTTACATGTTAATTAACTTTAAAGGAATATATATGATTGAGCTATCCTTAAAAAAATGTATGTATATCAATGATATTTTTGTATAATATTTAGGATTTTCAGTAAAGGAAGCTCTTAATTTTATTTAATACTATGCCACTTCACACCTCTTAAGAATACGTAAGAATAATTAGAACAAATATAAATTAATAACCGATTTTGGGTTTAAATATTTTAGAAAGAAAATGACAAGTTTCTGTGAGAAATATATTACTAATAAATACTTTAATATAGTTTTTCAGGAACACTTTATTTGTAGCAATTTGGATGTAAATAATTTGATTTTTAATTAGGGTCTGATTATCAAACCAGTACCTTATTTTAGAAATTTGGAGAGAGCTCAAACATTTTACATTTGTTTCGGAAATGTATAGTTCTTACAGTAATGGCATGTTAAAAATTATCTGACGACTTCACAGAGCCAAGATATGTTAAATATATTTAAGGGGCAAGTTCTCACAACTCTCGTTTGTCAAGGGGATCGTAGTGCAACTCCCACACTTTAAAAGTACAAATCTACTGCCTTAGACTTGTTGAATAACGTTAAGTTCAAAACTACTTAAAGTCGAACTCTTTAGTTATTACTTTTGTATACTTAGTTGTGTCTATTGTTACACTTTATTGGTCAAACATAAAATATTACTATTGACAACTTGTTTTAAGAAGCGCTGAAAAAAAAAAAAAAAAATTCGGATAGTAACTATAGGGATGTATGCTTATACAAATATTAAATGCTTAAAATATATTACTACCATGTTCAACTACTTAATAATTTAACTATTATGTTTGATAAATCTAGTATATATAGTAGATATCTGATTATTTTTATTTTTTAGTTTAATTGCTATTAAAACTGAAATAGTGAATTTTACTAACAATGTGCTTTTATATGAAAATAAGAAGGCGCTACAAACTTTTATAGTATCAGTGGACGAACATTTAATAAATGCTGAAATAAAAGTTTATTTAAATTAAGAACGTAATAAATTAAATCTACGTATACAAAGAAAATACGAGGTTTGTAGCCAAACTAAAAAATAAAAAGCAAAACTAGCTGTATGTCTAATAAAATGTTATAATATTTTAAAAACTGTAAACATCTTTCACCTTCTGATCTATTCTTATATAAAAGAAAGTGGGAGTTATGGTCACTAATTTAATGGATCATGAATGGAATATGTATAGAAAATAAAAGAAATAATACAATACTTACAGTTATTTAAAAATATAAAACTAGTTTGTAAATTTAATGATATATATTATATCGAATGGGTTTTAACGCCAGCCGTCAAACTATAAGAAGGAGAAATAAAATAAAATACAATACCAATAAATTATATATAAATAAAATTTAAAGTAAAATGTACTAGTGTCTTAATGTTTAAGTATCGATCTCCCGTCACAAAATAAATCCAGCATCCATAACCATTCAACAGCTCTTTCTTCCATAGTGCAAACCCGTTCTAAAGCTAATTAACACAGTCCATTCCTTATGAGGAAGGAATGGCATAGGTTCTAATACCAAAAACTTGTTTCGAACTTTAAACATATCTATAGTTAACGCCCAGTTGGTTTTTAGTGAAAATCCGTGTAAAACTAACTCTGGTCGAACAGGAGCTGGTCGAAGAAATGTTTGTATTTATTTAATGCGCCCTGCACGTTATGGGACGTCTTGCAACATGGGGAGATTCGGATTAGATAAAACATTTTTTAGCCCTTTGAGAATTAACTATTTTCGTTTTATATTCGGAGGAATGAAATGGAAACCATAGCTGAATAAAGATAATATCAAAATAATATAGCTAAATAAATAATATCAACATGAAAATTGATAGAACTTAATTGAACTATTTGGAATGAAGGAGACCGTAAAAAGATAATGCGTAGTTCATGTTCTGTACATCTGCAGTCAGTTACAATCAATAATGTCCATTACATCAGCCATCTGACTGTGAATGTATGTAAGCCATTTGCATGTGACAGTCCTCTGTGCTGACATATATTATACTTGATATATGATTGAAGGTATAAACAAGTATTAGACCCTATGAACCTTTCTCGTAAGGAATGGAAAATGTTGAGTCCTTTCGCACGGGTGTGGAAAGATTTAACTACTGGAAATGTAAGTGAGGAATCAATTGTGTGATTTCGGAGTCAACATTCAAACTATGGATCACATTGTTAATTCCGTCCATTGAGTTTTTTTTAGAAGGATTTGTTGGTATTAACTTACTCCGAGAAAGATAGAGAATGGTAACCAAACCTAGATTTGGCTCTGTGACGGGAGATCAGTATTCAAACACTAATACCCATGAACCTTGGATATTAGTAAGTGGGAATGTAAGTGGGGAATGGCAAAAAATCCGTAACGTGATTTCGGAGTCAAAATTCAAACTGTGGATCACATAGTTAATTGCGTCGATTGGGTTCTTTTTAGGGGGATTTGCTGGTTTCAGTAAATTCAAGAAACAGATGTTGAATGGTTTCGAGACCTGGATTTAGCTCTGTTACAGGACATTAATACCCTGGTACCGACTCAACAAGAGGAACAAGAATTCTTTTTTGACACACTTTTTGTGGTGTTGGTCCACCTGCCCAACCATTTATATACAGTGGTATCGACCCTCCCACCCTTTCATACACATTAGTAATGAACCAACCGCCCACACCTACAGGTACAGCTGTATTGATCCACCAAACCTCCCATACAACTACTGTACTAATGACCCATCTATACACCAAGACCTTTAGCAGAGTTATTCTAGGTTCATCTAGTATGGGGTGTTTGGCGGTATATATATTTTAGTGGGGCTGCACTAGCGGTTTGACTTGTCCAAGAGGACGCACACAGAACTGCAGTAGTCGGTAGTGTGGACTCGGCCTTAGGAGAGATATACTAGAGCGCCTGCGGCAGATATGATACAATTCACGCAGTACACTGCTGTAGCTGAATCACGGGTTGGCGCCGTTATACTTCTCAATCATACGGTATGATTTAACGGGGATATGTATGATAAAATGAAACTGACCCTAACGACAACAAATGACCATGGATCTCTTCATAACAACTGAATCACTCACTCCGATTTGAAAAAAATCCTAAACAGATCAGCATCTGAGCCAATTGTAAGTAATTTTCACTGTTTAGTTCTGTTGACTCCATTGCATTTTCCGTGTGCGCTCTCACCTAAGGTGGTCGTTTCCTAAACCACCAAGTCACCGCTGAGAAAGCGACCACCCAATAGAAAAAAACAATTTTCCATTTAGCTGGCAATTCCCAAATTGCAAGAGAAATTTTAAAAAGTGTCCCACTCCTGACTTTCCCTTTAACTGTACTCTCATATTGACATTTCAATTCATAACTGATTACGAGGGTTTATTCTGAACTAAAATCTATTATCCCTAAAATTATACTAATATAGTAGATGACAATATTGAGGAAAATCTAATAATTATATAACAAAGTAGAGAACATTGTATATTAATGGTGTACATATCTTCTGCAATTTTAATAAGAAATGAGAGTGTAAAACAATGTGATTTGCTTTATGATTCACTGAAGTTAGACCTCGAAATTAAGGGAAAAATAACTAAAATGACAAACGTTTGTATAAATAAAAAAATAAGCAGAGCAATAATTAAGACGATGAAAAACTTATAACTAAAAAATACCTTTGTTTTTGAAATTTGTTAATGATGGAGTATCAGATGAGGGAGACAAAGGTAGTTGGACATTTGCCATCATTACGTGAAAAATAATAATCACGACGTTTCGATTTGGTAAAACCCAAATCTTTTTCAAGTGCTAAAAACTAAATTACATCTACACAAACATGTTATAAAACTACGTTCTTAAACTAATAAACTTATCTACTTTAATAATTATCTACATTTTAACCTAGATCCTAGAATGGAGTACAACAAAATGAAATTCTACTAAATATAAAAAATATTAACAGGGTTAAATTAATATAGCCAATTAGGCGCTGTCAAGGTCACGATATCAACGAAAAATTTAAAACACAATAAAATTAATATTCAAATCAGACTGAAATAAGATGACATTAACTAATCATAAATATATGGTACCTGAAAAACACAATTAATTTAAAATAACATTCAACACGCACAAAAAATTATATATATATATATATATATATATATATATATGACTCGGAAGGACTGAGACTGCTATTAAAATTACATTTTAACCTGAAAAGACAACAATTATTAGGAATAAAACAATACCATAATCAAATATTACAAAAATGATGAAGTCTTACGACCCGCAGTGACGATGGCGTCTAGACGTCCCAGGTACGAAGTGAGGATGATAAAAAATACCCCTTTTATTACACTATAGTGTCCTTTTTTAATGTTTTTTATTTGTTAGTGTAGATACTGTACAGGGTGGAACACAAAATATGGAAACGCTTTTACAGCTTTTGTATAACTTCACTTGTAAAAGTGAAATCTTGTACATGACCATAGTTACAGAGAATATAGTTTTTTACACCATTAGTGATATTGTATCTTTTCAGGGGGACGGCCCTCGAGGAGTTGAACGAAAATCTTCACCGTAAGCCTAGGTTACGTTTGGTATCACATGAAAGGTCTATTAAAGAGAAATTAACTTCCGCAAACCAGACTTCGAAAGGCTTATACTTTCCAGAGTAACAGTTATTTGTATGTTAAAGTAAATAATTTGAACAATACAATTTCTTTGCTATTTAACGGGTTGAAGTAAATTATTCTGATCAAAAGTTATACTTTATGGAACACCATTATTAAAAAAAATGAATTATAAATTATCTATGGAAAACACAACATTGTTGTGAAACCGCTTCCATATTTTTTTCCACTCTGCAAATAGCGTATGGGTTTTTATCGGCTATCATTTTTAAAATTTAAAATTATATAAAAGCTGTTTTATTCTTGGAAAAAACTCCAAAAGTCATTAGATTATAACAGTAATTTAAACTAAATAAACAAATAACGAGTGATTTCCTGTCACAAAGCTAAATCCAATCCATTAAACCATTTAATAACTGTGACACTATATTTATACTAGCTAATCCTTCCACTCAGAAACTATGTAATCCATTGTTTGGATAGTCTCCCCACAATCACATGATTGATTTACTGATTTGTTGGTTTAATGTACAAGGGAAAAACTCAGGATTTGTTTTATTTCTCACATGCTGTCATACTAATTTTCCTAAAATGGTTATTTAATGATTAGAAAATATTGTTGAAGTCTTTCTAGCCTTCTCTAACATATTATGGTAAATATCTTCTTAAATTAAGATTTATGTTATCTTTGGGGGATGACTGTCAATTAATGTGAAAGTCTACAGTATATCCCTAACGATGGAACTCTCTATCGAGTCCGAAACGTTGGCTAATTTTGTATGTTACACTCAAGATTTTTTGACATAGTCATCTCCTGATGACTCCAAATTTGTATATAGTATTGTTGACCGTGGAAGGCAGTGCAGGAAAAACCAATATTTTAAAATAAATTCAAGCATATTACCTGATTTCTATGTTTTATCCTGTATTTAATGTAAATTTCTTATATTATATTTATAAAGACATTTTGTAGTAATATTGAATATAAAAAAGGCTCAGCAGCATAAAATAAATACTCTTTCATCATATATGCTTTTGCATTAATTCATTTATGTTTTTGTCCATACTCTTTGGTTCGTGGTACAACCTATTTATGTAACGTCAATAGAGGAAAACCTATTGGAAATATTTTTATACCTATCATCATCTAAAGTGCAGTATAACTTTTATTTTGTTAAATATTTTACAAGATTCACTTTTAAATATAGTTCTAGGTTTGTAACAGTATAATATATATATTATGATTTATACTCGTATATTTATGATGTAATAAAATTCAAACTGAGTACCCTATTTTATTACGTCCTAAAAATACGTAAGTAGCCATAATTTTTAACTTTATATTATATATGTATATACATATATATATATATATATATATATATATATATATATATATATATATATATATATCTGTTTTAAAATTTTCAGTGACAACTTTATATCGTCTACTAACAAGTTACAAGTCATAATTTAGCTTAATTTAAAAAATTTTGAAAGAGCTTTAACAACTTTTCGTTTGGTTTCGGAAATATATCGTTCTAACAGTAATGGCACGTTAAAACCTATCTGACGACTTCACAGATCTTAGACATGTTAAATATATTTAAGGGGCAACTTCTCAGAACTCTCGTTTGGCAAGGGGGTCGTAGTGCAAGTCCCACACTTTACAAGTACAAATATGCTGTCTTAAACTTTTTCAATAACGTTAAGTTCGAAACTATTTACAGTCAAACAGTTCAGTTTTTACTTTTGTAAGCAGGAATGTGTGTATTGTAAAATTGTATTTGATTGACATAGTAAATTTCACTAACATTGAGTTTATATTTACAGTAATAATATGAAAGCGTTACCACCTAGTTCCTAGTCCGAGAAGGCGTAAAATATAATTCACACTGTAATAAACATTTATTTCATTAAAGAACCCTAATAAATAAATAAATTAAATCCAACCCATTGCCCACCCACGCGCCCATACATGTACAGTGGCATTGACCCACCCGCCCGCACATACACGTACAGTGGCATTGACCCACCCGTCCGCCCATACACGTACAGTGGCATTGTACTATAATTGTAGGGCATTTATTACCCTAATCGTAATAAATTAAATCTACGAATACAAAGATAATACGTGGTTTGTAGCTTAATTAACAAATAAAATGTAAAACTAGTTACATGTGTAATACAATATTACATATTATACAAACCCACTGATTTATTTTTAAGTAAAAAGAAAGTGGGAGTTATATTTGTATGGTCTTTACTGCAATGGATCATATATAGGATTAATAAAAGATATAATACTAAACAGTACAGTAATTAACAAATTTAAGTATAAAACTAGTTTGTTTATCTAATAATATATATTAAAGAACGGATTTCCAAGCCAGCCTTCAAACTAAAAGAAAGAGGAATATAATTAAAAATGTAAAGCAATGCCAATAAAATATATACACCTAAAACCTAAAGTACAACGTACTTGTGACTTAATGTTTAAATATCGATCTCCCGTCATAAAGTAAATCCAGGATTCGTAGCTATTAAACAGCTGTTTCTCCCGTTGTGCAAAGCAACATAGTCAACATAGTCCATCCTTTACGAGGAAGGTCCCTTCATCCGGTCTGTCATAGGTTATAATACCAGAAAATGTTTTTGACCTTAAAAAATATCCCAAGTTAACACCCAGTTGGTTTTCAGTGAAAATTCGTTTTAGATTAACTGGAGAGGTAGTCGAAAACAATTGTTTTATATATTTGATTCAACGGATGTCTTGCAGCATGGGAAGATTTGGAGTAGATAGAATATTTTTAACCCTCTGAGAAATATATATTTTCGTTTTATATCCGGAGGAGCTTGAAGCCATGGAAGAGGCTGAATACAGATAATAAATCATTTCAAAATTTTGGAATGAAGGAGACCATAAACAACAAATGCGTAGTTCATGTTCTGTACATCTGCAGCCAGTTACAATCAATCATGTCCATTACATCAGACTGTGAATGTATGCAAGCCATTTGCATGTGACAGTCCTCTGTGCTGACATATATTATACTTGAGATATGATTGACGGCCAAAACAAGTCTATGGTATCATTTCAGATCATATGAACCTTTCTCGTAAGGAATGGAATATGTTGTCCTTTCGCAAGGGTGTGGGAAGATTTAACTTCTGAAAATGTAAGTGGGGAATCAGTTGTGTGATTTCGGAGTCAACATTCCAACTATGGATCACATTGTTAATTCCATCCATTGAGTTCTTTTTATAGGAATTTGGTGGTATTCAGTTACTCCGAGAAATATAGTGAATGGTTACGAAGCCTAGATTTCACTCTGTGATTAGACATCAGTATTCAAACACTAATACACAAGTACCTTGTACTTTAGATTTCATCTAGATATTGTTTATCGGCATATTTTTTAATTATATAAAATAAATTACCTCTGTCAACAGTTAAAATTTGTTGTGATGTGTATGACTATCGTTTCAACATACTTATACTATCTTCAGATAAAATACCATACAGGTTTCAATGAACTTTATAAACAAAAAAAAAAAAAAAAGTTTTTTATAAAGTTAATTGAAATCTTATGGTATTGTATCTGAAGATGGCATAATTATGTTGAAACGATCATCATACACATCACAATAAATTTGAACTGCTGACAGAGGTAATTTATTTTACATAATCTTAAAACAGTTCAGGGGCTAAATAAACAGTTTTTGAATACTTTTTAACTTTGCTTTCTTTCTCCTTCAACTTGTTAGCTGGTTTTGAAAGCCATACGTGACACACAAAGACAAGACTAGTTTATAAAGACTTGACTTTATCAACGAACAAGAATTGTTTGACACACGTTTTATCCACCTGTCCAACTATTTATATACAGCTGTATTGACCCATCAAACCTCCCATACAACTACTGTACTAATGACCCATCTATACACCAAGACCTTTAGTAGAGTTATTCTAGATTCATCTAGTATGGGGTGTTTGGCGGTATATATATTTTACTGGGGTTGCACTAGCGGTTTGACTTTTCTAAGAGTACGCATACAGGACAGCGATTGTAGGTAGTGTGAACCCGGCATTAGGAGATAAATAGTAGAGCACCTTCGTCAGAAATGATACAATTCACGCAATACACTGCTGTAGCTGAATCACGGGTTGGCGCCGTTATACTTCTCAATAGGTCGTTATACAATAATATGTCCCTTGTAGTGAGCAATAAAATAAAACTGACTACCTACAACAGTTGGTGACCTCTCTTTATAACAACTGAATCACTCATGGAATCCTGAACAGATCAGCATGTGAGCCAATTGTAAGTGATTATCACTGTTTGGATCTATTAACTCCATTGCATTTTCCGTGTGAGCTCTCACCTAAGATGGCCGTATCCCAAACCACCAAGTCACCGCTGTGAAGGTGACAGTCCAATAGTAAAAGACCAAATTTTCTTACCTGGCCATTCCCAATTTGCAAGAGAAGGTTTAAAAAGTGTGCCATCAACTGTACTCTCATATTGACCTTTAAATTAGTAATTTTAATTCAGATACGAAGGTTTATTCTGAATTATAATCTCTTGTCCCTAAAATTATACTAATATAATATATATAAATGTTGTATAGGAAAAACGTATAACTATATAACAACGTAGAGAACATTGTGTATTAATGATGTACATATCTTCTGACATTTTAATAAGAAATGAAAATGTAAGAAAATGTGATTTGCTTTATGATTCACTATAATTAGACCTCGAAGCAAAGGGGAAAAAAACTAAAATGATAAACGCTTGTATAAATAAAAATAAACAAAATAAAAATTAATATGGTGTAAAACTTATAACTAACAAAATACCCCTTTTACTAAACCATAATATCCTTTTTTGACGTTTACTTGATTTGTTGATGTAAAGTACAAGTATAAAAGTCAGAATTTGTTTTATATCACCGATGTTGTTATACTAAAGTGGTTAGATAAATACTAAATATACAATAATACATCTTACCCATTATTGTTGAGGTATTTCTGACCTTTAACATTTTTTGGTAAAATAAATATCTTCTTCATGAAAAATATTGAATAAGGTTTTAAAATAATTAGCTGTGTATGATGTAAATTAAATTAAAATATTTTACATATAGGTTTTATTTAAAAAATTATAATCTAGGTTGACATACACTGTATCATAATAGTATTTATTGGTTAATACGAATTACAAATACTTCATAATAATGATAAAAAGTAATTATTTCATTAATTAGACTATGATGTTGAGTTAAAAACAATGCAAATCATAAACATCTAATCTATGGTTCTTTAAATAGATTGGTTGGTAGCTTAGTTGGTCAAAGCACAGAAATAGTCAGCCTTAGTTTGTAAAAATGACTAAATTCGCTCATCTACACTCATTCGAAAACCATATTCTTGACGACCAGCGTCTTAAGAATAAAAAAGTAGTAACAAAATAATAATACTAATAATAACTATTATTATTTGATATATATATATATTAATAATGCATGGTTTACAAATGGCACCTAAGAAAGTAAACTTATATTTTAAGTATGTATCTCGTACGTTATACCATTGATTATATAAACGTATAAAATCAATGGTTATACTGAAAGTTTCTTTGACAAATGTATGAGGCTGTTTTCAATAATACATTAAATTATTGATAGTAGATCTTACCTGCTAATCCACTGGTTGCCAAACACATATCCATAACATTGTTTACAAAGGGAAATCTGGATATTACATGAGCTGCTTTACGGTACATAGTTTGGAGTGACATAAACCTGGTCAGGCAGTTATTGTGGACGTAATATGTTGATGCTTGCTTGCCATTGGTCATTTGGGCTATTCCTCAGGTCATTTGATCAGGACATAAAAAATTCATAAGTGAAAAATATTACCTGTCAATATAAATAGGATTTTTAACAAAAAAAGTGGGATAAACTAAAATATAAATTATAATTAACTATACAGGAATTTTAATCAAATACAATGATATTGCCTGGCTGACTGTTATTGATTTTGATTACTCCAGTTTTGTTTGGAGAAAATATATAATATTGTATTAAAAAAATACAATCACTGAAATATACTTCCATAATGTATAATTTTGAAAGGAAAGAAACTGTTTTATGCACAGTATATATAAATGCGTCAATAAACTAAACAAGGATTAAAAAATGTCGAATATACAGTTAATGTTTGGATATTTATTCTTTTATATTTTAAAAGACTGCTTTTCTAGTAGTAACACATGATTTGGCATTAAATATGTGAATTGATTTATATGAATATGATTTATATGAATCAGTAATAATTTATATGAAACTAAGAGAATGGCGTATCATTCTAAAATACTAAAAAATACAGTATTCTTTTTAGCAGTAGCTTAGATTGTAATATAGCCTATTGACCTGGTATGAACAGTACCCCTACATCACGTATTTTGGCAATGTATAAATGGGCTAAGATTGTTTCAAAATCACTAATTAACTCATTTATACTCCCTCTCCACCATACCATATATTGTTTTCCTACTTAAAACATATCTTTGGTAAAGTTAAAGGTGGTTTAAATTGTGTTTTGATTGTCAACAGTAAAACCAAAAGAAATATACTTTTCAAATAACAATACATTTCTGCAATTTTTGGTAAAGTTATTTTTTAATAATGGATAATTTAAATAATGTAAAAATTTAAAGATAAAATAAGTTGTCAAACTTATATTGTTACAGCTTTAAGGACTGTATGTCGAAATAATAAATTTTAGCTTGTTTTAATACATTTGTATTTACTTAAACTGTAACTGAAAAATAGTTACTTTAAATACACGCAAAAGTTTGTTTGGAGTCGGGGGGTAGGGGGTGTAAAGATCACTCACTATTTCACATCATCTAATGCCAGTACATAAACTTTATTCAACGAGTGAAGTACTGAGAGTCAGATCAGTTTGGGATTAGAATCTTCGAACCTTGGACTCTATAGCGTAAAGCCTTAACCACTAAGGCACCATACCGTGAGTGGAACATGTAAAATTCCAAAGTTTTATAAAGTTTTTGATTATCCATATTCAGTAAACAAAGAGAGTCGTCATTTATTTTAAGGGACTTAAGGCAGTTAGTGTATTATACTTTAGATTTGACACTCAAGTTTTCGTTAGCTTATTATTAAAAAAATAATATAATTAAATTAAACATACAAATATACTTAAACTGTACGGGCGACCCGGTGGCCGAGCGGTCTAAAGCGCCAGGACTTTGAGCTTGGGCTAGAGATTGCGCAGGTACGAATCCGGCCTAGACTGGAAATATTTATTAGTAATATTCATCTTGTACTATACTGATTCTCCCCCTTACTCTGTCTGAATAAGTTCCTCGCACAGATCAATAGTATATGAGAAATAGGCAGAGTAAGGTTAAGTAGGAGATCGGATTCTCCTTAAAAAAAGAGTATATCAGTACAATACAATTCAAGCACAGTGATAATTGTTTAAATACTATATCTATCAAAATATTATTCTTATCTCAGGGTTTAAAAGTAAAATTATATTTCTTCAATTCGTTCGATACACTATCCTTATCTGACAGAAAGGTATTAAATTATAGACAGTATATATACATTCTAAAAAATATAAATTAGGATTATTTATACAAATTTACTTTGCATTTATTTAACCATTTAATGCAATGGTACTCTTGAATTTGTCTGATAATTATTTTGTTATATTTTAAAACGAAAATCTGTGTAACATATTTTCCATGTTTAACGGCTTTTAGGCAAATAATAATCGTTACAGGAAAAATTTAAAATAAAATTAAGCTAATATTAACTTGTCTCAATATTAAATTTAAGTTGCAAAGAATTTAAATAAGAAATTAATTATATTAATTTACATTTTTGTGAATAAATATCTTTTTTTTACATACACTTCAGGAAGTAGTTTTAAAGCAATGAATGTATAAAATGTTTTAAACCGTGAATATATCATTTATAATATACATTATTCCATTATAAATATTACACTTCATGTACTACTGAAGATTAAAGTTTTTGGATCATAATTTTATATGTGTATATAGTTCCATTGTAAATAATTGCAAAGAAAAGAATAATCGTTAAAACTTTATAGTTTTCAATTTTAAAATTACGATATTTTCTGTAGGTAAATGACTTTGATTTGTTATAAAACTTTTTATAATTATAATTCTCTGTACATATGTTTTAGCCTCATATATTCTGTCAAGTAATCGCCTTGTACCAAAACATGTCTATGTGATTTGAACGCAGTGTGGTAAACATACAATATCCCATCTGGGACATGAAAGTAAAAGCGAGGGAAGTGACTTGGCAGGTAAAAGGGTTGTTTGCTTCCAATTGGATCAGCGAAAGGCAGCCAACCCTCACTTGGTCACTGTGAATCGCTACGTAATGAAAGTCGCTAACAACTGGAATACACGTTTATAAAATGTCAACGTTTAGTTTTATATTAAAAAATGGGTTTATATTTGTAAAAAATAATTTATATGTATCGAACCTCCGTACGTAAATTGTAATAGAAAACCTTATAATAATCTAGTTTCTTAATATAATATTTTTCTTTAGCGTTCATTGACGGTAAATTAAATACATTTTATACAATATAAATATGTGTAATGTTTAAAAAGACACCAAAATTGAAAAAAAAATTGTCACCAGTTAAAAAACATATTTTCCTGAAGTATACTAAACATAATAAAGACCTTTAATTTTCATATTTTAACATATAACCCATTACATTTTAAAAGTATAATACCTCTTACACCCTATATATATAAAAACACCACAGCTAATTTACTCATAAACAATTAAATTGTGTCATATTAGTTGTGGTATATAATAATTCACTAATTTTGAGAATATGTAAATAATTGCTGAGTAACTAAGTGATATCATGAAACTCATGAATGATTTGGTTAAAAAAAATATATACATGTAGCAAACGTGTAGCTGTCTTGATAGGTAAATATTGTTTCCCGCCATATCGGGGCCCTTAGGTCACGTAAATAACAAACCTTTTAAAGGGTTGGTATAAATAAATATATTCGTACTGCAGTTTGAATATGAATGGTAGATATATTTATATTCTAAGCTTCTAAATTATTTGACTATGTCCATTATTTATGGGTGAAACATCTGGCCTTTTGTACTTTGGTACTGTATATGTATGGATTGGTGGGTGGATCAGTACCACTGTACGTATATGATATGATATACTAGGGACACGCCTGAACACTTTGAGTGCCAACCCCGTCATTCGCTGCGCTCGCTGCGCCTCGGCCTCCAGTCTATAGTGTAATGTAATGAGGATGACTCGGTCGGCGTGGTCTAAGGTCTAAGGTCTAAGGTCTGTTACAAGGTTCAAAGTCCAAGGTCTTAGGTCCAAAGTCTAAGGTCCAAGGTTTAAGGTCCAAGGTTCAAGGTCCAAGGTTAAAGGTCCAAGGTTCAAGGTCAAAGGTTCAAGGTCCAAGGTTCAAAGTCCAAGGTGCAAAGTACAATGTTAATATTTCAACTGAGCTAACGGTAGATACCTCACTCGTTGAATAAATCTCATGCTCAGGATTTCAGGCCCATGTGGTTTGGTGAGTGACATTTTTTTCACAAATAAAATAAAGGTCCAATACTTATTATTGAGTAACTCTATCTTTGAACGTTTATTTATTTAAAGTTGACAAGTTGTTACAAATGGGTGGCCTTGCCAAGCTTGGCAAAGCTTGTCGGCAAAGACCACAATATGTGACGTATAATTATATTTAAAAAGTAGTATACAAAATATAAGTGGTTTACAATATTTAGGTGGTTTAAGTTAGGCACTTATTCTGTATCTTAGACAAAGGCAAGTTACTATGGTTTTTAGTTTATTTCTATGTTAACATTACAATTATTGTCAAAGTGATGTCTCATTGATTAAGTCTTCGGACTGTGGAGTACAAGTTTGGAAGCGGTACGAATCCCATATGATATAAAGGCCGTAACCTCACTCGTTGAATGGTTTACGCACATACCTGTACGTTCATGTGATCGTCAAGAGAAGTTAATAATATAAATGAAGAAAATCTATTTCTTGTACATGCATGTGGAAAGCTTTGATCTACAAAAATTCATATTTTTTACTTATAACTTCCTTTTGGAAGGAAAAGGATATGCTGTAGAGACATATGCTTCACAAACAGAACACAATATTTACTTGGAGAGGAAATGGGACTCGTACCGGATGTTTACCATTGCCAGATTGAGCTTTGTGTTGGATGTTTCTTACATACTGCTATGGATATTCAGTGAATAGGTTATTGTATATGGTTTGAGATTAACATAAAAAAGTTACTTTGAATAGTTTGAAAATTTGTTTGTTTCTATAATGCCATATAAAATTAGGGATTTACAATTTTTCTTCATTCACGAATGATTTGTAGTATTTAATTACGAAGACTATTAAGATTGTAGTGTTACTTAGAATTTAAGATTATGAAATGTATTATTCTATTTACCGGGTGATATGTCATTATAATTTAAATAAAATTATACACGACTGCTATATACAACTTAAATGTTTTATGCATGTGGCATAGATACCACTGAGAATGCCACGTAATAGCATGGGCGAAACGTCTGGTTATCCTGTAAATAGTGTAAATAGCATATTGACACAGTTATAACTGGTAAATATAAACTATATCCTGAAACCAAAAACATCACTAAAACTATGAAAACTCCTATAACAATTAATAGTAAACTAACATTAGAAAACAACATAATAAACTCTATAATTTTATAACATAACAGACAAACAGTTTTTGTTATATTAAAACAGAATAAATAACAGGCTTACAAATAAATTACAATATAAAAATAATGAAGAATAATATAATAATTAATCTAAGCAAACAATAACACTTTTTATGGTTTATGTGTTTTTCTTTACACATAAACCAGTTGTTGTCTATACTGTATTTTTGAGGTTTTTAAAATTTGTCTCTATACCTTTATATCTCTTATAAACATATCTTATATGTTTATACCACTATATGTCTATGGAACCTCAAATCAGGCTAAAGCCTTTGAGGCCCTATTTTCTCTTATATATTAGCTTAATTACTTTGTTGATACATATGACTTAATAAATTTAATTATTTTTTCACTAGATATTGTATACTAGTTATTATGTAGCTTACATGCACATTTTTATAATGTTGCTATATTTTGTAATCTTTTGTAATTGTGTAAAGAAGAAAAGAGAAAATACATTCTTTCTTTCTTTCTATAGGTAAGCAAAAAGCAACCAGTGTTGTTATAAATATTATAAAAAAATAATAACAAATATTTATACTATGGAAATCACTTACCTTTTTCAACAATCGAATTATTTCTTGAATAACAAATCACTGCTGAAATATATTCTGCAACCTAATCAATTTTGGAATGTACTTACACAAGATAAATATAAAAATTGTTCTCAAACTTTCATTATCCAAGAGCAACCATTTTACGTGTCTTTTGGAGATACTCAAGTTGATTAACTTGCAGACTGCTTTCAGGAACTGGACCTTTCATAAAATAAACATTAAACGGGATCTTTATCAAACAAAATACAATATACTAGATTGAATGAAAAATAATGCCGATATCATAAAGATTGAAAAAATATACTTTTTAGAGTACTATATTTACAATACTATACACAAATATACAATATTTATTACATTAATATTATAATGTGTATTTTAATGTAGTAATGTTGATTTAAGGTGTTTTTTCTATGTTTTAAAGCATATTGTTTCCAAATATGTTATAGATCAGGAATGGTTTTGTCAGGAGAAGGGGTGGTGGGAACACATTGTATGTTTGTTAGTCAGATATGTTATTTGCTCCTCGTAGAAACTGTTGCGTGAAATTTAGAATTGGGGTGCCTTAAGAATGTTAGTAAATAATCTCTTTATTCCAGATGAGAGTACAGGGTGGAATAAATACGGAATATTCACAAAAATGTTATTTTTTCGATAGATAATTTAATTTATTTTAATGATTGTGTTCCGTAAAATATTTTTGATCAGAATAATTTACTTAAAACTGTTAAATAGCAGAGAAATAATATTGTTCAAATTAGTTACTTTAAAATTCAAATGACTGCTATTCTGGAAAGGATAAATATTTTGAAGTCCAGTTTGTAGCAGTTAATTTCTTTTGAATATACCTTTCATTTGATACCAAACTTGACCTAGGCTTACGTTGAAGATTTTCGTTCGACTATTCGTGGGCCATAGTACCTATGTAATAACTGAGTTGAAGGAAAACATTGCAAAACCTTTTTTTTTATGGATATATGAAAATATCTAATGTTAATAATTGCGTTAAAAGTATGTACTTTTTAACCATAATGATGAACAAGATTTCACTTTTTGACAGTTGAAGTAATACAACAGTTGTAAAAGCGTTTCCATATTTTTCCACGGTATATAATTACTGTTATTATATTAAGTATCAGAAGAAAATAACATATCTTAACAAAGCTTAGATAACCTGATATGCAAAAAAAAAAAAAAAAAAAAAAAAAAAAAAAAAAAACCAGGAAAAACCAACCCTTAATTTATATGAGGAAAATATAATTAATAATCTTTAATCAGTTATATTATAAACTAAAATAATACTTAAATGGTAAAGTTTTGGTCATAACTCAAATTGGACAAATCCTATAGATTTGTACTTTTGTTTTATCAAATCATACAAATAATACTAATAAATATTCACTGATGTCTGATGTATATATACAGATCTTTATCACGAATGTGCATTTAGTTAAATTTGATAGATCTTTCTTGTCCAATCAGTGTACATACTCCAAAGATCATTCAGACTGCCTGGTCTCACTGGAATCTGTATAGATGATGTCAATAGTCATACTAACGTTTTCACGACCATGCAGTATAGTTCAAGTGTACAATAGCAATGTAATCATAACAAATCATTCCCTTTTCGAAATTTAAAATTATGAATAAATAGATATCGTTTTAAAACGATATATCTAATATAAGAATCTAATCTGAGCTTGTAATGTCTTCAACTGTGTTCCGTAAAAAGTAATTTTAATTGTTTGAATTAAAGGCATTAGTCCTTTTATATGTAATAAATGTGTTGAAGGAAAACACGTGTATTACTTTATTACCTATCTTTTTATATATTTAAAAAAAGGTTGTTGTATGAAATCTATTACTAAATTGTTGTAGATACGAATTTTAATTAATAGTACATTAAATTTAATATATGCAAATTATGGACCATAAGAAACAGTATAACATATTTGACACATTTTATACCAGTAATAATAATATCTTTATTGAATTATGGCAATTTAACATTGAATTGTAAACGTCAGCAAATATAATCTATAATCTGATAAACCATCCATACATACATAAATATTCATTCAGTCAATAAAAACTTTGTTCCATTGGAATCAGTGTCAGTTTTAGCTATGGATATTGTGTCTTCCTTATTCATAGCGGTGCGTTAAGAACTCGTCAACAGAGAAAAATGATTTTGCTACTAAAAGGCGTTTTAGTCGAGCTTTGAATTGAGTTGGAACGATGGACTCTTTGATTCTCTCAGGAAGCTGGTTGATTAATCTGACTTCAGCTTGAGATAGAAGTTTATCAAACGCATTACTTCTATAAAAATGTGTTCGATAGTTGTCCCTGCCACTGGTGTTGTTTGTACATCACCACCCTAAGTCAGTTCACACCTGAATATGACATTAAGTTATTATTATTATGTTTGATTACCTGGTGCAAGTTTCCAAAGGACAGAATTAAATTAAGAAATGTTCAAATAAGGTGTCTTCAAACTCATCTGCATCGTATGAAATTGTATTATGTTTCCCTCATACTCTTGCATTGTTGCCAAATGCAGCATCCTTGATAAATGATGTCTCGCCACACCCATTCGATAAATGATCTTTCTTTGTGCCCATTCGATGTTGACATGGCAACACCACATCCAACACTTTCATGTTTAGTACCATGATGTACTGCTTTGAAAATTCCTCAGGAAATCATAAATAAGGTTTGTCATGTACGTTTTCTTGCTATCTATATGAATTATCTACTAGGATCATTTAAAAGACTGAATTCATCCATAATATTTAATCTTACAAAGCAATTGTAATTTGTATGTTCATTGTAATATTAAATATATAAATATTAAGTATCATACATTTATTCAAATTTTACTGATATACATTGTGAAAACTCTTATCTTCCTCGCTTCCTTTCATGTATAGCGTTTATGTCACTGCCACTCTCATCTACTATATAAGCAAGCGGTTATTGAAGAAAGGCGTCCTTTAGACCAACCCTACATAACCATTATGTGGAAAATAAAGATGGATTTTTAGAACCTAAAATAGTTAGGAAGTTCACCTTGTATTTCCATGTGAATTGACCATGAAAAAGTCGAAATCAAAACACTAAAAAGAAAACAACATAATATATAGTTTTGTTTAGATTAGTAATAATTACAAATATCTTTTGAATAAAAATAACATTATTTATTGTTTTTAATATTTCTATACATGTTTTACAGTAGGATTCTTATACAATATAAATCTCTCATTATTTGACAACAGTATTTAAAAATAATCATCTAAGTTTGATTTCTTCACACTAAATATTAAGAAAAACAAAAAAATAGTTTGAAACCCTGAAAAGAGGTGATTCCAGTTTTAAATTGGTATAAATACAAGTTTAATTACCATATTTATAAATATACTTGATTTAATAAGTTTAGAGTTAAGAATGTTCCTTTCGCAGTTGGTCCCATGCTATCATACGGTATCTTTAATGTATTTGCTCATCTATATTAAATCATTATATAAATGCTCAACTTCCAAAATATCGCATAATAATGGCCAAAATAAGGTTACATTACATTACACAAAATAAGGAACAAAAGCAAAATGTTATACTAATGAATTCTACTTTAAACATTTTAATAAGGATATTGCTACTTTATGAAACCAACTGTATAATTTATAGAGCTAATGTTAGTTTTTTGAACTGTATTTGGCATTGAGAAGAAAGGGAGCTTCAATTTGCGAAAACTCTTGAACCGTGAAACGGCTTTGTGTCCGACTGTTGAACATACCTCAGTCGGATTGCTTGCGTATGTGAGTTAAGTGCTATTGATTGGTTACATATTTGTGAAATATGCCTTTTTTACACATTTTTTGTTGGTACCCTACCATTACGTATTTTTATAAAAGTTCCTGAAATAAATTAGAAATATGTTTTGTAAGAATAAACACACCATGATAGTTTTTTTTCTCTTAATATTGTTATTCGTATTGAAATTCGAAGAAATAATCCTTACGAAAAAGTATTTAAATGAGAGTTAACGATTTATATGTAGGCTACTCTTATTTATTTTAAAACTAACAACATATTCATATATTTCCATGGACAATGTTGGTTTAAAGTGTAGTTAAAAAAAATATTAAGTAGGCCTATTATTGCTTTTTTAACCAACCAATTATTTAGAATTTAAAGGCGGTGAAAATATGCCTTACATGACTGAAATATTGTGACTGTTTTTCAGTGATATTAGATCTGGGATTACAAGAAATATGACAGTCCATTTTGGTCAAAGACAAACGGATATGTATTTATGAATCAAACTGTACGGTGCTATCTACTGTAAAATAATTTAATTTGAACATGTTAAAAATCTCAAGATTTATATTTTCTTATACATATTTATTTTCCCCAAAGCTAGTGACTCGAATAGGCTTGATAAATGTATGTCCTTTTTTCTAACTCATTGTGTATGAATGTATTTTGTGATAACACAGGGGTAGGGGTAAAACACTTTAACAGACAAGATTCCCAATGGGCTTCTTCAAAGTATTAAGGCCAGTTAAACATTTGGACAGCTAATGACTAGAGCCATATTTGTGTGAATGTCCTGTCTGTACAAAATATCCACATTACATATTGAGATCAATAAGTAAGTAATTAAAACATTGAGTTTATCTGTAAAGTAAATTAAACGATAAGAAACACATTTTTTTCTTTCTTTCCTTTTTTTTAAGGCTGCACTACTAGTTTTCAAGCATTACTGATTGGTGTTTTTTAATTTTATTGTGTTTTAAATGGTTTAATTTGTCCACAACACTATGCTATACTTAGCTAGGACCTCTTCCATTAATTCACTACCACTACTTGCGTTACTTCACTACCACTACTTTTTCCGTTACTTCACTACCACTACTTTTTCCATTAATTCACTATCACTACTTTTTCCGTTACTGCACTACCACTACTTTTTCCGTTACTTGACTACCAATTCTTTTTCCGTAACTTCACTACCACTACTTTTTCCGTTACTTCACTACAACTACTTTTTCCGCTATTTCACTACAACTACATTTTCCGCTATTTCACTACCACTACTTTTTCTGTTACTTCACTATTACTAATTTTTCCGTTACTTCACTACCACTACTATTTATCGCATTTACGTTCGGTTAGGTTAGGTGGCTACTAATGTTGACCACAAACTGGTAAGTCCAATCATTGAATTACCACCGAATGCGCTCTCCGTATGTAAGTTCCTCGTAAGCGATAAGTCCAGCGATATGGGATTCCTAGTGGATAAGGAACTACTCAGTGGACGTAAAAATGATTGGGGAACATTTTATAATACATACAATTATATATATAGTTTATTTATATTTAATTAAATTTATATATATATATATATATATAGTTTATATATATATATATATAGTTTATTTATATTTAATTAAATTTATAATTTTAAAAGCATTAATATAATTACATTTATTATACATATATATAATTTATAAAATGTAATTATATTTATGCTATTAAAATTATAAATTTAATTAAATATAAATAAACAATAGAATATATTTATACTAAGACCCCTTAGTGATACTAACAATTCTTCGATAGTTTATAACAGTGTTTATAAACACATTTATATATATATATATATATATATATATATATATATATTTATACATATATCTTACACATTTTAATGTGTTGTAAAGGTATTATTGGAATACAATTTCTGTAGATTATTTCTTGCATAAAAACGTCGTTAATTCCTTGTTATCAGTGTGACTAACTGATGGGTAAATATTATTGGGGTGTCCCTGCTGTTAGTTAGTCTGGATTTGGTATCAGAAAGGGGAGGCTTCAATCTGCCAAACACTTGAACCGTGAAATGGATGTGTAATTGAACATCCCTCAGTCAGGTTGGTTCTGGATGTGAACGTTACTATTGGTTGACGAAACTTAGACCAGGTATATATCCCTTGATCAGTCCCATTATAAGTCAGATTAATATTTCAACTATGAGACTCTTTTTATTTTATTGTATTTATTGTATTATGACAAATTATTTAATATTTAATAATTGAAAAAGCTTTTAATATTTCATACAATTCATATATATATATATATATATATATATATATATATATATATATATATATATATATATATATATATATATATGAATTATATGAAATTAAAAATAATACTAAATATAAATTGATACTTTCAAAAACATAAATAGAAGGCCATACGAATATTTTATTATCTGTGAAAACATTGAACATATTCGTTTATAAAATTTTTTCTGGTAAAGTGAAATGATATTAAATTTCAGTGATTGCACAAACAAGGAAAAAAAATCACATAGTTCCAAATAAACTGGACGAGAGGATGATACGATCGTAGCACACACGCAGTATGTCAACTCCGTGATTTTGTTCATTTGTACGTTAAAATAGTGATCAGTTTAAAGTAATATTCACCTTATATGTTCTATAATAATTAAGATTCATTGTGATCACACTTACACAACATTTACACTAGTGAACATTTCAGTGTGTATTAAACTCAGTGCGATATCAGTGTGCCGTAGGCCTAATGGACGGTTCAAAGGTCATACTTCTGCGAGTGAATCACCTTCACTTCGGCCTATCGAAATAGAACCTAATTCCTCTCACGACATCAATGATATGAAAAAGGAGCAGATATATATGCTCTGTACGATTGAGTTGTGCCATGGAAGTAATTAGTGACGTCAAGCCACTATATTGGTCAATGGTCAAGACTGTAAGAGATCTAAGTTTGAAGAAGGAATTTCATGTTTAAAAGACGAAAAACAAAGTATGTGAAGACGAGGAATGAGGAAGAAATTCGTGAATCAGAGCAGCACTCGTAGGAATAATTTGATTATATACGGAATTCTTGAGGAAGAAGGCAAACACATTCACCAAATCATGAGACGACTGGAAAGTTTCCTGCAATTTTTATAATGGTCCATAAATCTCACGGATGCTGTTTACTGGATGGGAAAGCCACGATTTTCAATCCAAGACCCATAATTGTTAAGTTTGTCGTAAGTCTGAACAAAGAGGAATTTTCGGTTAAAATTACGACGGATTTCGATGGCGGCGGACCTTGGCTTCAACAGGGAGCTGATGAAGAGAGCTCGGGAGGCTGCAAGGACCAAGGGACACGCTCATGTGTGGACTGGAAACTACTCCATATTCATCCGTCGAGAGAAAGGCTTGCCAGCGTTAAAGACATCGTCTTTGAGATATCTAGACCGTATGTAATTAACCTGTATGTTTTATGTAATATGTAAGTATTTTATTTGTATGTGTCTTTTGTATGCTTGCTGAATATCTGCCTATTATTTGACAACTTGTTGTTCTATATATTTGTTGCTATTTATTTATTATTATTTCATAGATTCATTTAAGTTTATTTATTATTAAGTTTGTTATATTATAGTAAATAACCAAATAATTAAGTGTATTGTTTGATTTACCGATTGATACGTATTGAGTACATAAATATATTACTGAGATGAATGTGATTTATTTGATTGCCAAAGCCCTAAATGTGATTCAAATACTTCACTAGTCATGTTTAATCAGTTACATTAAACTGGTGTATTGAATGTAGCTGATGTGATTCCGTCATCAATGATAAATCCCTTTAACATGGAAATCCATTCTGAGTAACTAAATCATATTTTATTTGTGTAATTACATTAAATTAACGTTAAATTGAATGCTATAAATACCCAACACATTTTACGAATAATTTGTTTGTTTGATGATCTGTATTGATAACATACATGTATTAACCAATCGATGTGGATTTTTTGTAAAAATACGTAAAATTATGGTTAAAATGTTAACAACATTGTTTAGAAAAATTAAATAATCTGAAATATTCTCATACTATTATAACCCTGACTTCATTAATGAAAAACAATTAATTTAAAAACATTTTAAAATATTAAACAAATAAATAAATAAACTAGATAACCGCTTTTAAACACAGAGATATTGTGATTCAGTAAACCAAAATTGAAAAGGCTTAAAAAAATCAGTTTTAACATTGAAGTGATTTCAAAAAACGATCCAAAAATTAAGTGATTCAAACGTAATGTTTTTTTTTAAGGAAAGTATGATCTCCTCCTTAGCCTTACTCTGCCCATTCCCTATAGACTACTGATCTGTACAACGAACTTATTCAGAAGTTGATATAGGAATCAGTAGAAGGTGAATATTACTGATAAATCGTCCAGGCTGGATTCGTAACTGCACTATCTCTAACCCAAGCTCAAAGTCTTGACGCCTTAGACTGCTCGGCCACCAGCTGGTCCAATTAGTGTACGATAATGACAGCTGTAAGGAAAGAAGCCGAACTAGGAAGAAATAATGCATTCATACCTAAAGGTGAAAACACATTAATACACAAGTCACGCAGAGGCATAATAATGTATTTTCCAAGATCAATATCTGTCCTTTTATCCTTATCCTTGTCTCGAAATCCCTTAAATCCTTAAAAGCTTTTGCACGTTAGGAAGACGAAGAACAGTCGATATTATCTGCATTGACTACTCAATAGTTTAGGGTTAATACATGGCTTTCGGAACAAGTTATTTTTTATGTACCGACAATCAGATTAACACATAGCAGTTTGTTTTTTATTCCGTGTTTTAAGACAGATACATGGTAACAGTTCTTGCAGTAACTTCAATACCATTTGAAACCAGCTAAACAAATTTAATTTTTCGATAAATTCTTTTACAACTCAAACAAAATTAATATTAATTTAATGATCAGTGTAAAATTCCGCTGAAACTTTTCTCTCACTTTTTATATTATCTTCAGTTTTTTACTCTATGTCTTACAATGTTGTTCGTAACATATTTTATACGTAAAATTAACATGTAGTGAATCAACCAACTTTATTGTTACATGCATATCTAATTTGAGTGGATGAACATTTTTAATTTTTTGTAAAGCATATTTAGTATGCATGTCGAACGTACGATACTGGGAGCCAAACATTAATAGTTCAATATTTGTGAATTTTTCAACGTAGAAAACAAGTATTGGTAAGTTTTGATGCTTTAATTATTTTTTCTTTATTTCTTTAATGTTTTTTTTATGTAGATATAGTCATGTGGTTTCACTTTTGATAGGGTTTTAACCTGTTTTGAAACATTTTCCATTGATAAATTCGAAAACGGCATCCCTTTATTGTTGTCTTTCGTGTGAAGGCATGCATTTGAAACGTTAGCCAGGTGAAAAACCAAGAATGCAACGTATCAGGTAAAAATCAGACAGAACAACGTGGTTAATGTTTCTTTGCAACTTTTATCTTAGTTTCCTGTGAAGTATTAATTTACCTATAGATAAATGACTGATAAATGTCAGTCAACCCTACGCACTTAGTCATCCACGATTTTCAAATGTATGGCTATTTTACGATAAACCATACACTGGGTGTCTTAGTGACAAGTAAATAAAAGTAATCAGAAGTCATCCTTATTAGATTTTACTGATAATATAAATTTTAATCACGTTTTTTGCCCACACTTGATTTTTAATTCAATATAAATGTTTTTAATTATAAATTTTATTACCATACCAATTAACTGTTTTACCGGATTACGCTTGTTTGATTACTGTGCAATAAAACAAAGCATACAAACAATAAAATTTTAAGATGATAAACTTTATCGAGACTCTGAGGATATTCATATATGGAAACACTTTAGACAAATACAGTCTATTCTATTTTACAAATAATATTTTTAACACTAGTTGAGTGTTACTAAAAATTTCCTATATGGCTTATACATACATCCACATTCAACAAAATTATTTAATGCATTGTATTTATATTTTAAACTAACATTTATAATGAAAATTAAATATCAGATAAATGAAACGTAATATTCTGTTAATAATACACGTTGCTTTTTAAGTTAGAAGTTTCAGAATCAGAGAGCCTTAAAGGGTATATCCTTAAATGGGATCGTTAATTAAGCTCCAAGTACTCCTTTAAGACTTCCAGATTTGCTTCCTTAGCCAGCTTTAAATATATTATCATATTTGGTAATTAAAATAGTGTAGGTTGATATTGAGCCTCTTAAACCTTTAAAATACACTTTTTAAGTTTGGAAACTAAAACCGTTTATGAATATAATTTTAGGACTACATTTTTGGTATGGTTTTGTATATGGCTCGTATAAAGTTCTATAGATATACAAAATATTATACCATACAAATACATACTGATCTTCACCGTATGAAATAGTAAATCCAAAGTAACAATATATGCCTGTTTAAAGTGAAGTGTAAAATTTTTACAAACTATTTGCATTTATCTAAACCGTAGATTTAGCATACAGTTTTGCTATTTATTTTATTTTATTTTTATTTATACATTTTTCACAAACACATTAAAACAGAACAACTGTGACAGGTAGATGACTTGTCAATAGTACATTACAATAGTGCAAATAGATACAGCATAATTACACAAAGAATTTCAACAGAAATAATATACCTTATATGTTACAAAGTTAGCAAAACGTCAATAGCTATGAGCAAAAATAGTAATTTAGGACATATGTCAATAATTAGTCATAATTAATGTATAGATCACAAGTTAGCTGTCACGTACTCTTCAACATCATAAAAAAGTGTGTGCTTATAAATTCGTACAGGTGCTTGCGAAAGGGTGCCAATTCATGAATATTTTGCAATTCTTGAGGAAGACAATAATTATATAATTTAATGCACGAATAGTAGGGAGATTTTTCAAAGAAAGCTGTGCGGTGGATCGGATATTGCAAAATAGAGGAGTGTCCTATTGAATAGGAGTGAATTTGGTTCTTTTTAAAAAATAGATTATAGTGAGATTTTACATACAGGAGACTCTGATATATATATATATATATATATATATATATATATATATTGAGGGTAGAGGAAATATTTTAAGTTTCTTGAACAGTTCTCTGCAAGGGTGATTAAAAGGAGATTTAGTTATTAACCTAATTATTTTTTCTGCATTCTGAAGACTCTCACTGAATCAGTCGAACCTCCCCAAAAAATGATCCCATATGAAAAAATGGAATGAACGCAAGCAAAGTAGACTTGTTTTAGAGTAAATAGGTCAACAACACGTGAAAGTGATAAGATAGCATAGTGGGCTATCTAAAGTAAATTTTCTTAAGTAGTACTTAAGAAACGCTAATTTACTTGTATTGTGTAGGCGGGTGAATCAAGGCTCCCCTTTCATCCACCCATACACGCACAGTAGTGATGACCATTCCATCAACCTGTACACGAACAGTGATACTTGATCGAAATAGGACCAAGTAGGTAAAAACATCTGCTGAAAATAGAAGATACCTGATCAATATCAATTTAGCTAGGTATGTGTTCCGTGCATTGTGAGAATATTACTATTTATGTACAATCCTGTCTACTGACGATAAGGTAAGCAATGAAATTAAATACAACTCAAAATAGAAGATACCTGATCAATATCAATTTAGCTAGGTATGTGTTCCGTGCATTGTGAGAATATTACTATTTATGTACAATCCTGTCTACTGACGATAAGGTAAGCAATGAAATTAAATACAACTCAAAATAGAAGATACCTGATCAATATCAGTTTAGCTAGGTATGTGTTCCGTGCATTGTGAGAATATTACTATTTATGTACAATCCTGTCTACTGACGATAAGGTAAGCAATGAAATTAAATACAACTCAAAATAGAAGATACCTGATCAATATCAATTTAGCTAGGTATGTGTTCCGTGCATTGTGAGAATAATACTATTTATGTACAATCCTGTCTACTGACGATAAGGTAAGCAATGAAATTAAATACAACTCTAAATGTGAACTTTAATAAAAAAATGTTATACGTAACACCGGGAAGAAAGAAACAAGAGATCGCATCCATTAGTGCACTGAATTTAAGACGAGTTAGTGTGTCTCTAGTTGCGTTTGTGATGGCAGGGCCAGTACCTTGTCAGTCCCAAATCCTTAAAATTGCTATTACATTTGTATAAGGATGTATATTAATTGTGATCTATTTTCTATAGCTGCCACTTAGGCATTCACTGTGGCTATATGAAAGTGACCTCTGTTCTGTTTTCTCTGTGACTGTAAAAGATTAGAGTGTACATTACTAATTAGTTGTGTATAATTACATCTTATTTTTAATTGGTAAGGTAGGCTTCTAGTAATGGTAGATACAATACAAACAAAACGTAAAACAGTATAAGTTTTTCATCTGCCATTCCAAACTTGTAATAAATCAACGCAACACTTTAAATACAAAAATATTAAATTTTTAGATATTTTTAATTCGATAATTAAGTTTGATACTAAAAATGTTTTCCTAACACAATTTTCATAGTAAAAAATGGGTTTTCATTCACAATTTAAATACAAACATAAATATGGCAAACTTTAAATTGACAAAGTTTGAATTTTAAAGACCTTTTATTTGATGTACTACATATCATAGGGTCCCATTGAAAAAAAATAAATTTTCGATATATTAAAGATGGGGAGATAAATGCCCAATCTTGTTATTTGAAAGGATATTTCATCGGTAGTATTGGATACAAATATTACATCCTTGTGATGCTCAGAATAGTTACAGTAACATCAATTTAAAAAACTAAAATATTTTACATTCAGAGATAAGAATAATTTGAAAATGTTTATTTAAAAATGATAATGCTTTAAAGAAATTAAAACTGACGTGTAACACGACTTATGTTGCTGTATGATATTTTCGAAATTAGAACTTGTAACTCATTAATTTTTCAGGCTCATCTTGTATGATGTAAGTAAGAAATGACGTAAAAAAAAAATATAGAACGTTCATAATATGATATTTATTTGTGTAACAAATTATTGCATCGTTCTATGTCAAACAGTTCAACCACAGGAGACACTGCACATGTGGTCAGAAACACCCTGTATAAAATTAAAGATAAATAAAGGTATAATACCGTAATAAAAACGATGATCTTTATTGTTATGTCTATATTTTGGAGTTCATTTAGTAATGAAAGCAATCAGATTATTAATGAGATAAAAAGCATTAAATATTATCCGGTGGTGAAATCCCTTAATGTAACTCCAATAAATCCCATTTAGTGTTTCGATTGATTAAACTAAGGTATTGTTTATGCCCGAATGTATTTACTGGGATCGGTGATTTGTTTTTGACTCGGAAATCCAAACAGACTAACTCAATCATATTTGATTCATATAATCAAATTAAACTCAATTTCAGTTGAATGCTAAATATTTATTGCAGTTTAACATGAACTATTCTAACTAAGAGGCAAAGAACAGTTATGTGTAACTTGGAAATTTGTTGATAAGTTGGTTTATAAAGACTGCTCTTACATTTATTTAATTTGTATATTATAAAAAAATTAAAAAAGCAAGTTATAATTATAATCTTCTAGTAAAATTATAAAGGCTGAGTAATAGTAAAACATTTTCCAGTAAACTGAGTAGTTATTAGTAACAAACTCAAAAACATCAATCCCTGAAAGTTTTAGATCCTCTGTCATATTTAGATGAAGGAGGTAGTAAAGTAGTGGAGCTTAAGTTGTGACTAGAATGTAAGAACTGCATATGAGACGTTCTATCACCCAGCGTGGCTTTGGATATTCACTTCTTTCATATATTTTAAATTGTGTCTAATTAAACATGCACAATTTATCAATCAACAGTTTTACAAATTGGATCGGACTCGGATCGTGAAGGTGTAGCAGGGAGCTATGGCTGGTATATTAATATAAACTAACAGCCAGTCCTTTTTACATGATATTTAAGAAAAAAATTATAATAAATAACATATGATATATAATACTTAGGGTAGTACTTAAAGAAAAGCTAATTTTATACTATACGTTCAAGATACATTAGAGAAAAAAAAGATAGTTCGAGGTTATATAGTCCACAAATTCATTAATATTCCAAATACCCAACTTACAAATAATAGATATATCACAACAACATAGTGATTGCAAATTTCAATATTTTCATTGAAGTCCATACTTCTAAATGTATAAATACTCTAGATACATACTCAAACATCAACGTAACTCCTGTGATAAGTACGTTATATCGGTCAACGGTTGCAACTCACTAACTTTGTCCTTCGTACTATAATCCTGCTCCGACGCCCGATGAGTATGATCGACGGGAATTCTCTACGATTGAACTTTTGTTTTTTTAAATATGCAAAACTTGTTAGTTTGGCCTCGGGGGGGGGGGGAGGGGTTAGGATAGATCGGTTATATGTCAATGTCAAGACGTGTGAAAGATGGGCAGAAGGGTCATCCGTCAATGTCTAAGACAACCCCTAAGGAAGTGTGTTTGCGTGCTTTGACTTCAAGAGTGAGCCCAGTTGGAATTTATTTCTATTTTATGTTTTTTAGCTTCCCAGTTTGCGCCAAAACATGCTGAACTTAATTTTCAAGGCTAACTTAATATTACCACAAAATAACTTTGCATTTAACTTAACATGAACATGGAATTACTAAAATTGGTCTTACATTGAAATCGTCCAATCTGTATTATAAGCCGTGATTACATCAAACTGACATACGTATCTCAGCATTTAATTCAAGGATATAATAAAACACTGTGCGCTAACCACATACACTATCTTAGAAACGCTCAACTTCTCGTGAAAACAACTATAGTACACTCACTTAGAGGTAAACAAGAGTAGAAATCGTATTCAATTTAATAAAGTTATACTGTTCACAAGCTTGGTCACAACAAAAATAATAAAAACTTATCCGTTATTAAAAAGAAAAAAACAAAAAAAGTTATATCAGGTAACAGAATATTCTACCTCAAACTTATATCTACCCTCCTAATTCACTATTCTGAAATATATGATACTTTCCATCTATATACTTCAAATTTAAAAAGTTAATGAATTATAAAAAATATGGTCATAGTAGATAAATTTTAGGTATTAGAAACTTGATGATTATAAAGGTTAGATGGCATCATCTCTTGAAATTTCATAATCTTATATATTGTATAATACAAAGCAAAGCTTTGTCAATATCAAATAGGCAACAACTCTTTTTTTTTTTAATGAATTAATCTGAAGGCCTAAGAAATATCTCAAAGTCCGTTTTACAGCAATATCATCATACTTAGGAAGTCGTAAAAAGGAGAAAAATCTCCAAGATTGTAGTAAAACTAACTGTAGTAGGGGTACTGTAGTATCACGGAGGAACCGTACCTAAAGCGTCACTACTTGATCTAGAAGTATTACTATTTATTTACAGTCACCAGTGTAAGGGACGCTAAACATAGTGCATAAAACACTAAAAAATTTAAATTCAATGTTTTATATAGTGAATTTATACTTCTGAAAATTCATAACCAAGCAAACACAATTAGCTAAATACTTTATTGTATTATAGTATAAACTGCTTTATTTGGTAAAATATTCCACTTAATAAGCTGCTAAAGGACCCACAGATTGATACAACCTATAAATTCATCATAGGCTATATGCCTGTAGAGACACTACTCATTGAGTGAGGTACCGACTGTAACCTCAGTTATGGACTCGAACTTTGTACCTCGTACTCTGCAAACCGAAGCATTAACCACCAAGACTGTACAACATATATCTGTACGTTTACGTTTTTTGTAAATCATTGCATATAAGTATATATTACAATAAGTAATAAACTATCAAAGCGGTGTTAATCGATATTTAAATCATCCATAAAATTGCCAACCTTACATGAATCGAATAGATTATTTTCGAAATTGGGAGGTATAAATATTTTAAAAACTAATGTATATGTAATTATATTAATTTTAATTCAGTTATTTTGTTAGTTTTTAAATCATTGAAATTATTTCTACTATGCTACATTAAAAGATTGTATGATAAAAAAAGTTATTTTGTAACCGGCATATTCTAGGGATTATTTATTCTTATAAGGTTTAATTTCCACCACACACTCACCATTAAATAGACAATTTAAATGCAGTACAAATACCAATATTATCTACATGCTTTTTGTAGATATGTTTATTAAAGATGTCATACAATATTACAAAATAACACAAAATAAGAAGTTAAAAGTAAATTAGTATTGATTTTGTCAACCATGTTTTCACCCTTGGACATTGTAAAAGTGGAAAATCACGTTTTCCTGAGAACATAAAAGTAACTGCTTGCTTCACATTAAAGGGAACCCTGGCTTTAAGACCTCTTAACACCAGACCCTGTAACTAACCCCATTCCCTGTATTTGGAACAAAGAAATTAAATTTAACAGTCTAGTAAAGTCCAAGTCGTACAATGTAAATAACATAATACTCACATTACTATCCTTAATTGGATTAAACTTAAGTCTAGCTTTTATACTTTAACAATTCATTGAATATACAGTAAAAATATTTTATCGATTGCTTGGACTATAACATTTGTTAAAATTAATTGTGTCTTATTTTCTTCAAATTTATTTCATACTGATTCGTTTACGAAGTACCATCCGGTGACATTTAAACTAAAACGAAGAGAAAAATTGTAAGTGATAGTTACAAAAATTCAGCTAGTTTAAATTGATTTATAATATAGTCTTTATTTATTAGTTGAACATTTATTGTGTTAATAATAGTAAATGTTTAGCTAACGTATAAAATAATTTTAAGTTCCCTGAGTTTATGAGATAAATTTCATATAAAAATAATGTATGAAATATACCTTCACGTAAATAGGGAAATGTATTAACTAATATATATATTTCAGTGTAAATTTAATAAATAGTTTCTGCCTCTAAACATTTCTACCTATAGAGTGTTTTACAAATTAAAATTACATTTTTAAAATTTCAAACAGTTTATTTGGTAAGTAAAATCCAGAAAACCACGGTTTCCAACTGACATGAAACCTGAAATAGATAATAATATACATTTATTTATTTAAAGGGTTAAACAGTTTTAGTTTGTATTTTTGTTGCCGTTGAGGCCGATCTCCATTCTCCATGGGCACAAGTGAATATTCGTGATAAAACTAATAATCAAGGCCATGATTCGAACCTGCACCATCTCTCAGGTACAAATCCCCTTCGCATTTGACTGTTTGACCATTAGCTCTCCAAATTATGACCATTATACGTGTATATGGATGGGTGGGATAGTCATCACCTCTGTAAGTGTCTGGGTGTGTGGGAGGGCACTAGGCAGTAGGCACCCACCCATTACTGTTCGTGTTTGGGTGGGTGGGAGGGCCATCACATTTGTACGTGTCGGGTGGCTGTCTGTTACAGTTGATTTCTTGCACAGGCCTGCACGCCTATGTGAACTGGCGAGTGAAGTTAAAAAATTACACTTCGACGTTTTCTGTCGTCGGCAGTTAACAGTTTTTCAAAGGTTTTACTGAACACAGATGTTTGGTAATTATTGTTTCAATTTCTATGTGCAAGGTACTTTAAATAGAAAATGTAACTGCAAACTGTCGACAAACTACGTTGAAGTACTTGTGATTTAGAGCTTCATTGTGAAAGTAAAGAATTTACTTCCTTATTATTATCATTGATTACTATCCCTTTGTATAAAAACGCAGTATATTTTACAATTAAGTGTTCCATGTAAGTTATAGAAAGAAGATGAACGGTACGATATCATTAATAGGATATACTTATATTTTATTTTAACAATATAAATATACTATTACAGTCTAATACAAACTATGAGTGTTTCACATATGCTAAAGTTCGTAACTGTTCACAGATAAAACAATATTCATTTAATTACTATTCAAACTTAGATTTAATTTTATTATATTTTTAGACTTAAACATTTTACCATTACAATAAAATTAGTACATTGAATAATTATGAAATACATTTCTAATCTTACTTCAGGACAGTATTCTCTAAAGTAATTAATCAACAGACCAGTACCTCAGAGATTTCCCGTTTTAAGTTTAATCAAGACAGACTTCTCCCAGAAGACAGTTACGTTCCTTCTTGGAAATGAAAGCCCTGCCAATATCTTGGCATGTAATCCGGTTTTCCTCATTTGCAGTCATCTCGTTTTAATAAAACAGACCCGTATTAGGTATAGCGCTTGTCTTTATATAGGGGATATCTTTTATACGTAAAAGATGAATTTTTTGTAGAAAATTTGGTTGTGTACCAACTTTTCAATTTTGTATTATTTCAAATACATTTATGTTCCAATAAATTATTTTCCTTTATAATAAGTGGATATTAGATATTGCATGTAAAACCCCGATATTGAATTAGGTACTTTAAGAGCTTATATTGCAGTATTTAATTAATTGTTAACTAACTGAAAATTAATACGATAATTGCACTCATTGTCTCCCCACTAAAATACATATGAAGTAAATTTTCTTTATTTAACTTATTACCTTTTATTTATCATTTCCAAATGATTACATAATCCATTGAAATAAATTACAATATACCTAGATATGGTGCTTGTGAGATTTATTTAAAAAATACAATTTCATAAAGTATGTGATCACGAAATACTAAGGGGATTTATTTAGCCATTTGTATATGTTGTTTGGAGTTATTCTTCAATATAGTTTAATCCAAATAATTGTTCATGCACATAATTTAAAATGATGTCCTGATGAATATTATAGTAGCATGTATAGGCAGTACGAAGATATTGTCACTTTGATTTTCCAATACACTGAATGGTTGTAGTATTTCATAAATAACAAACACTAATGTGTTAGTTTTGTGGTGAAAAATTTCACATCATGTTTATTACTTGTGGTTAGCTCTAAAACAAATTAAAATTTTACTGTTTTTATGAATGTATAGCTACATTCATAAAATTACAGTAACAATTTATCTATAAACCATCAAACAAAAACCAAACTAAATAATATAAGCATAAATGTTACTCTACTGTTTATTTTAAATTTATTCGGTTCAATCATAATTTATTAGTATGCTATAAAAATATACACTGACCTTTTAATACTTGACACAATATATTAATTATCAATGGAATGCAGTCCACATTTGTTTACCTGCAATAATAATGCAATATATATTTACTACTCCTACGCATAAAATAACTTACAGGATTCATACGTCAGGTCTTATATTTTTTCTTATTAAGATTTTCTTGAATATAATAATTTAACATAACTAAACTGCAAACCTTTAATAAAACACTTATAAAAGAAATTCTTGTGTAGTGTTAAATTGTTTGAATAAATAAAGTTATAGTGAGCCTCATACCTTGTACATTAATTTATATGATGACTGGAGAAATTGTTCAGTTTGCAGGTAAGTGATAGAGTTAAAATCAATAATATCTGATGATTATTTTAGAAATTAAATTAAATTATAGAAAAATAAAATAACCAGATACAATCAGAGTATATTTTAGGCAACTAGAATAAAATATATTAAAATATGTTTCCCGTGTGCCGATTCCGTCGCATTTTCTAATCGTCTACGTTATGCCTACTTGGTTTAATTTGGTGGCCGTTGTGAATCACGTGACCACAGGACGTGGCTCCTTTATTCTTATTCGCAAATTCCACCAGCTCAAATATGGGTATCTGTCAACAGTCCAGTTCGGCAATATTCTAGTTACCAACTTTCCAGATAAGTTCGTTTTAAGTTTTACGATAGCGAGGGATATTTCACAAAATATGTAGGACAAACTTAAGGGAATTAGTGGGGAAGGGCAAATGGGAATTATGACTGTCAATTAGTAACATGCCTAGAGGCTGATATCAGAAACCACATGGTTCTAGATAGTTAAGGCTGCCAATCCAATAAATCCAGGGAATGTTTTTAGCTTTTTAATTCAGTAACCTAATCTTAATTCTGTACTTAATATAATATAAGAAATACATGTTAATAGCCATTCTCATGGAACTTACTATCATAGTTAATTGGTCACCTCCAGTTTCGGTTTTTGGGTCTGACCTAGACCGGATTAGTCCTAGAAATATCAAGTAGTTAAACCCAGTATCCTACTTCATCTATGTAATAATTAATCATTAAAGATGACTAAAGGTATAATATCATTGAATGGTCATAGGCTTGCTGGATATGCGCCCAAGAATCCCACTTCTAACACATGTAAAAATTATAAAAATTTAAAATTATCCTAAAATTATTATATTTAGAGATATTGTTGATTATTACTTAAGTTTAAGGTTCATTTTAGAATTTAACACATGAAGAAGTCAGTATTATTGGCGCTTCTCATTATAGTTCAAAGGTTTCTGAAAGTTCTAACTGCAGCAAGTCTTTGATATTCACGAATAACACAGTTTACTAAGAAACTCAAACTTCTTTCCATCTATAAAAGTTTTGGTTTATAAAGCTTGAGTAGAAACAGATATCTATTAACGTTATTTAATTGCTTTGCATTATTGCATTCCAGCTATTTTAAACAATATTAAATGTTCATGGCAGAATCTTATTATCTTTTTCAGCTGCTTTTAAAACATTTAAATATTATTTATATACGTTTTATAACAACCATTTGTAACCTCAATGAAATTTGAGACATGGACACATTTTAAAATAAAAATTTAATAAATAATTATAAAATGCCAATAAAGTAAATAAAATCAAATGAAATCATTCTTTATTTTTTACAGCACATAGTTGCATAATAGCGTCAATAATTTATTAATAATGTAAAATAAATAAAGATAAGTATTTTCTTTATCCTCTATTGTCCCACTCACCTACCCATACACGTAAAGTGGTAATGTCCCACTCGCCCACCCATACACGTACAGTGGTAATGGTATTCTAAATTTTCGATTTATTTTCGACTACACACACACACACACACACACACACACACACACACACACACACACACACACACACACACACACACACACACACACACACACACACACACACACACACACACACACACACACACACACACACACACACACACACACACACACACACACACACACACACACACACACACACACACACACACACAAAACCCCTAAATTAATATTCAATGTTAAAATTTAAATATTAAAAGGCATGCAATGGTGTAAGCTGAAAATTTAGTTTAGTATTGAAATGAAACACACAGTACTAATATTCCGGTTTTTTAAATATAACAAAAAAACAAATAAAAATGAACCGAAGTGCTTGAGCTCTTCTACACTGAAAAGGTTTGAAGAACATTTATTTTAAGGTAGTAATGATCAAAGGGCAATTCTCTCCCTTTCCTTTTTAAGAATTACCGTACTAAATCTTAAGACTATTGATAGAGTCTACTTTTAATAAAAGCGGTTACAGTCAATTCGAAATACGAACTAGATAATTACTTAACCTTTTTATGATATTTATGAACAAATAAAATTAGGTATTTCACCTAAGTTGGAAAATATACCTTTATTGTAACTAAATAAAATATAATAAAACTCACTGAAATGCTAAAGCGAAAACAGTAAAATTAAAGAAAGATGAAATCCTCTTACTAAAAAATTCGTAAAATCAAACAATAATAAATACATTTTTTATACGTGAACAAGCTTTTTGATCAGACTTTAGATTTTTATTTCAATATTTGATAATTAGGTAAAATAATATTAACTATGAAATATTTATTTGTTTTCTCTACCAAATACAACTACTTCATTAAATACAGTAAACGTAGTCATGTTCTTTTACCTCTTTCTTTGTTGAGGGAAACTGACTTTGAGTGTTAAACATAAGTGATAAATACATAAGCAGGTTTTTTCACCAACAAATCAAAAAATGTTAATTTATTAGATTATAAGGTTAAAATTGCTCTTCACCCAACTAGTAATATATAGATAGAACATAGATAACCAACAAACCTTTGCAGGTATATGATTATAAGAGAAAAACTAAACAAAACCTATAGAGGGTTTCTAAAAAAAGAAGGATTTTTTGTAATTAGCCTTCTCGTAAAAATAACCATCTTTTATCGTTGATCGCGTATTTTTATGGATACTATATCTATTATGGCTTGTTGGCAACAAATTCTTGTTGAAATATATTAAGTATTTTCTCTCTGTAATATACAGACAACGTTTTCATCAATAAAATCAATAGCTATTGCAAATGGATACAAGGCATCAATCTCTGATGAAATTGGAAGAAGAATAAAAAAGAAAACAGAAAATAGAATTCGAGATGATAAACGAACAAAACTTAAAAAAAAATACGATAAAGAACAAAAGAAGTATGTATCCCTCCACTACAATGAACCGTTTACACAAAGAGTTGGTGATTTAAGAAATTAAATTTTTCAGTAGCTTTTAAGACTTGTAGTACTATGTCCAATATTTGAACCTAAATATTGAAAGTGAAGATAAATTCAATAATTCAGGAATATATAGGATTAACTGTAATGATTGTAATATGTTTTACATAGGTCAGACTGTAAGTTTTAGCAAAAGGTAAAAAACCATGACTCTGCTTTTAAAAACAGGAAACCTGAAAGATATAATGAAGCTTCTGAACAGTACCCATAGTTTGAATAAAATATATGAAAATGTAGATATTCTTAACGTTTATAAGAAGGATTGCATTATGAATCCTTGGGAAGAGTTACTTATTTTTAAAGAAAAATGTAAAGATCGTGATAAATTAATAAATGAACAGGTTAATTTAGTATATTCAAGTTTTTGAATTTTCAATTAAAACAAATTAAAAGCAAAGCTAGCATCATCAGGCAACACAACTTTATTTATTTCTAAAAAAACAAGATTACAAATAAATAAAGTTTACAAATTATTTATATGTAAACAAACAAAATTCTTGTTTGTTTACAAATAAATAAAGTTGTGTTGCCTGATGATGCTGGTGAAAGGTCTAGTTACAATTTATTGATTTTTATTAAAAATTTAATATCTTGAATAAATAAAATAATCAATATCAATTCTATCTCAACTTAATTAGGTTAATTTTGATTCCGAAATAGTATTTAATGATGTATTTTCAGCAACTAGAGATTAACCAATTATATCAGAGCAGCCGCCATTTTGAGGATTCCAGCCAATGAGGTCACGTGATCATAAGCTTATAAAATGAGTTGTTGTAAGATTTGTAATTCAAAAAGCACTTCTTGAACTTGGAAAAACTTGGATCTGAAGCCATAGAAAATATAATATTAACAATTTGACAATAGGTTAGGGCGTTTTTATATTTTAATTTTAAAATGATTAAACATTGATTAAATCACATGTAGAGATCTACAAAAATACCACAAACACTGGTATAGCACTTGTTAGAATATTTAAAATGTGACGTAAATAATTTTATCAGCTAAATTTGTTTTCATTAAATCAATTATTGTTACATTAACAATTTATAACTGTTAACCTAATAATAATTTATTAATGACAGTGAATTGCTTAATAGTTTATTTGTGAGTTGTTTACTTACGTAATTATTTTTTCTTTGGGTCTACGGGAGGGTCACTCATAGTCGGGTCTGTTGGTGTAGGAGTAAATACGTGTAAAAAACCATTGAGGGTCAATCTGGAACATTATTGCTGGAATAATATGACGAATAATATATGTTTAAATCGAAAAAAATATCTTTCAACCATTATAGCATTTTTTCCTCATTTGATTTTATTACAAGTCATACACTAAGTATAAAATTACGGCTATATTCTCTGGTGGGATTTTAAGTTGTTCAAACCAAGTGATTATTGCAATTAGTAAAATTATTGTATTCAATTAATTAAATGTATATTTTATTAAAAATATTTAGATCAAACCTATTCCAGCTAATGTCCAGCTAGTCCAGTAAACACCCATTCACCCCAATAGAGGACATACGTATAACGGATGTCTGCGATGTGCAGTCATGACCTCAACCCATTAATCCTGGAACCGACCGTGCATAGTTCAATGGCATAACATTTATAATGAATATTTACTCTCATTACAGAGACCAGACGTGTAAGGAATGTCTGCGATTTGCAGTCGTGACCTCAATCCATCAATCCCGGAACTGACCGTGCATAGTTCGATGGCAGTACATTTATAAACACTTCCTTCCTTTATTAAGGATAACAGACGTGTAAGGGATGTCTGTGATGTGCAGTCGTGAGCTCAACCTATCAATCGGGGAACTGACCATGCATAGTGTGGTGGCAATACATGTATAAACACTCCCTTCCACCCCTAAGGAGGCAAGACGTGTTGCTGATGTCTGTGATGTGCAGTCGCGAGCTCAACCTATCAATCGGGGAACTGACCGTGCATAGTGTGGTGGCAATACATGTATAAACACTCCCTTCAACCCCTAAGGAGGCAAGACGTGTTGCTGATGTCTGTGATGTGCAGTCGTGAGCTCAACCTATCAATCGGGGAACTGACCGTGCATAGTGTGGTGGCAATACATGTATAAACACTCCCTTCAACCCCTAAGGAGGCAAGACGTGTTGCTGATGTCTGTGATGTGCAGTCGTGAGCTCAACCTATCAATCGGGGAACTGACCATGCATAGTGTGGTGGCAATACATGTATAAACACTCCCTTCAACCCCTAAGGAGGCAAGACGTGTTGCTGATGTCTGTGATGTGCAGTCGTGAGCTCAACCTATCAATCGGGGAACTGACCGTGCATAGTGTGGTGGCAATACATGTATAAACACTCCCTTCAACCCCTAAGGAGGCAAGACGTGTTGCTGATGTCTGTGATGTGCAGTCGTGAGCTCAACCTATCAATCGGGGAACTGACCGTGCATAGTGTGGTGGCAATACATGTATAAACACTCCCTTCAACCCCTAAGGAGGCAAGACGTGTTGCTGATGTCTGTGATGTGCAGTCGTGAGCTCAACCTATCAATCGGGGAACTGACCGTGCATAGTGTGGTGGCAATACATGTATAAACACTCCCTTCAACCCCTAAGGAGGCAAGACGTGTTGCTGATGTCTGTGATGTGCAGTCGTGAGCTCAACCTATCAATCGGGGAACTGACCGTGCATAGTGTGGTGGCAATACATGTATAAACACTCCCTTCAACCCCTAAGGAGGCAACACGTGTTGCTGATGTCTGTGATGTGCAGTCGCGAGCTCAACCTATCAATCCCGGAATCGACCGTGCATAGTGTGGTGGCAATACATGTATAAACACTCCCTTCAACCCCTAAGGAGGCAACACGTGTTGCTGATGTCTGTGATGTGCAGTCGCGAGCTCAACCTATCAATCCCGGAATCGACCGTGCATAGTGTGGTGGCAATACATGTATAAACACTCCCTTCAACCCCTAAGGAGGCAAGACGTGTTGCTGATGTCTGTGATGTGCAGTCGTGAGCTCAACCTATCAATCCCGGAATCGACCGTGCATAGTGTGGTGGCAATACATGTATAAACACTCCCTTCAACCCCTAAGGAGGCAAGACGTGTTGCTGATGTCTGTGATGTGCACTCGTAAGCTCAACCAGTCAATCCCGGAACTGACCGTGCATAGTGTGGTGGCAATACATGTATAAACACCCTCTTTCCTTCTTAAGGGGACCAGACGTGTAATGGATGTTTCCAATGTGCAGTCGTGAGCTCAAATCATCTCCAAAATAAAAAGATAAAAATACATTTAATAATTATTAACTTTTTATATGTGTGTTTTATTATAATGTACCATTGCATATACAATATTATAAAATGTATAGTAGCAATGAATCCTATAATGATTCTCATATAAATTATATATTGAGTATGAAACAAATAGATTCTCAATGCGAATATATAATCATTGAAGTATACAATTAAAATTTTCAACAACAACACTTTTAATTATTCGACAATTATAATAATACATCACAATACATTGCCCCTTTCACTAATAACAGACAAGTGATTCCTTGCAGTTAATTGAGAGGCACAAGCAAGAATAAACGATTACAATGCGATTGAATGGTCTGTACTAAAGATTGACTAAGACCAAGGATAAGTGTGAATACAATTATATTATATCATATTGTATGAAGTTGTTTGTTTTAGACCCATTAAAATTAGAAGTTTTCTTTTATTACTCTCACTAATACTGTTAGCAACTATAGATTTATAAGTTGTTTGCTGAAACTGTAAATATCAAACATTTATACATATCGCAATACAACATGGGTAACTTTTACAGTTCTTCCACTCATTTTCAGAGGTACAACTTTAACACCAACCTGCTTGATGTTTGAATTTTTTAAAACTTATGAGTCATTAAATACCTCATATTTAATAAGCTATTTTGTTTTTAAAGCAACATTTGGTGATATATAAGTTGATCCTAGTCTCGCAATGTTTAGGGAACCGCGTTAGGAAGATTTACATTATACAGAATATCACTACTCTTTGTTTAAGACTTCTAGTTTAACAGAATGGTTTTTGTCCTACTGTACGTGTATGGAAGTGTAAGTTGGTCAGTATCTCTGTACGTGTGTGGGAGTGTTGGTGGGTCAGTATCACAGTAATACCTACTGTGATACTGACCCACCTACAGGTTAGTATCACTGTACGTGTATGGAAGTGAAGGTGGGTTAGTATCTGTGTACGTGTATGGAAGGGTGGGTGGATCAGTATCACAGTAGGTATGGTGATACTGACCCACCTACAGGTTGGTATCACTTTACGTGTATGGAAGTGAAGGTGGGTTAGTATCTGTGTACGTGTATGGAAGGGTGGGTGGATCAGTATCACAGTAGGTATGGTGATACTGACCCACCTACAGGTTGGTATCAATGTACGTGTATGGAAGTGAAGGTGGGTCAGTATATCTGTACGTGTATGGAAGGGTGGATGTGTCAGTATCACTGTACGTGTATGGGAGTGTAGGTGGGTCAGTATCTCTGTACGTGTATGGAAGGGTGGGTGTGTCAGTATCACAGTAGGTATTGTGATACTGACCCACCTACAGGTCAGTATCACTGTACGTGTATGGGAGTGTAGGTGTGTCAGTATCTCTGTACGTGTATGAAAGGGTGGGTAGGTCAGTATCACAGTAGGTATTGTGATACTGACCTACCTACAGGCTAGTGTTACTGTACGTGTATGGGAGTGTAGGTTGGTCAGTATCTCTGTACGTGTATGGAAGGGTGGGTCAGTATCACTGTAGGTACTATGATACTGACCCCCTACAAGTTAGTATCACTGTACGTGTATGATCGTGTAGTTGGGTCTGTATCTGTACATGTTTGAAAGGGTGGGTGTGTCAGTATCACTGTACGTGTATGGGAGTGTAGGTGGCTCAGTATCTCTGTACGAATATGAGAGTGTAGTTGGGTCTCTATTTGTACATGTATGAATGGGTGGCCGTGTCAGTATCACTGTACGTGTATGGGAGTGAAGGTGGGTTAGTATGTTTGGGGCAACCTCTCGACCCTTTCTAGCATCATCTGGAGTACCCCAAGGGTCCCACTTGGGCCCTTTTCTTTTCTCCATATTCTTGAACGATATTGTGAACTATATCGAAGTTGACTGTTTAATGTTCGCCGATGACATTAAAGTATTCACACGTATCTCTACAAAAAGTGATTTCAATGCTCTCCAATCAAGTCTCTTGAATATAGAAAATTTGTGTCATTCTAATTGTATGGAAATGAATCCCAGCAAGTGCAATGTCATTACCTTTCATCGTTCTGCTGAACACACTATCTTTGGTTATATGCTTCATGGTTCCCTCCTGAAACGAGTTGAATCTATACGTGACTTGGGCATTAATATGACCTTCAATCTGAATTCTACTGACCACATCAACAATATTATTGGTAGAGCTGTTCGTAATCTGGGATTTCTTATCAGAACCTCCAGGAGTGGTTTGAGCATTGATGCAATGAATGCGGTCTACAAGGCTCTTGTGAGGTCAATCTTAGAGTTTGGTTCTACTGTGTGGTACCCGCATCAGGTTGGACTTATTCAACGTCTGCAGAAGGTCCAGGACAGATTTGTGAGAGTGGTGGGAGTTAAAATGGGTTTCGACTACCAGTCTGTGCCTTTGAGTAAAGTAGAAGAAATACTGAATCTGCAATCTCTAGAGTCTAGACGGCAATTACAGGACCTTATTTTCCTTCGAAGAATACTCCTTGGGGAGGTGGACTGTCCTGAGATACTCAGCCTTATTGATCTTCGAGTTCCTGGACGGACAAGATCTGCTCAGACTTTCTATCATCAAGCCTGTTCAACTAACTATGAGATGAATAGTGTGGTTCCTCGGTTGCATAGATTGGGCAATTTGGTCTCCTCCAATTTCGATTTTTTCAATGGTAGTAATTGCCAACTAAAGTTAGTATTCTATGAAAAATAGGAATGCCTCATATATGCTGTTTTTGTTGTTTGCTTGTAAACTTAGAATTAAGAATGATCTCATTTTCAATTGTTATGTAGTTATTAACTTAGTCATAATTTTACTTATCATATATATTCTTGTGTAAGGTAATTTTTTGTGTATGCATTTTGCAGTTCTTTGTCAACTAACGTGCTCTGAACTAGTTTTACATTAATACTATTATTGCCTGTAAATGATTACGCACTGCATGTTAGTTCTTGATCTTGTTATGTATGGAAATAGTCTTGAAACATTATTATTTTTGTCAATGATCACTCTGAATGTTAGATCCTGGTTTTGTTTTCATTGGCTGGCTAATTCCTCTATGCATGTATGAATCATTGAACTGGTTGTACATTAGATTTGTATTTATTATAAATATATATATATTTATTATAGCTAGTGAATGGTGCTGTACTGAATGTTAGATCTTGATCGATTGATTAGTTTGCTTGGCTGTAAATTCTCTTTCACTAGTCTATGTATTTGCATGTTGCATGGAGAATTCTTGAAGCCTAAATCTAATCTAAACTGATTTCATTTTATTTATGTATTTAGGTGATGATTTGTGTGACACATTTGTAAATTGGCGTATGCCGTATATGGAAATAAATAAATAAATAAATAAATAAATAAATCACTGTACGTGTATGAGAGTGTAGTTGGGTCTCTATTTGTACATGTATGAATGGGTGGCTATGTCAGTATCACTGTACGTGTATGGGAGTGAAGGTGGGTTAGTATCACTGTACGTGTATGAAAGTGTAGTTGGGTCTCTATTTGTACAAGTATGAAAGGGTGGATGTGTCAGTATCACTGTTCGTGTATGGGAGTGTAGGTGGGTCAGTATCTCTGTACGTATATGAGAGTGTAGTTGGGTCTCTATTTGTACATGTATGAAAGGGTGGATGTGTCAGTATCACTGTACGTGTATGGGAGTGTAGGTGTGTCAGTATCTCTGTACGTGTATGGAAGGGTGGGTGGGTTAGTATCACAGTAGGTATTGTGATACTGACCTACCTACAGGCTAGTGTTACTGTACGTGTATGGGAGTGTAGGTGTGTCAGTATCTCTGTACGTGTATGGAAGGGTGGGTGGGTTAGTATCACTGTACGTATATGAGAGTGTAGTTGGGTCTCTATTTGTACATGTATGAAAGGGTGGATGTGTCAGTATCACTGTACGTGTGTGGGAGTGTAGGTGTGTCAGTATCTCTGTACGTGTATGGAAGGGTGGGTGGGTTAGTATCACAGTAGGTATTGTGACACTAACCTACCTACAGGCTAGTGTTACTGTACGTGTATGGGAGTGTAGGTGTGTCAGTATCTCTGTAGGTGTATGGAAGGGTGGGTGGGTTAGTATCACAGTAGGTATTGTGATACTGACCTACCTACAGGCTAGTGTTACTGTACGCGTATGGTAGTGTAGGTGGGTCAGTATATCTGTACGTGTATGGAAGGGTGGGTCAGTATCACAGTAGGTACTATGATACTGACCCCCTACAAGTTAGTATCACTGTAAGTGTATGGTAGTGTAGGTGGGTCAGTATCTGTATACTTGTATGGGATTGTAGGTAGGTCAGTATCACTGTACGTGTATGGAAGGGTAGGTGGGTCAGTATCTCTGTATGTGTATGGAAGGGTGGGTGTGTCAGTATCATAGTAAGGGTATGGAAGTATGGGTCGTTGAATACAACATTCGTTCGTACTACTTCAATCTTTACGTTTACGAAACTGAAAAAAATTATATTTTTTACTAACTCCAATAATATTATTGGTTTATTTTTGCTACGCTTTAAGTGGACTGAACTATCCAAAAGGCCCCGGAAAGAATGTAATATATTTTTAAAATTATTAGTGTGACAATATATATCCATATAATGGGCAGTTACAACCGTAAAACACTTTATTGGATGTTACGTTCATATTTTCAGCTGCATTAATAAAAACAACAATTGATTAGTACAATTAAGTATATTTTAGGAACTGTTTGTAACGAAATGCATTTTTTCCAAATTTAAATTTATTCATATTTTTAGATAGGAATAACTGCATTAATTAATAACTCTCAAGAATATTTGGGCCAAACTACAAACATTACTTTTCAATAAAATAACATCTAATATTTCTCCCTCACAACAAAGGTATTTTTAAAAATAACAGTGAATGATAACTTGTAAAAGTACGGTAGTTACTTAAAAGTTAACTAGGTCAGACAAATACATTGACGTCATTACGGGTGAGTAATGGACAATGCTACCTTCTGCTACTATTTGTAACTGTGTTTATTTATTCGTACTTTCTGAAGAATCACTTAAAAGTAAATTGAAAAGTTGGGAATAGATATAAAATGTTTGTATACGTATGTGAAAGTAAAGGGTTGAAAAAATATAATATAAATAAATAATTAGTGTATGTTAGAACATTGATATGTTATTGTTGTATTTAATAGGCTTATAATATTTATTTGATATTGATTAGTTTTAGTAATTAACTTAAATATATTAAGAAAACAGAGTATTACTGTGAAAAAGAGTTCAAGGGTTTCAAAAGTCTTAGCTTGGAAATAATTCCAAATTAATAACTATGGTCTAACTCCATATAACTAGGAGAAAACAAATAACAATAAAAAGAAATGGTTCCAGAGAATTGGCACAAACTTTCCCCGAAATTAAACACTAAAACATCAAATCTTTGAAAATACCAGTTTGATTCCCAAATATGTTTTATGCTAGACCTATAACTAAAAAACTAGTCAAGTTGGAGACAAGCAGTTTTTAATGAAATATTTTTAACTGTAATTCACACCTTTCCTTAAAATGTAATCAAAAACGTTGCAGCCATTTTTCAGAAAATTCCATTTTCTGCGTTTATTTTCTATAAAAATAAAAACAAATTAAAAAAAGTGAAAAAAACAGTCAGGAGATATTGACTAAATACACCTACATACCAAATTTCATAACAATTTATCAATCCATTCGGTCTCAAGTGAAGTGCACATACACACAGATAGACAAACATACGCAGAGAAATCTACATTTTTTCCGAAAAAAACACTTTTTTGGTTCAGGGGACCATATAACATTGATTTTTAGACCAACTTGTAAAAAAATCTTGTTGTACGATCGCAATACTTTCTCCATACAAACGCGTGTGGTAGAAAGTAAAAAAGGAAATCCTAGAGAGAAGAAATAACACATTATTTGTAATATATCGGGGTAGTTTAATATTATGTCTGGGAGTTTAGTAGGCAACAAGATGCTCAGTCGGTATAAAACCCCTTAAAAGAGAGAACTAGTGACCGAGCGGTATAAAGAGACAGGACTTAGGTTAGAGATGGTGCTGGTTCGAATCCTAGCCTAAACTAATAGTTTTTATCAGTAATTTTACCTTGTACAGTTGATTCTCTTCCTTGCTCTGTCTGACAAGTTCCCAGCACATATCAACAGTCTATGTTTCATAGGTTAGACTAAGGTTGGAAAGGGGATTGGCTTCAACTAAAAAAAAAATATAAAGAAGTACATCTTGTTTATTTCCAGTGAATGTTTTTACACTTACGCCTTGTTTTGAAAACTTCTTGCTGGTGCTCGTTACATACGTCATTACGTCATTACCAGAAGTCTTTCATCACAGTGACTTACAGATGTCTGATATGTGGAGCTGTCAAAGTGTATTTTGAAGACTGCTGCTGGTGCTCGTTACATACATCATTACCAGAAGTCTTTCATCACAGTGACGTACAGAAGTCTGATATGTGGAGCTGTCAAAGTGTGTTTTGAAGACTGCTGCTGGTGCTCGTTACATACATCATTACCAGAAGTCTTTCATCACAGTTACGTACAGACGTCTGATATGTGGAGCTGTCAAAGTGTGTTTTGAAGACTGCTGCTGGTGCTCGTTACATACGTCACCGCCAGTAGTCTTTCATCACAGTGACGTACAGAAGTCTGATATGTGGAGCTGTCAAAGTATGTTTTGAAGACTGCTGCTGGTGCTCGTTACATACATCACCACCAGAAGTCTTTCATCACAGTGACGTACAGACGTCTGATATGTGGAGCTGTCAAAGTGTGTTTTGAAGACTGCTGCTGGTGCTCGTTACATACATCACCACCAGAAGTCTTTCATCATAGTGACGTACAGACGTCTGATATGTGGAGCTGTCAAAGTGTGTTTTGAAGACTGCTGCTGGTGCTCGTTACATACATCACCACCAGAAGTCTTTCATCATAGTGACGTACAGACGTCTGATATGTGGAGCTGTCAAAGTGTGTTTTGAAGACTGCTGCTGGTGCTCGTTACATACATCACCACCAGAAGTCTTTCATCATAGTGACGTACAGACGTCTGATATGTGGAGCTGTCAAAGTGTGTTTTGAAGACTGCTGCTGGTGCTCGTTACATATGTCATTACCAGAAGTCTTTCATTACAGTGATGTACAGACGTCTGATATGTGGAGCTGTCAAAGTGTGTTTTGAAGACTGCTGCTGGTGCTCGTTACATACATCACCACCAGAAGTCTTTCATCACAGTGACGTACATACGTCTGATATGTGGAGCTGTCAAAGTGTGTTTTGAAGACTGCTGCTGGTGCTCGTTACATACATCACCACCAGAAGTCTTTCATCACAGTGATGTACAGAAGTCTGATATGTGGAGCTGTCAAAGTGTGTTTTGAAGACTGCTGCTGGTGCTCGTTACATACATCACCACCAGAAGTCTTTCATCACAGTGACGTACAGACGTCTGATATGTGGAGCTGTCAAAGTGTGTTTTGAAGACTTCCTGCTGGCGCTCGTTACATAGGTTATCACCAGTCATCCTTCATCATAGTAAAGTACAGAGTCAAGTTTGAGGGATTGTCAAGTTGTCAGCCACATCACGTTTTGGGGCTGACAGTTTTCTAAGTCAATGTGAACCGACATATTCTGTTCCAGTTATTCGATCACTAAGGGATGTTACTCTTAATAAGTCCCTTAGCTCTGGTGATTAGCTGTGGGACTAAATTATTAAAGAAATGAATTTAGAATTTGTTACCTAAATAGCAAGCAGAATTTGACAGACTAGCACTAAACTAGAAAAATTCCTCTCTTCAACAAGAAACTTTAATTTAATAAAAGTAAATTATCATTAACAACCTTGTTTCTTTATATGAGAGATATTAACCAGCTTTCTAATAAGCTTTAAAATAAGCATGATTTTATTTTATCTTTACTCAATACAATGCATGCAGTTGCACTACACATTCATATGTGTATTCATATGTGTATATCATTATTTTTGTATTCTTCAACGCATTCATTATTGAATAATACCACAGTGAATCCTTCTGGTCTGAGATCGGATAAATTGTTTCACAAAAATAGATTACTTAAATACTTGTACTTTTTGTACTTAAAGTGTAATACATTTACTTGTTTTCCCGTTTAACGTACTTATTTTTATAATTGCATATCATTATAGTACTGATTACACAAAATCGCTCTAAAACATAGCTATAAACTTATAATTTTCAATGCCACCTAAAATTATATCAATACATTAGGCCTCTTGTTAGCCCAGTGCTTAGCACTTCTGCTTCATATACATAGATTCCCGGGTTCAAATCCCGTGAGGTCCACTTGAAATATGCTTTTTGGATTTTGGACCGTTGTTCCGTAACAACTTTAGTACTCAACAAGTAAAACTGCCTCTGGCGTGGATTGACTTAAAATAAAAATAATTCAGACAGAATTAAACAAAAAGCAAGACACATCTATCACGGAAACACTGTTAAATTATGTATAGTATATAGATATTAATATTATCTATCAATAGAATTAAGGCGCTGGGCTTCAAGAGCTAGGTGAATATTGACGGTATCGTGTGTGATAATTGAAGATGGACATGTGTAGTCATTGTTTATAACTAATATTAGGCCAATAATATTCATATTTAATATTCAGATAACCCAACACATTTCGGTGGTGTAATTTATCTGAGATATTTTCACATAAATTTGTCATGCAATGCAGAATTTCGTATGTATAATTATCAGCTATTTTGTGGCCCAGAAGTGGAGTGCTAGTGTAGTTACATGTAAATATAATGCAGTTTAAACAAGCTATAGTAGCAGACCTCAATATCTAAAAAAATTACAAGCACAAATATTAATTTTACATGAGATATCTATTTGTAATAACATAACCAAGGATAGGGTCGACAACGATATAAGTAATTAACCAGATCCAACATTGTAAGAGGGCCAAAGATGTATACAACTTTGCCTTCAAGAAGCTGGGTTACAGCTCAATGCTACTGTGTCAGTCTAAATGTATCTTGTTCAGAACTTTTAATTTTTATTTTCTTATTCTTAAGACGCCTATCGTAGGTGTGCCATAAATAAGGCAGTTTATCAAATTTTACTTTTTACCTACTATTTCTTTTAATTTCCTAAGCAACATCCATAACGTAAGTCCACGCTATCTACCTGCATTCATTCCAGAAACGGTTTTACTTCAAAACCTTACCAATAGAGGTCAGGACTATGTATATCTGTAAACTAAACCTGGTTATCTATCATGTCGTTCGACTCGCCCCACTTTCTACGAAACCTCCGCCGCCATAGCATGGCACCGCTCCATCCCGCTTTAAGTTGTATTATTTTTAAGTGGAATTATTTAAGTTATAGCTCAGAATTGTGTTTTAGTTTTGTCCTCTCTTTTTGAAAACAATTATCAAGAAGTCAAGTTTTAATTTTGTATAAAGTGTGCTTCAGGACTTCAAAAGGATGCACCCAAGAAGACAGCCAGTGTAACAAAATAAAAAAAAGGACAAATGGTCAGTGAACTTTATTTCCAAATTATTTTAATAAATACAGTCCATTAAAAACTAAAGCTGAAACTCGATATACCAGAAAAATGCACAAAATATAAGATATGGCGAATATGGATTTCGAATGAGTGTAGATGAGTGAATATAGTCATTGTTACAAACCAAGGACGACTATTCTTTAGAAAGTGTCATTTTTTAATAGCCCAATGACAAATGAACAGCCGGTGGTTATCAGCTGATCCCTTTAAAAATGAGTTACAACTCCGATTGGGATCGAACTGAGAACCTTTATAATATGAAGCTGCGATTTAACCAACTAAGCTACCGACAAATTTATATACAAACTATACGAATTTGGGCTAGTTTGTATATATTTCAGCTATTTATATATGAAACTTGTGAACGCCTACTGAAATATGGCTATTGGATTCACACACTACAAGTTACCGTTAAATTATTTATAGAATCAAGTAACAAATATTTGTTTTACCTATTGAAAGAGTAATAATTGACTTCTAAATTTTAAATTGTAGCTGTGTCTATTGAAGATGAGTTGCACAAATTCAGGATACATTTGTTCAACAGACATAGCTGAAAAACTATAAGCAATTATTAATTATGATAATGGCTGTGAAAGATTAAATGTCCAGCCTTTTTCTTAAGGATTTCTACATAGTTCATATTCTTACATTCTCACATATGAGACGCCGACAGAACGTTGTTGGTATTTTAAGGCGAATATGAATGGTTATATGATTGTAGGATGAGTGTGGATGAGTGTGGTCTGGTTACTATCTGAGCTCAACTGTTCCTCAGTAAGGGCAATTTATTAATAGCCCAACAGCCAGGGCAACTAAGGGACCTACAGCTTTACGTGGAATTCGAACCACGTAGTGCTGGTCTGATTTTCAGCTAATTGACAAGCTTGATACTCAGTTATCTCTCCCACACATCAACCGCACAATGATTACCACCCAACATGGACACCCCAGACTTCTCTAGTAGTGTCCACGCCGATAGCAACCATCAAGCGGACGCCATGTCAGTATTAAGAGGACCGAGCATCCAACGTATCACCTACAATCTCCCAAACACTTTGTCCCCATGTAGCTGGGTTACAGCATTGCGCCACCAGTCCCGACTTACAAACGTGAAAAATCAGAAAGGCTTTGAATACATAAATATTTAGACCCAATTTCGTTCATGTCCTTAGATACTGTAATATAACAGACAGTGTCTCAGTGGAGTCATACAAAGTAGAACTGTAGCAGTAACTGGACATTTGAATAGTAGGCTAACGGCTGTATGGGGAATCGTGCCAACTTCAGGCCTTATTCAGCCTTTAAAAATATAGATTTACTTTTAAAATATGTTTATTTTTATACCTGACTTACATAGTAGTGTATTTTAGTTGACATTTTTTAAAGATCGTAACTATAAAAAAACCTTGTAAAAAGTATCACGTGAAATCCCAAATGTATATGCAAGCTGTTATTTGTAGTAGAACGGAAGTAAATCTCCTCATATTAAAATTATACCACGAGGAGACCAAGTATAAGCAAATATTATAGGTTTGAGTACTTTTTATGTTTTCAAGCCATTAAAATTTTTACTTAAACTGCTAATAATTGTTAAAGTGCTATTATTATTTGGTTTTGTGTTAAAATTAGTAAAACGATGTTTTTAAATTAGTTGTATTAGTTTACTATTAAAAATAAAATAATGTATTTTATTGTATTCTAGTTCACTATTGCGTGAATCCAAATAAGTTGGTAACAGTACCTTAACAATTTAGTTATTCTATTTAATTCACTGTTCAGTTATTATAATCACATATGGTAAAATTCAATACATTATAGTCTCATATTTACTACATAATTAATTAAAATTTTTGTATCATGTAAAGTTCATACGTAAAGATTCAAGACAACCCTCAAACATTTCCCAAACATATTACTAACATAAATTCGATAGTAAACTCAAACATATGGTAAAATGTTACTAAACTATTTATGTCCAGTAAATATATAATTTTAATCTGTACAAAAAACATCTAACTATTCAGAAATAATTTTTTTTCAGAATCCAAATTGTATTTTTGGAAGCCTTCTACAGAACATACTCATTTTTGGTGCACGAGAGAGACCTATTGATCGATTGGCCGACTGACTTCAAAACTGGAGTGGATAAATAGAATGAAAGTATAAAGGTTTTGTAATTAGTTTTGTAATAGTTTAATTTTAATATCAGTTGTAAGGTGTGAAATATTCATTCAATGTATGCTGTTTGAATATTATTTTATTTATCTCCTTTTATTTGTTTTAAAAAATTTTAAACATATACTACTAATTTAATTTGGATGCATGTATTATCCAAATTAAAATATATCCTTAAACTCAAACCTCGTTTTATAATTGGTAATAAATTCAGAATCTATTAGCAACATTTTATATACAATTAAACAATTATGTAAAGAGTTAATGTATCCTATATAGTCCTTTAAATGGAACATATAAAGTGTCCAGTCAACAATAAATTCGATTGTTATCTGTGAACAGCAGTTTGCTTCAGGGGATTTGTAGGGTAAAGCTCTGATAGTCTATTTGTTCGACATAGGTGTTAGTATTGGAATACCACTAGATCTGTATAACTGCTACAGTGTAATATCGGACGTGTAATAAAATCAAAGATAAGCCATTTATGGTATCAGGCCTTAATATTCCTAACGGAGTCGTCATCACTATCGTCATCGTTGTATTTGTATATATCATTATTGTTGTTATCTATATCGTTGACTTTCTTCTTCTTCATTTCAAGAATGTATTAGAGTCCGTGCGTAGTATTTTGAAAGACGATCGTTTTTACACATGCTGATATTTTGATTTTGGGACAGTTAATTGGTTAAATAAAGGTGTTCATACCATTCTTTTTATCTGACAAACACTTTTTAATACTATATCAGCTATTTTATTAATAAATTATAAGTGAATATCATATATACGTTGAATTTAAAACTAGTGAAAAATGGCTCCCACAAAACTACACAATAAAGAAAAAAACTGTCTTAATCACATTGCATAGCCAAATATAAAAATAAATTAATTAAATTTCTCTTATGTCCTAAATTTTTTTTAAAGTAAAAACGTGTGGTTAAAGTACTTTTAACATAAATATATTATATTGATGTCCTATTCTAAAATATAGTATGGCAAATCAATTGAAGGTATCGTTTTACCGAATAAAAATATTCTTCATTAATATTTCTTATTAGCTAGTTTATGTTTGATAACCAATAAGTGTAACTATACTTACTTATAATAACATTATCAACTTGTAATATAAACAGTTAATGTAAGATATTTAAGTTAAGGAAACTCTAAAATAATAGAAATATAATACTTAATAAATTATACTTAAGAGGCAGAAAAAAAGAGTAAAAAGTACGAAGGTAGGCAGTCATGTAAATATACATTTTACTAAACACACAATAACAAAGCTACAAATATAATGACCATTTTTAACAACGTGCCCAGTTATATTAATGTACGAGATGTACTCATTGGGGGGTACATCCTTAAACCCGTATTACAAGCTACCCAACTTGATCATGGTTGGCTACCCAACTTCATCACGAATGACTACCCAACTTGGATCAGGTTTGGCTACCCAACTTGATCACGAATGGCTACCCAACTTGGATCAGGTTTGCCACCCAGGTTAACCATAGGTGCTAACGAATTAGATGAATGATGGCTACCCAAGTTGATCATGGTTGGCTACCCAACTTGATCACTAATGGCTACCCAACTTGGATCAGGTTTGCCACCCAGGTTAACCATAATTGCTAACGAATTAGATGAATGATGGCTACCCAAGTTGATCATGGTTGGCTACCCAACTTGATCACGAATGGCTACCCAACTTGATCACGAATGGCTACCCAACTTGGATCAGGTTTGCCACCCAGGTTAACCATAGTTGCTAATGCATTAGATGGATGATGGCTACCCAAGTTGATCATGGTTGGCTACCCAACTTGATCACGAATGGCTACCCAACTTGATCACGAATGGCTACCCAACTTGGATCAGGTTTGCCACCCAGGTTAACCATAGTTGCTAATGAATTAGATGAATGATGGCTACCCAAGTTGATCATGGTTGGCTACCCAACTTGATCACGAATGGCTACCCAACTTGATCACGAATGGCTACCCAACTTGGATCAGGTTTTCCACCCAGGTTAACCATAGTTGATAACCAAGTAGATGAATGATGGCTACCCAAGTTGATCATGGTTGGCTACACAACTTGATCACGAATGGCTACCCAACTTGGATCAGGTTTGCCACCCAGGTTAACCATAGTTGTTAACGAAGTAGATATATGATGGCTACCCAAGTTGATCATGGTTGTTACCAGAGCTAAATATGGATGGCTACCCCTAGCTGATTACGGGTGGCTTCCAATGTTGATCACGAGTGGTATCCAATCAGATTGGTCATAATTTGCTATCATAATATAATTATGGTTGTTACTAAAGTTGATCATGGTTTCTACCTAAATTACAAAGTCAATCACGTTTGCTACCCACGCAGATCATGGATGGATGTCAAAGTTGACCACTGTTATTCACTGGTAGATCCCAGGTGACTAGTTAAGCTTATAATGGGTGGCTACCCAAGCTGATTACGGTTGTTACCCAGGTAGATCACAGGTGGTTTCTTAAGCTAATCATGAGTCCTAACAAAGTTGATCATGGTTTTAGTTTATGATGTGTTTATCTTTACTAATGTTCTGAAAATAAAAATAATATTTTATGAAGTTATTGGAAATATTCTGGTATAAGATGGTAGTTAGTATTAAAAATTAACTTAGTTTTAGACAAAATGGCTTAGATACACGTAAGAGTAGTTTAAGATGACAAATGCATAATGTTATATGGTTGAGCCATTAACTGCATATACGGATTGCCTTTTCTTAAAAGTAAGGAAGGCTCATATATGTACGTCCCAGGTTGTTTAGAGAACTTTATGATAGTTAATTAAGACACACGTCAAATATAGTAACCGAAGTGAGGGAGGAGGGCTACGAACAAAGTGCTGGTGGTGTTTGGGAGGGGAATTCGATACCACTTATCGATGTTAGTGGGTCGTCAACATACCTCGAACGGAGAGCTTTTTGATATTTTACAACTTATTTAGGGAACAATAGTTTGATTTAGGAACTGGTACGTACCACTTTCTGTTATAAAACCAGAAAAAAATAAATCTATAATTTTCTGATACGATAACTTTGTAACTAACTTAATTTATTTATTTTTAAATGAAAACTTTTGTAACCAATGCTGTACACTTTATAACAATTTTGAATCCCCAAGCCATACAGTGACATGGAAGTTTATAAGTTTTTCAACACCTTTAATACAGGTCCAAAAATACCTAATTGTATGCATAACAGTTATGTTCTCAAATGTATTTACATTTATAAAATCATAACTATCTTAGAACTGTATTAAATACAACAGTAAGGACTTTACCACCTGGTGTTTGAATTGTAGTAATTATAATTCATACTTTCCGATTATTTTGAAAACACTAATAGTGAATAGGTAATTATGAGAACAATGTAGATGTTAGATTTTTTAATACTAGAATTAATGCTAATTTACCTATCTAGGATAACGTTAATGAGTTTAATATGGATAGCTATCATACACCTTTCCAATAAGGCCTAAGCAATAACTAACCTGCTTTTTTTGTTAAACTTTTAAAGACTACAGACTTCTTTAAACGATACTTGAGGGAATAAACGAGACCCACACAACCACCCCAAACACCAAAATACTTCGATCACCATTCTCTCTCTCTCTCTCTCTCTCTCTCTCTCTCTCTCTCTCTCTCTCTCTCTCTCTCTCTCTCTCTCTCTCTCTCTCTCTCTCTCTCTCTCTCTCTCTCTCTCTCTCTCTCTCTCTCTCTCTCTCTCTCTCTCTCTCTCTCTCTCGTAACTTTATTTATTTAAGTGCATCTCAATTTTCATGCTGATGTCTATCATAACATTCTTTTATAGTTGAGATGCATATAAGTGAAAATTACTCATTAGAGAAATCCATTCATGTACTCAGTAGTGAACTAAAACTATGCATACATAAATTAAGTAAAATTAAGCCCAATATTAATACAAAATGCAAACGAATGAAAATGAACTTGTTGGACATTTTATATTTTAAACTCATTTATAAATAAATATATAATCATAAAATGAAAAAAAAATGCAAATAAAAATAAATGTAATTCTTGTTTAGTACAATATACGTACATAAATATACAAATTTATATAAATGTACTATACATAAAAGAGGTTTACATAATCATAATCGAGATTGGTAAACCACGATTACCTTCTCATACCAGAGATATTCATAAAGAAGGAGAGGAGTTTATAAACAAAATTCTTGTGTGAGTTCCCATTGACTGATGATTATTACAGACGTTGATAATCACACAGTTAGTACGTTCTTGTACGTACGTTTCACACTTCCTTCCCTTGTTGTTTCCTCCAAACGTAATGTTATAAATATAAAATGTAATAGTATATTTCTTCAAGAAGAAAATATTAACCTAACTTTAGAGTAAGTTGGGTTAAATAACTATAAACGTATTTTACGCTGCTACTTACTAAAACCTATGTTTTATAGAAAAATTTTCTAGCACAGATGATATGTACAATGCGTTCAACGAATGTTTGAACTTCCATATGAATACCTGTTGCCCATTAAGTAAACAAATTTTTAAAAATAAACGGAAGGAAAATACTTGGATAACGCGTGGTATTTTGGTTTCTAGAGATAAGCTCAAACTTTACTCAGTCTTAGTTAAAGACTCGAATAACCCTTTATTTAAACAATTTTACAATAGATACAAAAAAACACACAAAAAAGTTATAAGGGCTGCCAAATCCCTAGAAGTCAACCGAACACTTGATGGTGCTAAAAACGTTTCCAAAGCTGTTTGGAAGATTATAAATAACACAAAAAACGTGTCTTCAAAGAAACCAATTCAGTTAAATATTAATGGGCATGTCTACGATGACCCAGAATCAGTAGCAACGGAATTTAATAACTTTTTTTCAACTGTTGTCCAGATGAAACCTAATAGAAAATCATGTAACTTGGACACTACCCAAGAGAGGAGGGTTTTGCGGTCCATGATGCTGTCTCCTGTGTGTGAAGCAAAAGTGGCTCGGGCGATACAAAATCTTCCACCTAAATTATCCGAGGATATCAATGGTGTTTCAACGTGGTTATTGAAACAGTGTAGTGAAAGTATTCTGTGCCCGTTGACGAAAATAATAAACTCTTCGTTCGAAACGGGGTTGTTTCCTTCCAAATTAAAAAATGCAAAGGTAGTTCCGGTGTTTAAAAAGGAAGACCCAACGGTCTTGAACAACTACCGCCTTATTTAAATTTTACCAGCTCCAAGCAAAATCTTTGAAAAAGTATTTCTTTTCAGGCTGCTTGATTTTCTTGATAAAGAGAAGATTCTGAGTGAGGACCAATTTGGTTTTAGACATGGAAAGTCAACCATTGACGCTGTCACCAGACTGGTCGATTTGGTGTTGGACGGATTAGAAAACAGACAAAAAACTTTTGGTGTTTTTTTAGACTTGTCCAAGGCCTTTGATTGTGTCAATCACAACCTTTTATTGGCAAAACTTGAAAGATATGGCATTCGTGGCCCTCCTTACTCGTGGCTCAAATCATACTTGGACGACAGAAGTCAATGTGTTCAAATTGGTGATTCATTTTCTAATAGTAAAAAAGTTCATTGTGGAGTTCCACAGGGGTCTATTCTAGGCCCGGTTCTCTTCCTGGTTTACGTTAACGAGGTAGGGTCTTCTGTCTTGAGTGGAAATATCGTTCAATATGCGGACGATACAACACTCTGCTTCAAAGCTGAGTCCATTCCTGCACTTGAAATTGAAGCGTTCACTAATCTTAATGCCTGTGTTCAGCAATTTGAAATGGAATATTTATCTACAAACCATTCAAAAACAAAATACATTCATTTTTCTTTAAGAGATCAAGAGTCTTGCTTAAAGCCACTGATAATGGTTGATAGCATTATTCTTGATGAAACAAACACTGTCAAGTTCCTGGGAATTCACCTAGATAGGGCGTTGACCTGGAGCTGCCACATTGACAGCGTTTGTGCAAAAATTGCCTCTGGTATTTTTGCTTTGAGAAACATTTCAAAATTTTGCACAGTTAAGGTACAGTTAATGGCCTTTTTTGGTCTCATTTACCCTCACCTTACCTACGGAGTAAGACTGTGGGGTAGCTGTTCCTTAGACAAACTTCAAAGAGTCTTTCGGCTACAAAAAAGAGCAATACGAATAATTTCCAAATTAAAAGTTAGAGAGTCATGCAAACAGTCCTTCAGGGAATTAGGTTTGCTAACGCTGCCTTGCATTTACATTTTGGAGACTGCACTCTATTGTAGATTCAAATATAATTTAACACGAGGTAGCGACATCCATCAACACGAAACAAGAAGTAGTAACAGTTTTAGAGTGGCTCGGCACCGTACATCGGCCCTGAAACGCAAACCGTCTGTAGCAGGCGTCAAAATTTTAAACATTCTCCCAGATTATATAAAAAGGGAACAAAATTTCAACAAATTCAAGTCTCGATTAAAAGGCTACTTAGTGGCTCTCGCTTGTTATTCTGTGGGTGAATTTATAAATGACTCCTAATTTGCGGACGGCTCGGGAGAGATCCTTGTATGAATGTTAGTGCTGTAGAAGAGTGTTTGTAGTGAATGAATGCGTTAATCTGTGAACGAATGAACTCCCCCACTAAGCTTTGCTGGAATTGTTACTATAGTTATTTTATCACATCACTTAATGTATCATTAGTTTGTAGGATCATTTTTATTATAATATGACTTTTGCTATACGATATGTACATATTGTCAAAAAGCAATAAAACTATTTCATTTCATTTCATTCATTTCATGTTTAGTACGGTTTCTAACTGCGATACTACTGACTTTTAATAGTTACAAGAGAGATAAACGCATTACTATTTAATTATATTTAACTTAACTATTAATAATCTAGAAATCTAGCGTCGTCAAACCTTCACAATATATTTACTAACTCCTTTTAATTAATCAGGAATTTGATATATTGGTAATTTAGATTTGTTTCAATTAAAGTAAACGTAACCAAACACTTGTAAAAAACCAATATTTTGCTAATTTATATAACTAGTATTACATATAATTTTCACATTAATGTATTTAGGTCAATAATCATTGCTTATTAAAGTAAATATCGGCAAGAGTAGTATGAACTTTGATTCTAACATTCCTGTAAATCATTGCTAAATTTGCCTGACTGGCATTTACAAATAGTTTTTTAATTAGCATAATACGTGTTGGTACACATACAGTACAAGTAAACGTCACACAACACAAATTTTTTACAATATAAGCACAAACTGCACAAATATATTACAATACAAGTACAACATGCACAAATATTATGGTGATCTATTTCGACGAACCACGCTCACCTTCCTCAGACATGGAAAATGGTGTTCAACTACTCAATTTATAATTTAGTTACTGAACACCATTTTCCATTCTTTTGTGAAACTCTCTGGTCTGAGGAAGGTCAGCGTGATATTTGTACATATCACGCTGACCTTGTGATCATCATAATATTTGTGCATTTTGTACTTGTATTGTACATATTTGTGCATTAGTGCTTATATTGTAATAAATTTGTGTTGTGTGAGACGTTTACTTGTACTGAATGTATACAAGACAACATTCATAAAAATTAGTCTGGTCGACTTATTAGAATTTTATACAGTATTATTTTAACACAATTTGTACTTTAAAGTAAACTTTTCCTTACATCTGCTGATTTAAATAAACATTTAAGTTGTCCCATTTAGTAGGTAAATTTATTACAAAAGTTACAATAAAAGGTAAATTTATGTATACGTGTGACCTACTTCCATTAAGTGGTGAAATATATCGAACCAAATTTATCGATGCCAACAACTGCTGGACGTTAAGTGATTTATAAGTAAAACGAGTGTGTTTAGCAAGCAGTTAGTCAAGTTAATTGCCACACCTTTGCATCCAAGTGTTTTTATAAACAAGGATTCATAATTTTTAAAAATAAAACAATTTAAACCAATATAAAACTTTAATAGTGAGGCCTTTCGATAGCAAGGCTATCATCGTCAGACACATCACAAATATATATATATATATATATATATATATATATATACAAAAAATTTAATATTTAATATTTACTTTTTGTATATTTATTTGTGATGTGTCTGACGATGATAGCCTTGCTATCGAAAGGCCTCACTATTAAATTTTTATATTGGTTTAAATTGTTTTATTTAAAAAAAATTATATACAGAAAACCAATACAGCTCCATCTTCAACATAGAAGGATTCATAAATATCTTCTTTTATGTTTTAAAAACAGTTTAAGGTTTACCCTCAGAGGGATAAGGTAAATATTTTTAAGGAACAAAAAGAATAATGAGCCTGTTTTATTAATAACGACCTTGTGAATTTACTTTATTTAATACATGTTTTAATGCCTTAAATTTTTTATTTAAAAAAAATCATATTTTCACTAATACAGTAATTTAAACAAATCTCAAGTCTACCAACTTTGCCATGGACACATAACAAACATTCCTAAAACTAACACCCCTTTCTCATAAAAGTACCATTTTATTCCACTTCTCATGATTCATTTTGTGTTCATTTTAAACAAAATTTAATAAAAGGGTGTTCAATTTAAGAATATTTTTAATGTGTCTATGCACAGATGGTAGACTTGAGAATTGTTTTAATTGTTAACGAAAATATGATTTTCTTAATATAAAATGTAAGGCTTAAAAAAATGGTATTAACAAAAGTAAATTCACGAAGTACAGTAAATTGCATGTTTTTAAATATAGAAAAATATGCAATTTATTTCATCTATACAAATATTCCTAATTTAATGAAGCTGAATAAAATATCACATACACGTAGCAATGTGTGGTGACTCACGTAAATATATTTACACAGTTTCAGGTAACATATGGCTCCTTTTGTTATAAAATAGAATTCATTCTTCATCTCTTACAGTTAAAATTGATTGATTTTTATATGTAATTAGAAACATAACATCTTGGTTTACAGTTTGAAAGATTGATCCAACTGTATAAAATATTCACAGTACCAAACATTTACTTAATTAAAAAACAATGCAGTATTTTCCAACTGCAATATGAGCGGCCGTAGCTAAGGCGCTAAGGCGTTGGCTTGTCACGCCAATGGTCCGGGTTCGATTCCCAATATGACTACTAACAGTTTTTGCCCTGCCGCTCCCGTGGTTCGGAAGTCACGTAAAGCCGTTGGTCCCCAGGTTAAGTGTTAGAGAGGGCTTCTTAGCCCTAACTTCACCTGGTAGAATAAGACGAACTTTAACTTTAACTTTTTGTCCTAATTTCAGTTTAAGAAACAAAAAAACAATCAATACTTCTGTCGAAATTGATACTGATATATTTCTACATTTAACTTTAATCTCAATATGAATAAATGAAATAAACAAAAAAGCAAAATTAAACTGTTTCATGTTAACTGGTATGAAAATACATTAAAAACATGAATGTAGCTGTATTATTCAAAGAGATGATAATGTAAATGTCACTATTAGGCTACTTATATACTACTAGTCTTACTGTTACCAAACATGTGCTATGTCAATAATTAAAATTTGTGTCATTATTATCTCACCTTTCAGATATAAACTGAAGAAATTAAAACAAATATAATGATAATTTTTTTTTCTATTTTTAATAAATTAATTTTAAATTATTTTAATCAATGTGATAACTGTTCAAACATTCCGAAAATTTAAAATCGATTCATAAATTCCAATAAAAATAGTTTGCTCTTGGGTGAGTAGGCAAGTTTGATGGGTCAATGTAACTAATCAAATTATATCAAAATTCATTTATTTAAAAAAATACGCGATCGAATAATAGCGTCACACATTTATGTGTTAACACGTCAAAAGATAAAAATAGATGGGAGAGCTAAAATATTGTTGCTTTTGAAAATTGATTTACAAGAGTATCAATAAGGTAAAAAAATATCTCTGAATGCTTTCCTTTATAGTTTAAATAAGAAGTGTATTTTTTTTGTTTTTGTTTCGTGACTCCTATAATTTTTTTGTGACTTGATTTTGTCAATTCTGTCATAACTATGGAATAGGACAGAATTGGAAAAATCAAATCAAAATCTTTATTCACTCACTAAAATACACAAAGCATAAGGTTACATAAGTTACATAGTTACATGAAAGAAATAAATACATTGATATTTCAGTTCATATATAGGGTTAGACAAAAAGTAAATAAATAAAATAGTTACTATCATATATGTGAGTTCCTTCCACATAAGCCCAAAGCTTGTGCGTGGAAGGGAGTTCTTAAATTCCAAAAATAAAAAAGATACAAAAGCTCAATCTTAAACAGCACAAAGAACAATTAATACTAATGGACTACTCTTAGTCAGGATTAAATAAAATATGAAAACTGAATAAAATACACAATTAGATGAATTATAGCAATGACATAAAATTAAATAAATATTGAACAATTTTAGACAATATTTCAAACAAGAAAATGTTGAATAACTTTAGATTAGAGTTACTTTAAAAAAAACAGTATGCAGTAAAATGAATCAAAGTGCAAGAGACAGAAAGTAAGAGGGACGAAGGGACAAATGTAATGAAAAATAAGCCATAGTAAGGTTCGATCACAGTGAAAATATAAAGAAAGGCCGAAAACCTCCTTAAAATAAAAATACCAGAACTAATTTAGTCCTGAAAACATGATAACTTCGCAAGTCACAACTTCATTATAAAAAGGTAAGCGATTAAGATTTTAACAGTTTAGTTATATGAACATGTTAAATCTGGGTCCTTGTATCACAAAGCTAAAAAACTTATTCATTTGTACCTACTGGAGAAGAACCTTTGATTCTTTGTATACCCTAGTATTTAGATCAGACCCATTTTATGCCCTCACTGTAATTTAGTTATATGCTGTGGGACAGGTCATTAACAGAAATATGGAAGAAGACCGGACCAAGTGTCCCAATAATAATGGTCAGGCGTTTTTACGTGTACCCTGACAGTTTAAGCTCATAACTTCATAAAATAAGAGCACAACACTACTAAAACATACATCCACGTTTTTTACTTAACTCAATAATTAGTGTTTAATAATATGATTTTAAGATACAACTTAAATAAACTTCACATTTCAAAGTATTTGCTAACTCTATTTATGTTAATTTATTAGTTTAGGGAATAGCTTCAAACAAATGCCATTTTGCTCTTTATTTCGTAGAAATTCAGTTATGTTCAGATACTAATTTCAATTGATCTGTTCTGGGTCAAGTAATGTAAGGATTATATGACTAAGAGTAGTATACAAAGTACCCACACCTTCTATGCATGGATATCATGTCATACAGAATATTACATTGACTTGAGCACAATAACTCAAAGGTCAAGTGGATCAAGATTCATGTTACAACAAATATAAATCAAAGTCAATGGACTTCATCACATTGAGTGGAAGCTCTCAACTATATTGCAATACTGTTGCTTTGGGTCTATTCTACCATTTCAATGTTTACTTATAAGAAAGTATGTGTTTTAGATTTTCCGTTCACAAATTTGTACTATTTTGGCAATAGTTAAAATGCTGTTTCTAATAGTGTAATTAGTTTCCCAACAAGCTACCCAGTAAAGTAAACATTTTTATAGGTTTATATACCAATAAAATAGATCTTAAATAAACAAACATTTATTTTTAACTTTAATTAAATAAATTGACGATTGTCTTGTAAAAAATGTGATAAATACCCATACCGCTTATCATCTACTTTTCTATTTAATGGATATTCTTTAACTATGTTAAAATTGATGAGTTTGTATAAATGAAGCATCGTTTTAGTTACTATAAAAGTTTTTCTTAAAAACAACAATTTGGTCGTCTTATTATAATTATATTCTAATTATTAGTAATTTTAACCATTATATTTACAATATGATAACGGGTAAGCTGTAACATCCATTAAGACTGTCACAAAGTAGATATAGTTTCATAAATCTAGATTTCTAGAACTGACGGGCTGGGTATAAGCCAACAACTTCACCTTTCCACTTCATATTTCAAAATACTCACACGTTACTATCGATAAATTCATACTGAAACGACGCTTTAAAGAACGTTTAAACGAGTTAAGCTTATTTTTACGCTACTGCATCTCCTTGTGATGTTATAGATCTTCTCCAATTGGTGGGATATGATACAACGTTGGACAAGTATACAGCAAAAGTTTTGTCTTCACTTGAATTCTTTTAAACTTCAAAACAAATTATTAAACCAATACTAAACCTACTTATTTAGTATACGCTTAACAGTATAATAAATAATTGATAACCAAATTGTAAAGTTCTCACTAAACTTGAATATACCTTAAAAAAGGAGTATTGATTAATAGCCTTAGTTTAACGTGAAATCAAATCTATGTTTTATTATATTCACCTCCTCACATCGACACGATAATAATATATCGATACACATGGCGAAGTAATAAATATGCTAACTCAAACACTTAGTGTTATATTCATACAATATCCATTTCAACGTTACCGTAAGAAATACCACATTTTAGCAATACTTGTAAACTATGTAGATATGTGAATATAATAACTACATATTCAGTAAGTTTACATACCAATAATGGTTTTTGGATCCATATATCATTACAAACTTTAACGACGGCGTAGATAAGGCTCTGTACAAAATAAGTACTTTTTATTCAAAGCATGAACTACTTAATAGCTTGAAAATAACAGCTGGGAAACATATGTTTCGAAATCAAAAAGAAGTATCGTATTTCCTTAAAACTTCATAGTGGTCAATCGTTATTTATGGTTGACAAATGTTGTATCAGGTTGATCGAACATATCCATCACACGGCCCACACGGGACGTATCAGTGAAGCCCATTTACATTGAATAAATTTACATTTCTGCAATTAACACGTTTGTTATATCGTACTGTACAGTGTGTTCGTTATTTATAGTTGACAAATGTTGTATCAGGTTGATCGAACATATCCATCACACGGCCCACACGGGACTTTTCAGTGAAGCCTATTTACATAGAGCGATGTTACATATCAGCAATTAACACATTTGTTAAATCGTACTGTACAGTGTGTTCGTTATTTTTGGTTGACAAATTTTGTATCAGTTTGATCGAACATATCAATCACACGGCCCACACGGGACTTTTCAGTGAAGCCCATTTACATAGAGCGATGTTACATATCAGCAAGTAACACATTTGTTATATCATACTGTACTGTGTGTTCGTTATTTATGGTTGACAAATGTTGTATCAGGTTGATCGAACATATCCATCACACGGCCCACACGGGACGTATCAGTGAAGCCCATTTACATTGAATACATTTACATTTCTGCAATTAACACATTTGTTAAATCGTACTGTACAGTGTGTTCGTTATTTTTGGTTGACAAATGTTGTATCAGTTTGATCGAAAATATCAATCACACGGCCCACACGGGACTGTTCAGTGAAGCCCATTTACATAGAGCGATGTTACATATCAGCAAGTAACACATTTGTTATATCGTACTGCACTGTGTGTTCGTTATTTATGGTTGACAAATGTTGTATCAGGTTGATCGAACATATCCATCACACGGCCCACACGGGACGTATCAGTGAAGCCCATTTACATTGAATACATTTACATTTCTGCAATTAACACATTTGTTAAATCGTACTGTACTGTGTGTTCGTTATTTATGATTGACAAATGTTGTATCAGTTTGATCGAACATATCAATCACACGGCCCACACGGGACTTTTCAGTGAAGCCCATTTACATAGAGCGATGTTACATATCAGCTAGTAACACATTTGTTAAGTCGTACTGTACTGTGTGTTCGTTATTTATGGTTGACAAATTTTGTATCAGGTTGATGGAACATATCCATCACACGGCCCCCATGGGACTTTTCAGTGAAGCCCATTTACATAGAGCGATGTTACATATCAGCTAGTAACACATTTGTTATGTCGTACTGTACTGTGTGTTCGTTATTTATGGTTGACAAATGTTGTATCAGGTTGATCGAACATATCAATCACACGGCCCACACGGGACGTATCAGTGAAGCCCATTTACATATAGCGATGTTACATATCAGCAAGTAACACATTTGTTATATCGTAATGTACTGTGTGTTCGTTATTTATGGTTGACAAATGTTGTATCAGGTTGATCGAACATATCAATCACACGGCCCACACGGGACGTATCAGTGAAGCCCATTTACATATAGCGATGTTACATATCAGCAAGTAACACATTTGTTATATCGTAATGTACTGTGTGTTCGTTATTTATGGTTGACAAATGTTGTATCAGGTTGATCGAACATATCCATCACACGGCCCACACGGGACGTATCAGTGAAGCCCATTTACATATAGCGATGTTACATATCAGCAAGTAACACATTTGTTATATCGTAATGTACAGTGTGTTCGTTATTTATGGTTGACAAATGTTGTATCAGGTTGATCGAACATATCAATCACACGGCCCACACGGGACGTATCAGTGAAGCCCATTTACATATAGCGATGTTACATATCAGCAAGTAACACATTTGTTATATCGTAATGTACTGTGTGTTCGTTATTTATGGTTGACAAATGTTGTATCAGGTTGATCGAACATATCCATCACACGGCCCACACGGGACGTATCAGTGAAGCCCATTTACATTGAATAAATTTACATTTCTGCAATTAACACGTTTGTTATATCGTACTGTACAGTGTGTTCGTTATTTATGATTGACAAATGTTGTTTCAGGTTGATGGAACATATCCATCACATGGCACACACGGGACGTATCAGTGAAACCCATTTACATTGAATACATTTACATTTCTGCAATTAACACATTTGTTATATCGTACTGTACAGTGTGTTCGTTATTTATGATTGACAAATGTTGTATCAGGTTGATCGAACATATCCATCACACGGCCCACACGGGACGTATCAGTGAAATTGAATACATTTACATTTCTGCAATTAACACATTTGTTATATCGTACTGTACAGTGTGTTCGTTATTTATGATTGACAAATGTTGTATCAGGTTGATCGAACATATCCATCACACGGCCCGCACGGGACGTATCAGTGAAGCCCATTTACATGGAGTGCTGTTACATATCAGCAAGTAACACATTTGTTATATCGTACTGTACAGTGTGTTCGTTATTTATGATTGACAAATGTTGTATCAGGTTGATCGAACATATCCATCACATGGCCCACACGGGACGTATCAGTGAAATTGAATACATTTACATTTCTGCAATTAACACATTTGTTATATCGTACTGTACAGTGTGTTCGTTATTTATGATTGACAAATGTTGTATCAGGTTGATCGAACATATCCATCACACGGCCCCTATGGGACGTATCAGTGAAGCCCATTTACATAGAGCGATGTTACATATCAGCAAGTAACACATTTGTTATATCGTACTGTACAGTGTGTTCGTTATTTATGATTGACAAATGTTGTATCAGGTTGATCGAACATATCCATCACACGGCCCCTATGGGACGTATCAGTGAAGCCCATTTACATGGAGTGCTGTTACATATCAGCAAGTAACACATTTGTTATATCGTACTGTACCGTGTGTTCGTTATTAGTGGTTGACAAATGTTGTATCAGGTTGATGGAACATATCCATCACACGGCCCACACAGGACGTATCAGTGAAGCCCATTTACATGGAGTGCTGTTACATATCAGCAAGTAACACATTTGTTATATCGTACTGTACCGTGTGTTCGTTATTTATGGTTGACAAATGTTGTATCAGGTTGATGGAACATATCCATCACACGGCCCACACGGGACGTATCAGTGAAACCCATTTACATTGAATACATTTACATTTCTGCAATTAACACATTTGTTATGTCGTACTGTACAGTGTGTTCGTTATTTATGGTTGACAAATGTTGTATCAGGTTGATGGAACATATCTATGACATGGCCTACATGTAACGTATCAGTGAAGCCCATTTACATAGAGTGCTTTACATTTTAGCAAGTAACACATTTGTTATATCGTACTGTACAGTGTGTTCGTTATCTATGGTTGACAAATGTTGTATCAGGTTGATGGAACATATCCATCACATGGCCCACACGGGACTTTTCAGTGAAGCCCATTTACATAGAGCGATGTTACATATCAGCTAGTAACACATTTGTTATGTCGTACTGTACTGTGTGTTCGTTATTTATGGTTGACAAATGTTGTATCAGGTTGATCGAACATATCAATCACACGGCCCACACGGGACGTATCAGTGAAGCCCATTTACATATAGCGATGTTACATATCAGCAAGTAACACATTTGTTATATCGTACTGTACTGTGTGTTCGTTATTTATGGTTGACAAATGTTGTATCAGGTTGATCGAACATATCCATCACACGGCCCACACGGGACGTATCAGTGAAGCCCATTTACATATAGCGATGTTACATATCAGCAAGTAACACATTTGTTATATCGTAATGTACTGTGTGTTCGTTATTTATGGTTGACAAATGTTGTATCAGGTTGATCGAACATATCAATCACACGGCCCACACGGGACGTATCAGTGAAGCCCATTTACATATAGCGATGTTACATATCAGCAAGTAACACATTTGTTATATCGTAATGTACTGTGTGTTCGTTATTTATGGTTGACAAATGTTGTATCAGGTTGATCGAACATATCCATCACACGGCCCACACGGGACGTATCAGTGAAGCCCATTTACATTGAATAAATTTACATTTCTGCAATTAACACGTTTGTTATATCGTACTGTACAGTGTGTTCGTTATTTATGATTGACAAATGTTGTTTCAGGTTGATGAACATATCCATCACATGGCACACACGGGACGTATCAGTGAAACCCATTTACATTGAATACATTTACATTTCTGCAATTAACACATTTGTTATATCGTACTGTACAGTGTGTTCGTTATTTATGATTGACAAATGTTGTATCAGGTTGATCGAACATATCCATCACACGGCCCACACGGGACGTATCAGTGAAATTGAATACATTTACATTTCTGCAATTAACACATTTGTTATATCGTACTGTACAGTGTGTTCGTTATTTATGATTGACAAATGTTGTATCAGGTTGATCGAACATATCCATCACATGGCCCACACGGGACGTATCAGTGAAATTGAATACATTTACATTTCTGCAATTAACACATTTGTTATATCGTACTGTACAGTGTGTTCGTTATTTATGATTGACAAATGTTGTATCAGGTTGATCGAACATATCCATCACACGGCCCCTATGGGACGTATCAGTGAAGCCCATTTACATAGAGCGATGTTACATATCAGCAAGTAACACATTTGTTATATCGTACTGTACAGTGTGTTCGTTATTTATGATTGACAAATGTTGTATCAGGTTGATCGAACATATCCATCACACGGCCCCTATGGGACGTATCAGTGAAGCCCATTTACATGGAGTGCTGTTACATATCAGCAAGTAACACATTTGTTATATCGTACTGTACCGTGTGTTCGTTATTAGTGGTTGACAAATGTTGTATCAGGTTGATGGAACATATCCATCACACGGCCCGCACGGGACGTATCAGTGAAGCCCATTTACATGGAGTGCTGTTACATATCAGCAAGTAACACATTTGTTATATCGTACTGTACAGTGTGTTCGTTATTTATGATTGACAAATGTTGTATCAGGTTGATCGAACATATCCATCACATGGCCCACACGGGACGTATCAGTGAAATTGAATACATTTACATTTCTGCAATTAACACATTTGTTATATCGTACTGTACAGTGTGTTCGTTATTTATGATTGACAAATGTTGTATCAGGTTGATCGAACATATCCATCACACGGCCCCTATGGGACGTATCAGTGAAGCCCATTTACATAGAGCGATGTTACATATCAGCAAGTAACACATTTGTTATATCGTACTGTACAGTGTGTTCGTTATTTATAATTGACAAATGTTGTATCAGGTTGATCGAACATATCCATCACACGGCCCCTATGGGACGTATCAGTGAAGCCCATTTACATGGAGTGCTGTTACATATCAGCAAGTAACACATTTGTTATATCGTACTGTACCGTGTGTTCGTTATTAGTGGTTGACAAATGTTGTATCAGGTTGATGGAACATATCCATCACACGGCCCACACAGGACGTATCAGTGAAGCCCATTTACATGGAGTGCTGTTACATATCAGCAAGTAACACATTTGTTATATCGTACTGTACCGTGTGTTCGTTATTTATGGTTGACAAATGTTGTATCAGGTTGATGGAACATATCCATCACACGGCCCACACGGGACGTATCAGTGAAACCCATTTACATTGAATACATTTACATTTCTGCAATTAACACATTTGTTATGTCGTACTGTACAGTGTGTTCGTTATTTATGGTTGACAAATGTTGTATCAGGTTGATGGAACATATCTATGACATGGCCTACATGTAACGTATCAGTGAAGCCCATTTACATAGAGTGCTTTACATTTTAGCAAGTAACACATTTGTTATATCGTACTGTACAGTGTGTTTGTTATTTATGGTTGACAAATGTTGTATCAGGTTGATGGAACATATCCATCACATGGCCCACACGGGACTTTTCAGTGAAGCCCATTTACATAGAGCGATGTTACATATCAGCAAGTAACACATTTGTTATGTCGTACTGTACAGTGTGATCGTTATTTATGGTTGACAAATGTTGTATCAGGTTGATGGAACATATCCATCACACGGCCCACACGGGACGTATCAGTGAAACCCATTTACATTGAATACATTTACATTTCTGCAATTAACACATTTGTTATATCGTACTGTACAGTGTGTTCGTTATTTATGATTGACAAATGTTGTATCAGGTTGATCGAACATATCCACCACACGGCCCCCACGGGACTTATCAGTGAAGCCCATTTACATGGAGTGCTGTTACATATCAGCAAGTAACACATTTGTTATGTCGTACTGTACAGTGTGTTCGTTATTTATGGTTGACAAATGTTGTATCAGGTTGATCGAACATATCAATCACACGGCCCACATGGGACTTTTCAGTGAAGCCCATTTACATAGAGCGATGTTACATATCAGCAAGTAACACATTTGTTATGTCGTACTGTACAGTGTGTTCGTTATTTATGGTTGACAAATGTTGTATCAGGTTGATCGAACATATCAATCACACGGCCCACATGGGACTTTTCAGTGAAGCCCATTTACATAGAGCGATGTTACATATCAGCAAGTAACACATTTGTTATGTTGTACTGTACTGTGTGTTCGTTATTTATGGTTGACAAATGTTGTATCAGGTTGATCGAACATATCCATCACACGGCCCACACGGGACGTATCAGTGAAGCCCATTTACATTGAATAAATTTACATTTCTGCAATTAACACGTTTGTTATATCGTACTGTACAGTGTGTTCGTTATTTATGATTGACAAATGTTGTTTCAGGTTGATGGAACATATCCATCACATGGCACACACGGGACGTATCAGTGAAACCCATTTACATTGAATACATTTACATTTCTGCAATTAACACATTTGTTATATCGTACTGTACAGTGTGTTCGTTATTTATGATTGACAAATGTTGTATCAGGTTGATCGAACATATCCATCACACGGCCCACACGGGACTTATCAGTGAAGCCCATTTACATGGAGTGCTGTTACATATCAGCAAGTAACACATTTGTTATGTCGTACTGTACAGTGTGTTCGTTATTTATGGTTGACAAATGTTGTATCAGGTTGATCGAACATATCAATCACACGGCCCACATGGGACTTTTCAGTGAAGCCCATTTACATAGAGCGATGTTACATATCAGCAAGTAACACATTTGTTATGTCGTACTGTACAGTGTGTTCGTTATTTATGGTTGACAAATGTTGTATCAGGTTGATCGAACATATCAATCACACGGCCCACATGGGACTTTTCAGTGAAGCCCATTTACATAGAGCGATGTTACATATCAGCAAGTAACACATTTGTTATGTTGTACTGTACAGTGTGTTCGTTATTTATGGTTGACAAATGTTGTATCAGGTTGATCGAACATATCAATCACATGGCCCACATGGGACTTTTCAGTGAAGCCCATTTACATAGAGCGATGTTACATATCAGCAAGTAACACATTTGTTATGTTGTACTGTACAGTGTGTTCGTTATTTATGGTTGACAAATGTTGTATCAGGTTGATGGAACATATCCATCACATGGCCCACACGCGACGTATCAGTGAAACCTATTTACATTGAATAGATTTACATTTCTGCAATGAACACATTTGTTAAATCGTACTGTACAGTGTGTTCGTTATTTATGATTGACAAATGTTGTATCAGGTTGATAGAACATATCCATCACACGGCCCACACGGGATGTATCAGTGAAGCCCATTGATCGTGTATAGGTTCATATTATCCATTAACAAATATATTCTTCAGTCATATCACAGTTATATCGCAGGGAACATATATCACATATTTAGGGGATAATTGTCTTTTAATTGAATTTTCAAGTGATGAATAATGTGAACTATATCTATATACTAATAATCAAACGTGTGTGACGAGATGAATAGATATTTCATGATGATTAGCCTAGAACAAATTCTTTTAAAATTATGATGCATCAGTACCATATTTAGTGTAAATGTAGAGACAGTTAATCAACTAACGTAATTCAAGCAATGGTGTAGGTGAAGAAAACTGTTACGAATCTAAAATTAATTGAAAGCATACTTCATCTTCACGTTTATAGTTATTTTTTTCTAGAAATACCACATTGCAATGAAAGGTTATTTTTCATTCGAACATATACAGTATCGGATTCATACCGGTAATAATAATAAAAACTATGATACGTTGAAAAATATCATTATGAGTAACATTTAAGTTGCTTACAGAGGATCTAGAAACTAGACATATAAAGATAGGGTAGGGAACCGCCGAAATTGTATATAGACGAATGGAAACTCAAATTACACTTATATCCTGCTGCAAAATTTGAATAGTTCTACAGCATTGTCTAGAGAGAATGGGCTATATTTTACCAAGAAAAGTAGGAGGTCGTGATCCCTTCTTAGAAAGCTCTACTAGTATGCCTCCTATGGTAGGAGGAAGAAAACCTTTTTTTCTCCATCCCTACAACCTTCATTGTAAACTGTTAAATTATTAAACATAAATTATTTTAATTCTGCAATTAACAAATAACAATACAATTATTTTACGGTTTGTCTAGAATAAGATCCTCGATCAACACTTTATTTCGTAAATTTAAATAAAAATAAACATATAGATCTTAAATTAATGTACGCTATCAAATATTGCACACTCTGTTTTAGTTACTCTTCAAAGGAGAGTGGGTTTGGAAAATATTGTTTTGTTTGCAATCATTTTGAGGGAAATTAAAAGAATGAATTCATGCAGAAAACTCAATTACGATTCCTTTGTTGCTTAGTTTTCAACAACGGACGACCTAGTTCTCATTTTGTTTCGATTTTATTATTGTTACCTACTTTGTGGAAACCTTACAGCTGATGTTTTTCATGTAATTGATGAAAAAGATTTCTAACTTTTCGTTACATAAAAATGAGTCGATTTAAAAACATTGTGTAATTCTGTATTTGTTTTTCTAGTTTTAGAGTTTTTGAAATTTACTCTCCAAGAATGTTTTACTATAACTGTAAACTATTTAAAGAATCTAATAAATATCTAAAAAATGAAAAATAACATTTGAACTATACTTGATTTTAAGTTGTATAATATAAGATAGCATTTTACACAATCCTTGATTCATGCTAGTTTGCATTGAAATTCAACATACATTTTGTTAATATTTTTATTTTTTCTTATAATATGAGATAATCGTATGCTATATGGGACTAAATTTTAATATAACATTTAATATAATGGTAAACAATATATTTAGAAGAAAAACATTTAATCCAAACTACGTAGTTATATATTATGAGAAGTTCTAACTAAAATTATTGTTCATGACTGTTCAATGTATAATTGAGCACGTAATAATTGCATGTGTATGGTTTATTTATTTCAATGTTATTGTTAAGTCCACTTAATTGTATTGTTGTGATTATCCTGTAACCCGGCAATAATATGATATTACATTTGTTTAGTTACTTTTATTGTTAATTTTAAATGTTTGAAATAATATTTTATATTTTCAAAGTTTTATTTAAAAACCTGATACAACGTGATATGTTACAATATTTTATCAAAAGTTGGGACTTTTTAATCTCATTACTCACTACTGGGCACAAAGTTCTTTGGGGATGAAAACCAACCAGCGGAACCAATAAGTTTAGTGGCCTTTACAGTTGGAACGGTAAAAGATCTTTCCTTTGAAACTGTGACCTTTGTAAAAATCAAAGCCCATGAGACGTATATGATTCTAACTTTGTAGTCTATTGGTTGGAGTTACTATATTACTGCTAGAAGAGACAGAATGGTAGTGGAACTTTCTTAGCTTTAAAAGATTTAAGTTAGTTTTTTTTATCCATTTGGCAACATTATTCAATGTATGCTTAAATATATATTTTGAGTGTTCAAATTTACAATTAATTATTTCATACATTCGACTACCTCACATGTCTGTAGTACAAGATTATTAAATATTAATTAATTAATACAGTATTATATTAGTAGTAGTTATAGTTAATTTGACAAGACACAAAATTTGTACGAATAAAATTTATAAGTGTAACAAATATTATGTGTTAATAAAGGATTTGATTTGATTTACCTTTGTTATATTTAACTCTATTGGTGAAAAAAGAACTATTACAACCGGTATGATAAGAAATATTTAATGTTTCTGCAACGATATGCTTCTCTTAACGTCAATAATGTCAGCTCACTGGCTGCACACAAATTAGTAAATACTTTCAAAGGTAACCTTTTTTATTAACGTGAAACGATTATTTTTTAGGTATAAATTGATACATTAAAACAAGCTATAATTAGAACAATTTAAAATATGAGACGATAAAAATCATGTGATAAATAGTATAATTAATAGTAAATAAATACTCATAGCTATTTTTACTGAATATTAAAACTATTTTTGGCAGTTTTACTATATATATATATATTTTAGGATGTAATAAAATTAAACTGAGTACCCTTATATTTATTTTTATTAAAAACTCATTACACAACATGTTTCGACTTTCTGGTCATTTTCTAGTGTAAATTTAAATTTATTATAATTATATTATTTAAATTTATTATATACTCAACTTATTTAATTTACACTAGAAAATGACCAGAAAGTCGAAACATGTTGTGTAATGAGTTTTTAATAAAAATAAATATAAGGGTACTCAGTTTAATTTTATTACATCCTAAAATACGTAAGTAGCCCTAATTTTAACTTTATATTAATATATATATATATATATATATATTTACTTTAAAACTTACTTTTTAAAAGATATATTTATTTTAATATCTAGTAGGTTTCTATCTGGTTCTATTGGAAAACCTACCAGTGGCCTAGACCGGAGGGTTCCGATGTTATCGCAAGATACCGGAGTGAGGCAACATCGAGCGTGGCTGTCCCTTGGATAGATGACCGTCTGAGGATCTCGTCCTTGCACACAGCCCGCCTGCCCAGTCACTACAATGGTGGTGGTTCGGGTCACCCACCATTGGTCCCCAGGTTAAGTCTAAAAGAGGGTTTCTTAACCCTAACTTCGCCTGGTAAAACAACTCTATCTTAAACTTTTAACAGACTGTTAACTATCACATGATTCACGGAATACACATTATTTCCAAGACTGCTTCAAATTGGTTTTGTTTTCAAACTGTACTCAATTACGTAAAATTATTGTTACACTTCGTGGCGATACTTTTATATTACTCAGAAAACTCTTATTACCATTTTGTGTTTTGGTTCAAAGGACAAGTTTTCTATTCTTGGGCCAAACCAACTTACAACGGAATGTCTGGGAAGGAAGGAATAACCGTCCAAATATTAACATGCGTCTTTAATTAACATAACAAACTTGAATATATAATTTAACAACAAAGAGAAATATTTTTAAAATTTGACGAATTGAAAATAAAATATTAAGTAGAAGTATCAGAATGGTGAAGAAATTTTGATACTTTGGCTACTGCAACTGTTTAACACGAGCCTAGCCACAGGTGTGATATCACTATCATACCTCCAGGATGATTTTCATCCCGAAGCCTAAGAAACCCTCCCACGATACAGCAAAGGCTTACCGCCCAATAAGTCTTTCGTCTTTTCTCCTAAAGACCTTGGAGAAGTTGCTGGACAGGCATGTTAGAGCCGGGTAGAAAGCAATCAACTTATGCCTACCAAGCTGGCAGATCCTGTGAGACTGCTTTACACGCATTAGTCCGCATGATCGAACAGTCGATTTCCCTTAAGGATATTGCTTTTACAGTGTTCCCGGATATAGAAGGGGCCTTTAAAAATACGATGACTTCCTCGATTGTGACAAAGTTGGTGTCCAGGCGCACTGAAGGAACAGTTGTACGCTGAGTTAGCAACATACTCAGCACCCGTAGAGCCCAAGCTTTCCATTGTCGGGTGGTGAGAGAGGTTCGAGCGCCAAGAGAGTGTCCACATGGGGTTGTTTTGTCATCCTTCTTGTAGAACCTGGTCGCGCGGATGGTCACCTCACGGCACTCAACAAGCATGAAGTGTACGCTCAGGGTTATGCAGACGATATAGTGACCCTAATAAGAGGTAAATACATAGAGACATGCCTCGAAATTATCAGGAGGGCATTGTCCATAGTGGAGAAATGGTGCATAGCGGAGGAGCTATCCTGTTCACCCCATTAAGACCTTTATGGTACCATTCACAAATAAAAGGAAAGCGAAGGTTGTCAGAGTACCAAGAATCTTTGGCAACTGCATCCAGGTGTCTAAGGAAGTTAAGTATCTAGATGTATGGCTAGATGACAAACTTACCTGGAATAGACACCTCAACCACGCCATAGACCGGTCTCGGATCACATTGATGAGGCTGAGGTGTACCTTTGGAAGCACGTGGGGACTGAACCCTTAGTAGGTACATTGGCTTTATACGAGGGTCGTCAGACCGATGCTTGTATTTGGAGTCATTATTTGGTGGCCTAAGGTTCAGCAAGTCACTGTTGTAAAAAATCCAACCAATGTGCAGTGGTTAGCTTGTTTGGGATAGCTTGGGTCATTTAAGGGTACACTCACCACTTTAATGAGGTGCTGCTAAGTCTGTCCCCTGGACATTTTTATCATGGGGGAGGGAAGGCTTGCGGCATATAGGCTCCAGACCAGCGGTTGCTGGCAAGCTCACTATGCCAGTAAGCATAACGAAATCTCTACCATCCTACAATCGGAAATTCTATAGATGTGTTCATGTAGGATGCTTAGACAAACCGACTTTGACAAAATTTATGCAAGTGTCGTCATTGGTGACAGAAAAGATTGGGAACAAGGTGAATCAAACGCAGTGAAGAACACTATCACATGGTACACAGATGGCTCACGAACCATCCTTAGGTCTGGTTACGGGGCCTATGGTGCCAGGTTAAAAACTGAGCTCAGTTGTAGCCTTAGCAAACTGGCTACGGGTTTTCAGGCGGAAATTGCTACCTTAGCTGCCTGTGCTAAGGCAAATATATTTAGGCCTTATGGGACAAACAATCTATCTGAACTCAGACAGCCAAGCGGTAATAAGGTTACTTGCGTCGTTCGACTTCACCTCGAGTATGGTTTGAGACTATCACGGGGTTCTCAAAACACTGGTGTGTTCCAATAAGGTAATCCTGTCATGGGTGCCAGGTCATACTGGGTTACTGGGAAACGAGAGGGCAGACCACTGTGTCAGAAGAGGCACTGAGGAACGTCTCGTTGGCCCAAACCCGGCATGCAGGGTTGCTTACAGCCTCGCCAAGAGGTTTGCCTCTACATGGGTCGCTGGCAAGATGCAGGAGACCTGAGAGGCAACGCCAGGTAACAGGCAAGCAAAGGAGGTCCTGTTGGGGCCGTCGTACTCCAACACAGCTGAAATTCTTTTTCTTGCAAGATCAGAACTCCAAAGGGTGGTTGGTTTTATAACTGGACATTAGAAGTTTCGGTGACACATGAACAAGATGGGGTTCCCAACCCTCATTCTCCTGTGTAGGAAATGTGGGGAGGAGGAGGAGTCTGGACGGCACATCCTCTTCCACTGCCTGTCCCTAGCTAGGAAGCGGGATCTCATCTTGGGCAGCGTTCTAGAACGTGACAAAGGGGTAGCACAGGAATTCCTCATCAAGTCAATCTCAAGGTTCTCTAAGGATATTGGATTGGATAAGGTTTGAAGTCCTGTAAATGAGGGCGCACAATAAACCTTTTTGGCTAAGGGGCTGTTACCAGGTTTGAAGCCTGACCCTCCAAATAGTAAAAAAATCAGTCTCATGAAGCGTACATTATTGTGAATTTGTGAATAAATACTCTAACTATGATAGGAAATTATATATTACTTATTCCCAATAACATTGCACTTTACCACGTATAATACAAAAGAAAATATATATAAATAGTTTTGTACATTTAGTACAGATCTTACTTGGATACAAATAGATTAACTTATATACTTATATTTTTAGCATAAAAGCAAAATGTTTAGTTTCGTGCAGACAGTAAAACGTTAAGAGGGTTATTTCCTCAGAAGGTAGTAAAGTACCTTGTCAGATGAACTGATCCACTCCAAACTTGTTGGCAGCTCTGGTAATTACTGTTTAAGTCTTATTCCCAACTTGTCGGTAAACTCCCCGAGTGTCTAAGTTCATGTTCTGTACATATTAAACAAGACAACTCCCAGCACAGTTTATAGTAATTATTTATTTATAACTACTCCCTAGCATAACACTTTACTACAAACAACTTATTTGGTTGGAACAGTAAAGAAAATTTGTAGATATATATTTAAAAAATGTAGTATGAAAGTTCATGAATATGAAAGTATTATATTTGTAGTTTATGATAAAAAAAAAAAATGTAAATGGGTTTAATATTTTTTGTATTTTTGGTACCATTAAAAATGTTCCCTTAGTTATAAAAATATTTCCTTTTTTATATTCTGAGGCATATATTTATGTATTAACTGTAATCATTCCGATATCTAAAAATTATTTGAAGGAATAATAGAGTGGTGACAACAATGCTTTCCTATTTTACATATCAAGATGAGATTACTAGAAATGTTTAAATTATTTTTTTTACGTGGAACACGCACAATAAGTGTTTTAACATAATTTTAAACTGCATAATACTGACGTAACAGTTTTGGGATTAAACTACAGATAAATAATTCTGTAATTCCATCTTGTACTAAGTAATAACATTTCATGTTCTGAATAAATTATTTTTAATTAAAAAAAAATTCTAAAATCTTAACTCAAAATAATTGTGAGTACTCTAAAATTTATTGAACAATCCACATGATTTTAACACTGCACTTTACGTTATTTGAGCAATACATCGATAAATTTCATAAATTTATGCCTTTCAAAAACTACGAGAGATGCTAGTTTTTTGCTTCATCTATGAACACCATGAGTACCACATAGCGACAGGGGGTTGGTCTTTGGTCTCCTGAATGAACGTTACCCTTAGCCTTGTTTGAACGGCGTCTGGAAATGGTGGCCTGGTGGGGGATCTCTTCCCGACCTACAGTGAGTTGGTCTTCGGTATCCTGAATGAACGTTACCCTTAGCCTTATTTGAAAGGTGTTTGGCAATGGCCTCGTAGGGAATCTCTGTCCTAACGACATGGGGTAGGTCTACGGTCTCCTGAATGAACGTTACCTTAACCTTGTTTGAAGGGTGTTGGGTAATGGCTTCGTAGGGGATCTCTATCCTAAAGACAGGGGGTTGGTCTATGGTCTCCTGAATGAACGTTACCTTAGCCTTGTTTGAAGGGTGTTTGGAAATGGCCTCCTGGGGAATCTCTACTCTAGCCACAGGGGGTTGGTCTTTGGTCTCCTGATTGAACCTTACCCTCGTGGGAGATCTCTGCTTTAGCCGCAGTTTAATCTCCCTAAAATCTCACACTTACTCGGATGATAATCCCATGAAATAACTCAGCCTTTTATCTTAGTTTGAGGAGCTTGGACATTGGCTTCTTGAGAGATTTCAGTGCAAATTCTCACTCGTCAATTTTAAAGGGAAACTTTGCCTACTCCATTATTTGATAAATTCTGCATTTTGGCTTATAAAATATTATATCCTTAATTTTTATTTATATTTCCTCAACTTAGTAAAAATGATTACTAAAAATGCCTTCAATTATCTTCAAATCTCTGAAAGGTTAAGCCTAAACAAAATCTCTATAGTGATAAGAATAAAATAATAAAGCAAAACAGCTGATTTGTAAAATTCGTTAAAACGAGTAATTTGGAATATTTAGATAAAGTTGGTCTATAATTATTACAATTCTTAAATATGAGACGCCGACACAACGTTGTTGGTATTTAAGGCGAATATGAATGATTATATGAGTGTAGTCTGGTTACTAACTTAGTTCAACTGTTCCTCAGAAAGGGCAATTTATTAATAGCCAAACAGCCAGGGTAACTAAGGGACCTACAGCTTTACGTGGAATCCGAACCACGTAGTGCTGGTCTGATTTTCAGCTAATTGACAAGCCTGATACTCAGTTATCTCCCCTAGACAACACCCGGACACTGATTACCACCCAACATGGACACCCCAGACTTCTCTAGTAGTGTCCACGCCAATAGCAACCATCAAGTGGACGACATGTCGGTATTAAGAGGACCGAGCATCCAACCTATCGCCTACAATCTCCCAAACACTTTGTCCCCATGTAGCTGGGTTACAGCACTGCACCACCAGTGCCGACCAATAAAAAATATGCTAATTTATGATATAAGTAAATATTGTAATAAACTGACTAAACGACTAAAAAAAAAAAAAACACATACTAAAATTGTAAAAAAATATAACCTTATTTCAATACTGACACTCCATACTAAAAAAGTGCGTTCAATTGAAAATAATGTTGCATCAGTCCAGGGGTAACATTAAAAACATATTTGTTGACAGAAATGTTATTATATTGTAATATTTATATATTTCAGTAGATACATATGCTGTCAGCACATTTTTTGTTTATCTCGGATATTGTAATTTATAATACAATAGTAAATTAAAGTAAGTTTTAACGATACAGGTAACATAATTTGTACTTTTATGACATATCAATGTTCTATATTTACATATTCCTAGCAAATTAGCAGTTAGGTGTTAATATAATTAGATATAATTGAAATGGTATGTCTAGAGAAGGTTATGCCAATATAACAAGTAGTTTAGGAAATTCCTGAATGCAATGTGTTTTGACAGATTAACCAAACACATCCACTACCTCAGCCACACAGTCATGTCAGATGTTTATTAGTGACATTTTATTATAAACAAAAATTACATTCTCTACACAGTTCCTCATTTCCAGTAAAGTCGATGAACTTGATTAAATGCTTGAACAAATTTTACTAAATTTATCGGGACCTGGTATATTGCTTGGGGATTTAAATTATTGTATTTTGGAAAAAGATATTACAGCTGAAACGTTTTTGGCAATGCTTTCTTCACTGGGCTTTGTTTCTTATGTTAACGAGCCAACTAGGGGAGAAAGATGTTTGGATCATGTTTTTATAAGAGACTGTAATAAGTTAGTTTTTGATTGTAAATTGGAACATTTGGATTTAACGGATCATTCAGGTATTTTAATTAATTGTAAATCTGTAAATATTAATCCATATAAATATGAGTGTATAAGAACGGTAGATTATAATTTGTTAAGTAGAAGATTAGCAGCCCAAGACTGGTCAACTGTTAAAAACTCTTCTAATGTTAATACGTGCCTTTCAAATTTTTATAATATTTATAATTCTGCATTGGAGCAATCTTATTATATAAAACATTCTAATAGAAAAATCAGAAAACGAAATCCTTGGATTTAAAATTATCTAATTAAAAAAATAAATGAGAAAAATTATCTTTTTAAAATATTTAGAATTAATAAGGAGGATGCGGAATTAGAAGGAAGATATAGACAACTTTCTAGAGAGTGCAATTTGCTTGTAAAAAAAAGAAAAACTTAGTTATTATTCAAATAAAATTAAACAAAGTAATGGAATTTCTCGAGAATATTGGAAAATAGTCAAATCCATTACACGAAAAGAAGTTCAACATTCTAAAGACTTTATTGTTGAAGGTAAACAAGTTTCGGTCGAGGGTAATGAGGGGCTCGTTGCAAATGCTTTCAACAAACACTTCACAGAAATGCCGATTCATTTGATCAGTCAGGCGTTCGGTTCGGACATGTTTGAACGGCCAGAGATGGAGACCTTCGACCACGAGTGTGCAATTTCCGAAGTATCAGCAGTTGAACTAGTAAACATTATCTGGTCAATGAACAACAAAAGGTCTGTAGGTTTGGACGGCATATCTATTCTAACTATTAAACGTAATCTCCCTACACTTTTGCCGTCTCTACTTCACATTATTAACTTGTCTATTACAACCGCAACATATCCTGATCTTCTAAAAACGTCTCTTGTTGTGCCAATTTATAAAGCTGAGGATCCAAAATTTATTAACCATTACAGACCAATCTTTTTACAAAACAGCATATCTAAGATTCTAGAAAACTGTATAAAGGTACAACTTGTAAATTTTTTTACTCATCATTGCCTATTTTCACCCCATCAATATGGCTTTATAAAAAATAAAAGCACAGATTTATCACTAGAGAGACATATAACAGAAATTGTCAATAATGTCGATGAGCGAAAACCTACTGTGGCCGTTTATCTTGACTTTACTAAGACGTTTGACCTCGTCGATCTAGACCTTTTAATATATAAATTAGAAAAATATGGAGTCCGAAACAACTCATTAAGATGCTTCAAATCTTTTTTGTTCGGTAGAAATCAAATAGTGAGGATTAATGGGGTTTACAGTGAGACGTTACCTGTGAGGTTTGGTGTACCTTAGGGTGGAATTCTCGGACCAAACCTGTTTGTCATATTTTTGAATGATTTACTGTCTTTAAACCTAAACTCTAAAGTTTTTGCTTTTGCAGATGACAGTAGTTTAGTATGTTCTGCTAATAATTTTGAAATTTTAGAAAGCAAAATAAACAAAGATTTATTAAAAATTTCGAATTGGATTAATAAAAATAGACTTTTAATAAATACAAAGAAATCTAGCTCAATTATCTTTTCATACAAACCATCAACAGTGAGTAAATATAAAAACGAATTAAATATCAAATTCCACTCTCATGCTTGCATCTATGAGTGTACTTGTGTAAAAATAGATTTTAGTGAAAAAGTTAAATATTTAGGTATATTCATTGATTCTGATTTGAGGTGGCACTCTCATTTGGAATTTCTTGTAACAAAATTACGGAAAATCAACTATAGTCTCTACCACATGAGAGGTTTTTTGTACCCTCTTGATTTACGTACATTGTACTTATCTTGGTTTGAATCCACCCTGAGGTATGGAATTGTACACTGGGGAGGTACTTTCAAAGATATTTTAAAACCACTAATTATAGTACAGAAACATGCCATTCGTACAGTTTGTAGCGTGGGAAAGTTTCATCCCTCTGCTGAACTTTTTAACTTTCTTAATGTCATGAATTTCAAACGTATTTATACATATTCAATTTTAATGTTTGTCAAAAAATATAGTTAAATTTTTAATCATATAAACGTTATTAAGTACACTAGGCATGTCAGTAATAAAATGTTGATTTTTCCTCTGTAAAAAAAAGATACTAGTAGAAACCAATGTTATTTTAAATGCACTTTAATGTGTAATACATTTAAAAAAAATCTTAATATTAATGAAACACTTTCTAATTACAAATCAAACTTAAAAAAATTACTTCAAACAATAGACTAGAAACCTTGTATATGCTCATTGAATCTTATTGTATAAATACATTGTTAGTATATTTATGGCATATGTTTAAATGTGTAATGTATATATTATGTTTCATGTTTAGTTTAAAATAATTAACAGTGTTGTGTTCCTTTATTATTTTTGATGTAGAAATAGTGAAGTAAGACTGCTAGAAGAGTAAATTTAATTTAAAATGTATTCTTCAATTTTATTTAGCCGAGCTTGCCTTGTGCACATGGCAAACTGTTTTATATAAAAACTTATTATGTGAATAAAGATTTTCTTATTCTTATTCTAAATGCTGATGTTTACTCTATGTAAATGAAGGCCTGATACGTTTCTCGTGGTATTGTAATGGATGTTTTCAGTCAACCTGTCAGAACACAAAGCACCAGACCGTTTGTTCCTCATTTTCAGTAAAGTCGATGAACTCAATTCAATGTTGATGTTTACTCTATGTAAATGAAGGCCTGATACGTCTCTCGTGGTATTGTAATGGATGTATTCAGTCAACCTGACAGAACATTCATCTTGAAATCATGCAGGTTTTATTTTATTTATGTTTCGTCTGATTTTTTAATGTTGGAATTTCAAGATAACAGTTTTAGGTGTAAAATACATAAAATTTTAACATATAGGTAAACTCAGTTATTAAAAAAAGCTTTATATCATTTTGTCAAAACTTTATTTAGCATATTATATTTCAATTATAATTTAATTGTAATGGGAACGAATTTGATAGAAAAATTTTTGCATTTATCAATAAGATACTTGACCTCTTGTTTTTTTGGTAAAGATTATATACTATCACATTGTTCAGTACAACATTATATTGTAATAAAGTGTAAAATATATTTACTATAAAGCTCAATGTAGTAACTCACTCACTGGCACTAAATGTTGAGGCACTTCCCGGCGTCTTACCCCCATGAAGCTCTCGGTCTGAAACCTCCAGGAAAATTCACAAAAGTTTACTTTTTTTACTCATAACCAAGACGGCGGCATTTTTTTTTTAATTTTTTTTAATCCAAAACTGCCCCAATGTATTTCTTATGGGAAAATTACAAAAAAGTGGATTTTATGACCTAACTGGAGAAAACGCTAGAATACAACTTCAAATCTTCACAGTTCTACACGTATATTAAATGCGCACTTCATGTATGAATTTCAGCTTACAATATAAAAAAATTGGGGTATCAGGGCCCAAAAAGTGACATTTTTGAAAATGTTAAATTGTTTAATATTGTTATTATCTACTCAAGTGGGGTATCAATGTATAGCTATTTTTCTCATGAATCCAAATATACCATCATATTTTGAAAAGGGCAAATAATAAGGAGTGTATGCCCCTAAAACACAAAAAATCCATTAAAATCTAAAAAGGGTAATTTTAAAATAAAAACGTACAAGTGCGGTATCAAACTATAGTTATTTATCCCCTAAATAACGTAACACTGTTATATTTTGGGAGAGACGACGTTTAAGGCCTCTCCCCACCCTCCAAATAAAAAAATGCTCATAAACCCAAAATTGGTTAGTGTTTAACTAATGCACCCAAGTGGGGTATCAAATTCAAGTAATTCTTTTCTCAGTTACTAATATACCATCATATTTGAGAAAAGACTATGTTTATGGGCTCCACTGTCCCAAAAACCAAAATTCATAGAATACTGCTTAAGAATCCTTGTGAGGTCGTAGGCTGATCTTCCTCACGGGGTGACAAACTGAAATCCAAAAATGGGACTCTAGCAGAGTGTCTTGGTGAGGCCGCAGGCCGAATTCCACAAAAAGGCTAAAGGTAGAGTTTATAGGTGAGGCCGCAGGCCGAGCATACCTCACGAGCGTAGCGAGTGACGTCGGAGTTGGCACGTGAAGCGTGCAGGGGTGTCCCCTAGTTGTAAATATAATTGTAATCAAAATATATTTACGGTCGATTTCTTTAGAACAATATGCTTTTAAATATAATTTTACCTGAAGTTTATAACATTTCCTTTCATTTCATCTAAATCTAAGACAACATTTATCTCTTTAAAAACTTAAATATGTTTCAGTATTTTATAATATTAAACGAAAAATGGCAGACAAAATCATTATGCTTCCAAAAGGTAGATTAAAATTCTAACGATAAAGTTTATTGAAAACTTTACTTTATAATAATACCTTTTAATACAAATTTTAGAAAAATCTAGATTTTAATCTTTCTATGTTAATAGAGGTTATGTGCACTATTACATACGTAAGTATATAAATACTAATACAATATAACTTACTAAATGTTAAATTTGATGAAAAACTAAGTAATGTTGATGTTTTTACTTAGTTTTTAAGAAATATGATTTAACGATTTGAAAATAAAATGATCTGATGTCTATCTGACGGTTATGTTTATCTGCTCTATTAGAGCGTTTAGATTAAAAAGGTATTGGCAGAGCAGAGCTAAAGCAATATCGATGCCGCTGTCAAAACCACAAACTTGACTTTGGCCGGTGCACTTTGCCTCTTCAACACAGACAGACTTGTATCCAATCAAACATCAAACCAAACGTTGAACACATGATTTTGATTCATTTACTTTTCATAAAATACAATACGTATTTTACCAATTTTACACTAATAATAGGTACACAATACAAATTTATGTATCAGTAGATTTGATTTCAAATTATTTAAATATTATCGTTTTTGTGTATAACTTATAAATCTAACGAATTTAAAGATATTTGAAGATAAACATAACAAATCATAACGATTTTTAAATATCTACAGATAACAAATGTTAGTAAAAAAGCACGAATAGAATGATTTACACTAAATTATGAGGAATCCGAACAATGTATCCTTCATTTTTCCTCTAAATTATGTGTGATCGTTTCCAATAAATTGTCGTAAATATATTTGGTTTTAATCTTGCATTATTCATTAGGCAAAACATTTGGGGTAGTTTCATTTTTTTTAAAGTTATCAATAAATCAATAATAAGAGTTGACATTGAATCTTATCGTGTATATAAATCTTTCTGGCTTCAGCTGGATACATATAAACCCCTAAAATGTAATCATACTTTCTCTGAAAAGAAAAATTAGTATTTTAAGATACTTGTTTATATTAATATAGTATTTCTATTATGTATTATACTTCTTACAGTTTGATTATGGCATTTGTATATGCAGCTTATTACAAAAATACATTTCATTTATTTTTTTATATGTCCGCAAATATTTGTCCAATATTTTAGAATTAGTACTAAAAGGTGGTACGTAATATTTATTACTCTCTCAATATCTTTGTATCCTTTGTAACTTAAATATATCTGTATATACTATGTATAAATGTATCTCCGAAATGAGTGCTTGTACATGTACATGGGAGTAAATTCAGTTTACTAAACTGTCCCTAAAAATATTTGCAGCCCTGAGCTCTTAAAGTAAGTGCTCTGCACATAAAATATACATTAGGGATGCATCGTCAGCCGGAATATGTTGGAAGGTATAACGAAAACACGCTCACTTACTTTCAATATTATATAAAAACAGCTTTATGTAGTGAGCTATAACATACATTATGTATAGTGGATTTTTTAGTAATTTAAGAAAATAGAATCTTAATGTATTGGTTTTACATTAAATTTTTAAATAACTTAACAATGTAAAGAATCGTTTGTTAAAATATCAATTAAAATATGGAAATATAAGTAATATATTAAGAAATATTTATGTACAAGTGTAATTATATTTTAAGAAATACATCAAGCAAAAATTAGCCCTCCTGTTTTAAAGGAAGCCAGTTTAAAATACATTATTAAGTTGTCTGATAAAAAAACTCTTAAGGAATAGAACATTTGAGGTTTTATTTTTCCCTGGTGACTGATTATACAATCTGTTTCATCATTGGTTACACTCTTTAAAATGACATTCTAGATCAATAAAATATAAATCCTCTTATTCAAAGATTTATTTATGTTTTCAGGTAGGATTTCAAGAGGTGCTCTGTATATAGATCTATAAAATAACGTACATTAAAAATAACATTTGTCTTATAGCAAAGGAATATGAAAGATACTACGATCCTCACTGCTTAATATGAGCGAAAAAAGTAGTAACAGCTTTGAGAAGGGTAACATAATGTTCATAGAGTGTAAAGATATGACAGCCATTATAGGTTTCCGATTCTAATGTCTTCCGACACTTTGTAATTTCCATTAGATTACCTTTTTATACAATCACTGATGTAATAAACCGTATAAAAAAATATCCAAACAAATCTAACTTATTACTCTGTGTATAAAATATTTTTAGTTAATATATGGTGTCTTTTGTTGATAAAAAAAACCAACTAAATTATTACTTACATAACATTTTCTCTCATTACAAATCATGAAACACTTTACTTTAGAAACTTTTGTCAGATGAACCTTGTGATTCACTATCAGTAGTGTAAAAAGCCACATGCTTAATTGTGACAAGTGTAGTATGTTGTTTGACTTGCGTAAAATACATGTCTGACAAGACTGTTACCTTGTCACGAACATGCTTGTTCGTGGTCAAATATATTCAAGGAGCACGAGGAACTCTGGTTGTTTTGTCAGTTTCCCTACTTAATTATGCATGGTTGCACACCGGATGTGAACAATGGATGGTCATTGGAGAGCTGACATGTGCCAGCTGTTTGACAGTTACACTTTTTAGTTATGCATGGTTACACACCGGAGGTGAACAATGGATGGTCATTGAAGAGCTGACATGTGCGAGCTGTTTATTTGACAGTTACACTATTTAGTTATGCATGTTTGCATACCGGAGGTGAACAATGGATGGACCGTGGAGAGCTGACATGTGCCAGCTGTTTATTTGACAGTTACACTATTTAGTTATGCATGGTTGCACACCGGAGGTGAACAATGGATGGACCGTGGAGAGCTGACATGTGCCAGCTGTTTATTTGACAGTTACACTATTTAGTTATGCATGGTTGCACGCCGGAGGTGAACAACGGATGGTCATTGGAGAGCTGACATGTGCCAGCTGTTTATTTGACAGTTACACTTTTTAGTTATGCATGGTTGCACACCGGAGGTGAACAATGGATGGACCGGGGAGAGCTGACATTTGCCAGCTGTTTATTTGACAGTTACACTATTTAGTTATGCATGTTAGCACACTAATGGTGAATCAGTGGATGGACCGTAGAGAGCTGACATATGCCAGCTGTTGATTTGTCAATTCCAGTATTTAGTTATGCTTGGTAGTACGCCGGTTGTGAATCAATGAATGGTTCGTGGAGTGCTAACATTTACGATCTGTTTATTTGTTAGTTACACTATTTAGAAATGCATGTTAGCACACTGATAGTGAGTCAATGGATGGACCATAGAGAGCTGACATGTGCCAAATGTTGCTTTGTCTGTTCCACTACTTAGTTATGCATCGTAGCATGCCGGTGGGAATTAATGGGTGGACTGTGGAGAGCTGACGTGTGCCAGTTGTTGTTTTGTCAATCCCACTATTTGGTTATGCATAGTAGCACACCGGTTCTATACCATGGATGGTCCGTCGTTATTTAGTTCCAATAAATACATATTTTATTTCAATATGTAGTTCAAATAAAACTTTAAAACATATATTGTAAAGTTTTTAATTAATGTATGAAGTACGTTTCAATAACGATGTTGATAACAGAGTGTGTATGTGAGACATTGTGTACTCGTGGTTAACCAACAATGTTTCCATGTAATATTTTACACACTAAATCCGCCTGCGGTCACATGTTTGTGCCGGCTTCAACATTGTTCGACCAACAATAATATTTTAAATTTAACACGTTCACATTCATATGTTTTATAGGGATTTTTCACAAAGCGCACTATCTAATATATTATTTTATATGCTTGCTACTAATTTTGTTATTAAATACAATAAATTAAGAGTTTTGATTAACATTAAGAAAAGTACAATTTAATTTGTGTGATAGTTCCTTTAATTAACTTATGTACTACTTATAACAACTTATAAGTTACTGTAAATATTTATATGTTGATTTAAACATTTAATTTATTCCATGTTACAAAAAAGAAAACCTTCTTATTTTATATATTCACTGAAAGTACAACATGATAATGTTTTAAACTGCTTAACATACTGTATTTCTATATTAATATGTTACCTACATGTATTACTAAATAAGCAGACGTATAATTGTATTTTATTTACGTAGTTGTCTGCTGTTTAATTCAAGCTAATAAATTACTTCGTCATATAAAAGTAAATGTAATTTTTATTCAGGAAACACATTTTATTGCTTAGTGAGTAGTTATTTAAAAAACAAAATTACACGAAGTCATCTATGAAGTTTGATATATGATTTTTACCCTTTATTACCCTTTACGTTTACCCTTTACTACCCTTACCCTTTACGTTTACCCTTTATTACCCTTTACGTTTACCCTTTACTACCCTTACCCTTTACGTTTACCCTTTACTACCATTACCCTTTACGTTTACCCTTTACTACCATTACCCTTTACGTTTACCCTTTATTACCCTTTACGTTTACCCTTTACTACCATTACCCTTTACGTTTACCCTTTATTACCCTTTACGTTTACCCTTTACTACCATTACCCTTTACGTTTACCCTTTATTACATTTACATTTACATTGAGTGTAACCGTTTTGTATGGTTGCCATTAAATATAAATAGCATGGTTTATCACCATTAATTTAGATATTTACTCGTAGAAAATGTGAAAGTTGTTAAGAACTGAACATTTAAAGTAACCAAATTAGATCTAACCGAATACTGGTTTTAGCAATTTGAATTATGTGGGCTACAAATATGAGAGTTTCAAACTTCCTTTCAATTTTGTTATCAGATGTTTATGAACAATATATATCTGAATACATATATATTTCATAATGTGGGGAAAAATATCCTTTAATGCATCTATAATCATGAATAAACTTTAGCTTTTTGGTGGTGATTTAATCGAAAAGTAGAGCCTATATGATTTTGGATGGAAAATGCTTTAGTGATAAAAACTATTGCTTCATTGACCAGCGTTTTAGTAATTTATCTAGTGATGGGGTTTTAGCGAGGTAATACTAAGGAAAATTTAAAAACTATAATATTTAAAAATAAATATTTTAAATTCCTTTTTTTAGATTTGTCAACAACGTTAGGAAATCTCTTGCGCATTATTGTCATCATACTATTTTATTTATGTAATGTTTTAATACATAACAAACTACCCTACTTTTGTGATTTAATACAAATTCGAGTAGCATATTATTTTATGACAATGATATTTTAAATTATTGTTTAAATATTTAGAAATTTACTGTCTTCTGTAGTCGTCAAGAACAAAATTTGTTTTATTACATGTAATATTGAACATAATCAATCGCCCTCAGATTTTACCATCTTCTTGACAATTTTTCATTTATTCCTTACTCAATACTACATTTATTTCCTGGTTTACCTAATATTATCTTAAAATATGATAGTCGAAAAACATTTACTATCCATATTTTATTGTAGTATGTTCCTTGAATATAGTTTTAACAGTGGTTAGTTAAACGATATTTATATATAATGTTTAACTTTACATACTAAAAATATGATACAAGAATAAAACTACACTGACAATTAGTTCCTATCAGATATAATGCAAGTTTATATTATATATAAACTAATTAAATATAAGTATTTGTACTTAATTATGTTCAATTTTAGGCAGGTCTACAAAAAACTTTTTAAATGAGATGTTATTTGGGAGTGTAGGTATTTTTATTGGCTATGGGTTTTTCTAAATGTAAAAGTGGTTGTATAGTGATAATATTGAGTCAATTTATTTTTTAAATGTAAACAAAGTAATTTGTTTTTTATGATTTTTCTATTAATATTAAGAAAAGTCACCATAAAATAACATTATTCTGTGTGTAGATAATATAAAAATGTAACGTTAAAAAGTATAAAGAATACAATTATTTTGCAATAAAATGGTTTTATACATGTATAAAAAGTTTATCACGTAGGCCTATGTATGACAGAATTTGTGACAGACCAACTAATATAACATAAAAAAATGCACAAAACTTTAAGTTAAGATTTTGATGTGTTCCTGTATTTGTAACTACAGAGTGTTCTAAGATAACAAGTATCTGAGAAACTAACGGTTACAGTTATTGTTTTATGAACTATGATTTATTACTAAGACAATTATAATATACTTAAAAAAAACAGTAAATTATTAAAAATAATCTACACATTGCTTATTAAAATCGGTTACTATATTGATTTGTCAATTACCTAAGTCATTCATTATTATTGTTTAAAATTTATAAAAATGTATTAATGAAATATTTAAATATTATAAAATATTTCAGTCTGTATCTAGATATGGAACTGTATATAATTTTGAAGTTATAACTGTAATATACAATATGATTAAATATAATAATTTAAAAACAACAATCATGATCGATGTGTTTATTACCTCCTGTAAAAATTATTCAAATGATACCTTAAAGTTAAGAATTAATTAATAACATTTGAAGATAGAGTTGTGAATAAACAAGTTAAGTATTAAAAAAATTAGCTATGTACAACACTAGTATAAAACATATATTTTTTGAAAAGATCAGTAATAAATTTAAAGACTTTCAATTTTAAAGTGATTCTATCGGTTTGTTACTGACATGCACGCTGGTTCTTTTGTATTAATAGTGACAATGTATATAAAATCATGACAGATGTTTCTAAATTTGCAATATCAAGAGAGCTTAACGTATAGTTTGTAAAACAAATAAAATAAAGGAGACGTCATAAAACAACATACAGTAGTGACGTGACAAAGCTAATTAAGTTACAGTTCTCCTGTGTCGTACAAAGCACATCTCAGACAAGTCTGCATTAGTGAAACTAGGAGTGCTGTGACGTCACAGAAACATGGAGACGTCATAAAACAACATACAGTAGTGACGTGACAAAGCTAATTAAGTTACAGCTCTCCTGTGTCGTACAAAGCACATCTCAGACAATTCTGCATTAGTGAAACTAGGAGTGCTGTGACGTCACAGAAACATGGAGACGTCATAAAACAACATACAGTAGTGACGTGACAAAGCTAATTAAGTTACAGCTCTCCTGTGTCGTACAAAGCACATCTCAGACAAGTCTGCATTAGTGAAACTAGGAGTGCTGTGACGCCACAGAAACATGGAGACGTCATAAAACAACATACATTAGTGACGTGACAAAGCTAATTAAGTGACAGCTCTCCTGTGTCGTACAAAGCACATCTCAGACAGTTCTGCATTAGTGAAACTAGGAGTGCTGTGACGTCACAGAACCATGGAGACGTCATAAAACAATATACAGTAGTGACGTGACAAAGCTAATTAAGTTACAGCTCTCCTGTGTCGTACAAAGCACATCTCAGACAAGTCTGCATTAGTGAAACTAGGAGTGCTGTGACGTCACAGATACATGGATACGTCATAAAACAACATACATTAGTGACGTGACAAAGCTAATTAAGTTACAGCTCTCCTGTGTCGTACAAAGCACATCTCAGACAAGTCTGCATTAGTGAAACTAGGAGTGCTGTGACGTCACAGAAACATGGAGACGTCATAAAACAACATCTAGTAGTGATGTGACAAAGCTAATTAAGTTACAGCTCTCCTGTGTCGTACAAAGCACATCTCAGACAAGTCTGCATTAGTGAAACTAGGAGTGCTGTGACGTCACAGAAACATGGAGACGTCATAAAACAACATACAGTAGTGACGTGACAAAGCTAATTAAGTTACGGCTCTCCTGTGTCGTACAAAGCACATCTCAGACAAGTCTGCATTAGTGAAACTAGGAGTGCTGTGACGTCACAGAAATATGGAGACGTCATAAAACAACATACAGTAGTGACGTGACAAAGTTAATTAAGTTACAGCTCTCCTGTGTCGTACAAAGCACATCTCAGACAATTCTGCATTAGTGAAACTAGGAGTGCTGTGACGTCACAGAAACATGGAGACGTCATAAAACAACATACAGTAGTGACGTGACAAAGCTAATTAAGTTACAGCTCTCCTGTGTCGTACAAAGCACATCTCAGACAAGTCTGCATTAGTGAAACTAGGAGTGCTGTGACGCCACAGAAACATGGAGACGTCATAAAACAACATACATTAGTGACGTGACAAAGCTAATTAAGTGACAGCTCTCCTGTGTCGTACAAAGCACATCTCAGACAATTCTGCATTAGTGAAACTAGGAGTGCTGTGACGTCACAGAACCATGGAGACGTCATAAAACAATATACAGTAGTGACGTGACAAAGCTAATTAAGTTACAGCTCTCCTGTGTCGTACAAAGCACATCTCAGACAAGTCTGCATTAGTGAAACTAGGAGTGCTGTGACATCACAGATACATGGATACGTCATAAAACAACATACATTAGTGACGTGACAAAGCTAATTAAGTTACAGCTCTCCTGTGTCGTACAAAGCACATCTCAGACAAGTCTGCATTAGTGAAACTAGGAGTGCTGTGACGTCACAGAAACATGGAGACGTCATAAAACAACATCCAGTAGTGATGTGACAAAGCTAATTAAGTTACAGCTCTCCTGTGTCGTACAAAGCACATCTCAGACAAGTCTGCATTAGTGAAACTAGGAGTGCTGTGACGTCACAGAAACATGGAGACGTCATAAAACAACATACAGTAGTGACGTGACAAAGCTAATTAAGTTACGGCTCTCCTGTGTCGTACAAAGCACATCTCAGACAAGTCTGCATTAGTGAAACTAAGAGTGCTGTGACGTCACAGAAACATGGAGACGTCATAAAACAACATACAGTAGTGACGTGACAAAGCTAATTAAGTTACAGCTCTCCTGTGTCGTACAAAGCACATCTCAGACAAGTCTGCATTAGTGAAACTAGGAGTGCTGTGACGTCACAGAAACATGGAGACGTCATAAAACAACATACAGTAGTGACGTGACAAAGCTAATTAAGTTACAGCTCTCCTGTGTCGTACAAAGCACATCTCAGACAAGTCTGCATTAGTGAAACTAGGAGTGCTGTGACGCCACAGAAACATGGAGACGAGACATATGTGTTTGTGAACTATGTGTAGTAGTAGTCTTGTATCATTCGTCGTAAAATATTCGACTATTAAACTAAATAAACTATAAGGGAATATTTTAAAAATGTTAAATTATATTTCATCATTGACAAAATATAAACATAAAATACAAGGGTAGATGGAAATTAGAGGTATTAATCAAATTAAATAAATATAAAGTTAAAAATTATTTTTGTTTTGTATATTGGTAAAAATATAATATTATGTTTTATTCTTTCATATAACTATTTTAAATACCGAATGAATAGTGATTTAAATAATTGTATTTAAAATAAATAATAATGAATCAAGATAATATAATACTTTGAAACTCCCAACTAATAAACTGGACAGAACATTATTTATAATATAACATTTGTAACAGTCGTATTTAAAATTTGTGTACAAAATACGCTTCAGATAATGAGAAATTCTATTTATACTTAATTATTACTATTTGGTTTGTTTATCTTAAGCAACATTGTAAAATGATGACAGATCTATTTTTAATTTAATGTAAACTAGATGATTGTCTTGTTATTATTCATTTATTTATTTATTCTTAAGACGCTGTTCGTCAAGATAGGCGAATGTGGATTTCAATTGAGTGTGGATGAGCGAATGTAGTCATTGTTACAAACTAAGGCCAACTATTCCTTAGAAAGTGTCATTAATTAATAGCCCAATGACAAATGAACAGCCGGATGTTATCAACTGATCCCTCTCAAAATGTGTTATGACTCTGATTGGGATCAAATTAAGAATCTTTAGCATATGAAGCTGGGATCTAACCAACTAACCTACACACCAAGTTCATTGTTACAAAATGTGCATAAAGCCAATATATTTTGAAATATGTTGGTGAAAAACGTTAAAATAAATTAACGAGGTGGATACATTAGTAAATCATCGGATAGTGAATGTCTAACGTCGTCAACTCAGATGACAACAAACTCTTCACCCTTTTCGTAAAGTTTACACGAGAGTGAATCTTTAACAGAAACAGATAGTTTGATAAGCATTTTTATTCAAAAAAAAAAAAAAATAATAATAATAATTACAATATAAAGATCATATAAACGGTGGAAATAGTTCCCTTCATGGGCACATGCCTGTGGGAGGGGAACGGGCCACTACCAGCTAGACGTAAAATAAAATGAAAATGTTACTATTATGTAAACAAATAAAAAATAAATACGTATATAAATAAACTTATGTTTCATAACAATTATTACTTAAATTACAAAATTTCAAAAATACACTTTTATAAACTGAATTTCGTAACATTAGAAGCCACAGCAAATAAAATAAAAAAGATAACAACTAATAATAATAATAATAAAGAGTACTGTAATCCACTAAAAAACTACCATAAAAACCTGACCTAATACCTGGACACATTTCACATTTACAGACACTTGCCCACGCTCATAATTACACAATATTGATACACAAAGCATTACACATTCATACAATATCGCAATCACACTCAGCCTTGTAGCCTGTCACTATAAACATATAAGAAACAATAATGTTAAGCTCAAGAGCCCCTAACATTGATTTTTTACTTCTTGTTTGTTTGACGTAATATTGAGTTCTTACAATAAGAAAAGTAAATTTTATAAAAAAGCGTGGAATTTTTATTCATCCAAGTTTGTTGACAGTAAGTCTTTTACACGTAAACAAACTGCACTTACCTGAAGTATCTGAAAATTAAGAAGAGTTGTAAAATGATCACAACAAATGTCTTTACTTAAAGAATTAAAAATAAGCCAGATAATTTATTATTTCTATCTACCTCCTAAGGATATTTTTGTTTTATTGATCAGTATTTTGTATTGTTTTTAATAAAATTTATATTTATGTTATATATACGGTTTCATACAACTAATTTTAATCTTTGGCCTTTCATATAATTCATACCTAATTATGCTATTATTTACAACATTATTGTAAAAAATAACTTATAGCAACTATAGTTTTCTGTTATTGATAATAGTAAATTGTTTTCAACAAATGATAGAAGGATTTATTAATAAATCTGTCACTATGTACTCTTTAAAAGAATTAATTTACCCTCCTAAATATAACATGTTTTTCAAAATATATTTTCATGGCGATGAGTACACAATTTCTTCAAGTATCTCATTTTACTCGCCTTAATATTATTTTTTTTATTTCGATAGAAAACAGTGAGATTGTAATATCAAAATTAAGGGTATTCTGTCAATTTTGTAGCCATGATAGTAGCAGCGATTATATTTAAAAATCATATTATAAGGGATTCAATCTATCCACTGAAATTTATGTAATTTAGGTCTGAGTAGTTATTTTGAAAATTTTTAGTTAATTTTATTGATAGAGTTTAAAATGGCATAAAAAGTTCTTAAAAGTAATAAAATAAACGACTATTGTAATAAAATAATGTAATGTACTAAAACAGATTTAGTTTTCATAATTTTCCTATGTTTGTTTTTATTTTCATATGATTTTATAAAACGATATTTTGACTTACGATAGTGCCTATAATACACATAGTATCAAATCATAAAAGTTAGTCATCTTTGTAAAGACAATCTGTTTAGGAAGAATGGCGTGATCATTGTTGTAGACGATTCAGGTTATAATCTTCACGTAGGAAGTCGAGTTGGAAAATAACCTTGTTAAAAATGATTATCACATCCTTCCGATACATCACAGAATTAATTTTAACCAGCTACGACGTACCAAATGTTTCAGGCAACCTTAACTGATACTTTATATAGCCTCTATGTACAACTTATGAGGAAGTACTATTTATACTTGTAAATTAAGTTTAAATTTAAAATTGTCTTCTAAAAAACTAAAAATAACTTTATTTTTATATTCTTTTTCATTTAATTTTGGAAAGTATTAATGTACAGTATACACGTTCTATAAGCCCAGAGATTCCAAATTTACATAAGAAGTTCCTTTAGATTTAAACCTATCTATACAAGAACAATAATTGGAATATATAAACTGTTTTGCACTAAAGAACCCAATTAATTTCAGGTTTTGTAGATGTTAATTACATTTGTACAGTTAAATAGTTCTTCAATAGTCTCTAATCACTTTAGGTATTGATAGCCTATCTAAGCTGCTAAGTAACGCAAGTGATACCACCCACAGCTTAGAAGACACCATTACTCTGGTCCTAATCAAAGCCTATTGTTCTCGGTCACTTATAACAGTCCAAAACAATGGAAGACTCACCATTGATACAGTAAAAGACTCCCCTTCAATACAATACAAGTCTCCCCATCGATACAATACCAGATTCCTCACTGGTACGGTACAAGACTCACCATAGATACAATATAAGACTCGCTATTGATACAATACAAAACTCCCCGTTGATACAATATAAGACTCATAGTAGATACAATAAAAGACTCCCCATTGCTATAACACAAGCCTCTCTATTAATACAATACATGACTCCTCACTGCTACAGTGCAATACAATAGAAGACACCCTATTGATAAAATACCAGATTCGCCATTGATACAATACAAGGACTCCCCATTGGTACAGTACCATATTCCTCATTGATATAATACGACTCCCCACTGATACAATAAAATACTCCCAATTGATACAATACTAGGCTACGAACTGCTACAATACAAGCCTCACTATTGATACAATACAAGACTATCTATTGATATAATACACGACTCCCTGTCGATACAACACAAGACGCCTAACTGATACAGTACAAGACTCACCATTGATACAATACTTAACTCAATTGATAGAATAAAAGACTCACCATTGATACAATACCAGAATCACCGTTGATATAATACCAGACTAACCTTTGATACAATACAAGACTTCCCGTTGTTACAATACTTGACTCAATTGAAATAATACAAGACTCGTAATTGATACAATACCATATCACCGTTTATATAATACCAGACTCACTGTTGATGCAATAAAATACGGTGATACGAAACAAGACTCCCATCCTTCGGTTAGGACGATTTAACTGGCTGATCTAGAAATCTGTTACATTTACCAAAATATAAAGAAAATCAATTAAAGATAGTCTGTCTTTTAATTAAAAAGAGAGTTACATTAATTTAGTTAAAAAGTCTGAGACCATTTCAAAGCCCTTAATCTCCATGATAAATCAGTCTTCTCCCTGAAAGAAAAGTTCTTAACTGTTAAGCATGGAGATAATTTACTACTTAGTAACGAAATAAAACAATTAAACCTCAAATTACATTCTCATCTTATTTGAGCAAAATTTAAAGAAATATATAAGACATTTAATATTGAACTTTTATTCTATAATATGAATGCCATTTTTCGAACCTGTATTAAAACAATATTTCGGTATATATTAAATTGTCTTTTTGATTATTATGTTTTTATTACTACCATTTTCACGCTCATATATGTAGAAACATTTTATTACTATCAAAATAGCCTATAAAACATTTCTGCTAAAATATTTTGAAAAAAAAAATAATCATCGTTTAATAATATATTCATTAAAGACAAAATAATGGTTTTAAAGTTTACTCCTTATCTATTGATAACAATTTTTGAATGGAAACGCTTGTTTCTGTTTCAACTACGTAAAGATTTACGAACGAATTGTATGTAATCATGAAGTTGTTAAACGGGTCTATTGTGTACTGTTATTGCACATACGTGTAAGATGGTAACAATTCTATAATTTTTTTACCATGAATCCACCTATTGTAAGTGAGTCATTCGGTAGACCTTTTAGAGAAGATGGAAAACGGTACCTCAATACATGGTTGTTCTGTGATCTACAGCAGGAAGATGACAGTTTGGGGTATCACTTGAGGAACGTACCTCAATACATGGTTGTTCTGTGATCTACAGCAGGAAGATGACACTTTGAGGAACGGTACTTCAATACATGATTGTTCTGTGATCTACAGCAGGAAGATGACACTTTGGGGTATCACTTGAGGAACGGTACTTCAATACATGATTGTTCTGTGATCTACAGCAGGAAGATGACAGTTTGGGGTATCACTTGAGGAACGGTACTTCAATACATGATTGTTCTGTGATCTACAGCAGGAAGATGATAGTTTGGGGTATCACTTGAGGAACGGTACTTCAATACATGATTGTTCTGTGATCTACAGCAGGAAGATGACACTTTGGGGTGTCACTTGAGGAACGGTACTTCAATACATGATTGTTCTATGATCTACAGCAGGAAGATGACACTTTGGGGTACCACTTGAGGAATGGTACTTCAATACATGATTGTTCTGTGATCTACAGCAGGAAGATGACAGTTTGGGGTATTACTTGAGGAACGGTACTTCAATACATGATTGTTCTGTGATCTACAGCAGGAAGATGATAGTTTGGGGTATCACTTGAGGAACGGTACTTCAATACATGATTGTTCTGTGATCTACAGCAGGAAGATGACACTTTGGGGTATCACTTGAGGAACGGTACTTCAATAAATGATTGTTCTGTAATCTACAGCAGGAAGATGACACATTGGGGTATCACTTGAGGAACGGTACTTCAATACATGATTGTTCTGTGATCTACAGCAGGAAGATGATAGTTTGGGGTATCACTTGAGGAACGGTACTTCAATACATGATTGTTCTGTGATCTACAGCAGGAAGATGACAGTTTGGGGTATCATTTGAGGAACGGTACTTCAATACATGATTGTTCTGTGATCTACAGCAGGAAGATGACACTTTGGGGTATCACTTGAGGAACGGTACTTCAATACATGATTGTTCTGTGATATACAGCAGGAAGATGACAGTTTGGGGTATCACTTGAGGAACGTACCTCAATACATGATTGTTCTGTGATCTACAGCAGGAAGATGACAGTTTGGGGTGTCACTTGAGGAACGGTACCTCAATACATGATTGTTCTGTGATCTACAGCAGGAAGATGATAGTTTGGGGTGTCACTTGAGGAACGGCTTCTACAGGGTAGTAAAAATAATTCAGAGTGACAGAAAACATTCTTCAGAGTACAAATTTGTAACGTCTTTTTTTTTTAAAAAGTCGGGCTTTAATTATCTTCAGTAAACACTATTACCTTTAGAACACTGTTTTATATAAAACCATTTATGTACAGAACCATATTATATATTGGTTAATCTTTGTATCAAAAAGAGAAAGCCCTTACATACTCATCACTAATTCTCCCACTTTCCATAATCTTATATAGCTGAAATTTGGTTCAAATATTTCATGTAGGCTAAATTGTAAAACTAAAGTATTTGGAACCAAATAAAATACTCTTAAGAGGTAGAAACCACCCCTAAAAGATTTTTCCATAAGGATATCATTTGTCGATTTTAGTAAATTAATAACAGCTGTTTTCTTAAATAAATAAACATGTTTATTTTGTACGTTTGATATTTATCAGATTGATGCATTAAGTTTACAATTATTAAACTTTTTCTATATATTTTCTTTTTATACAATTAGATTTAAACATCTATTACAATGTAAATAATGATGCTTTAAATATTAAGAAGGTTATACATTTTCGTAATCTCAGTAATAACATTGAGTTTTAAAATTTAACTGAAAATAGGATGGAAGTGCAATGAGTGAGCTACTGGAAGTTAATAACATGTTATGACTGTACTAAATGGAGTTTGATTATTAATATTTGTGTCACGAGCACAGCGAGTGACGGGGTTGGCACGCGAATCATGCAGGGGTGTCCCATAGTATTCTATATAATGATGTGTTAATATTGATTTGGGTATTTTGGATAAATAACGCACTTCATTCGAGGTATTTTAATATCATTCTTTAAGATATTGACTTCCATTATGAAATTGTTTGATGATACTTTAAGCTAATAATAAAACATTACGGTGAATGAGACATTCTATTTAAAAAGCATTAATTTAAAACTATACTAATATTTATCTCATTATGTTTAAAAATATATAGATAGGGGAAAGTAAATAATACAATAAATACAACTGTAAAATGATCTGTTTACTGTGAGTAAATATAAAGACCTGTTAGTATTATTCCAATCCATAAGACCATTTGTTTTCTGAGATGAATACACTTTATTATTTTACTACACATGAGTGCCTCCATCATACAAGTCTCCCAACAACACAACCCTTAAGGCAATGTTACATTAAGAGTGGCCTGGCTCAAGCCCGTTATTCCCTCACAATGTCCCACTTAGCTGACATTGTTAAACATAACACTGGGCTGGCCTCTCTCGAAAGCAGCTGGAAGGCTTAAGAAATTTTAAACGTTAAATGAAAAAAGTATTATAATTCTTTTTCATTATACTGTACATGAATATAAGAATAAGAATAATTTTATTTCCTGCAAAAACATACTACAGATACAGTTTCAATTTAACATATATATATAGGAATTTCTAACCATCGCTGCCAGTAAAGATGGTTAGTACATCAAACATTTCTCTTTTACATCACTTTCTAGTGAGTAAGGCTCAATCAATGTTCATTTCATTCACACACAAGCGGCGTATCTGTGACGATTGATATACTTAATATTTAACTGAACAACATGACGTAATAAAATTAAATCTGAACAAATCTTAGTATCAGTAATAAATAATCACAATAACAAGCATTCATTAATCTAACAAAAACATACAACTGAAATAACTTTTAAAAAACTACTGTAAAATATTTGTAAGGGTTTCAATATTGTAAAAAGTGAATAACCATTGTTTAATCCTTTTTGAAAAGTTTTCACCAACATTACATTTCCTAAGATCAGTTGGTAACTGATTATATACTTTCGGCCCAACAAAGAGGAAACAGTTTTTAAAACAAGTTGTAACAATCTTTGGTTGTCTGACATTATTCAATGCATTCCCTCTAGTGTTATAGTAGATTTGAAAATTTTCTCTGTTATCACTTCGTATATAAAATTCTTTCAGAACGTTGTAAATAAAAAGATGCCTAAGCGGTAATATTTGTAATTGTTGGAAAAGTGGGCAGGAAGGATGGTGCTTATTTTTTACAAGATTATCTCCCCAGAATGTAATACCGTATATTACATAGCTGTATTATATTAGAGCTAGCTACTTTCAAGATAGTAAGTATGTACAAAGTCCCATACCCCTGTTTAAACTAAGTATTGTAGTAGGTTAGGTCAATGGTATCACATACCCTAACAAATATTTTACGTAAATAATTAATAGTTACTTTATTTAAAAGGTCCACAAATTTTTTCCCGTTCCAATATGTACTTCAACCATAAAATAACATTAAAAAACATTTTGTAATAAACTCAACCATACTTAAACTAAATTATATACGTTACTTTATTTCATAGTTTATTACTTAGTAATTAGATTCCTTCATATCCTCTTATCATATCATAAAATTAACATCCTTTGAATGCCATAATAACATATTTTCATAATTGGTTTCGTTTCATATATACTAAACATTTTTTAACAATATATTATACTTGCTGAACGTTTAATAAACAAGAGGAGCATTTAAAAACATTTAAATTATTTATTTTAAAGAAGTTCTTACTATACATCAATATACATATTTATTTTACACAAAAGGAAAATACAACTGGGATGAATCATTTTTAAATTAACAATATATTCAATCAAATTGTAAAACGTAGAAACTGCAAATCATTTTCTTATTCATGCAGTTTTACTAAAATAATACAAATATTATTGTAGCAATTAACTTTAATATTTTCTCCTCGTGTTTGAATTTAGTTGAAATGTTCACGGCAAACTTACTATGAGCAAACAGAGTTTTGTCTTCAGTGGCGATAAGTAGGTTACGGAATCCTGATTGTTTGCACCAACACAATACTGCTCTCTCCATCTCGGTAAGTTGGAATACTTTGTCCCGTCATGTCATTTATTTCGTATTAAAAATAATATTACGGCCAATAAACACCAATAGTAACAAAAATATAGCAAATACAGTTTTAGATAGGGGACTTACATCTAATCTATAAACACTTCCAGATGAATATGTTAAAAAATGCATTTAATAATTTTTAAAAGTGTCATTGTATCAGTTAACTATAGTTTTTAATTTTGCTATAAAGTTGTAATTACTGTTCATAAGTTGTAATCTGAACTTTGTGATTTTTAATATAAAACACCTTTGTTTTAAATTTAAATTCATAATTTACCTAAAATTGTGGCTACGTATGGCAGGACATTTTAGACATCAAAATGAATAATGCAAATATATATAATTTATTACTTATTTTTTCACATGGCACATTGTTATTACATATATATGTGTAGACGTCTTGTAATAAATAATAAAGAACATTGCATGTTGTGGGAGTGAAGTGTTAGCTCTTGTAGATATAACTAAATTATATGTAAAAGGTTCAACTACATTATATGAATTTAGCTAATTATATGAATTCTTAGGTTCAACTAAATTAAACACATTCATAAGTTAGACAAAATACCGGTCGTAAAGTCCTCTGACTTTGCCTAACTTATGTGTTACCAATGTAACCAATGTGTTAACTGTTGATATTAGTTTATATAGAAACATGTTTTTAAACTTTTTTATAAAATATATAAACTGCGATATAAAATATATATGAATGATTTGAACCTCTTAATTTAAATACAATTAAAATAATTTGAGCTTTTAATAAAACTGACGCCGATTTCAGTTAGTAAATTGTTTTAACACAAAATGCTTGTAGTTACTGATACACTGAATTTTTATTACTTTATTTCACTAATGAATAAAATAGAATTGTAATTTTTTTAATATAATTTTATTAATATTGAGAACGGAAAAATATCACAAAAACCTATATAATATCCAACTGACATTTTTACGCATTTAAAACTATCCACTTACTAAAAGTAATTGTTTGCATGTATCGTATAAAAATAAATATTATATACTATTTAAACTAGATAACAGTATTTTTATAAAGATTTTACTTTGATTAACGCTACAATAGAAGAATGAGGAAATGATGTGGTTAGAAAACTTCCGAAGAAATAGGTTAATCTTTTGAGTGGTGCTGAAAGCACTCTGATAAAGATATCCCTTAACATACTTCAAAGAATAACTCATAAAATCAATAATATATTATATATTACATATGTTTAAAAGTTAATGGGTTGAGCAATGTTAAGCCCTTATGTATTTATAAATAAATAATATATGATTGCTGGAGAGGACGAGTGGAACGCAGTTTTTGCAGTCGTGTGCGAAAAAGTCAACAAAAGTTCTTAGGCACTGAATAAAGAAGCTTAGCCCCAAAGGAAAGTGATACGTGCGGCCAATCATAAAGTCATTTGAGAGGGGTCCATTCTGTATCCCCACCGTTCATATGGGGTTTGGTGGGTATTTTCTTCCCAGTTTTTGCAGTGCTAGTTCAATACTTTGAGCATAAATGCATTCTGCTTGCGCATGAAAAAGTAAATAAATAAATCTTTAAAAAATAATAATAAGTTCATTTATTTTATTTAAAATTTACAAGTTGTTACAAATTCGTGACCTTGCCAAGCTTGGCAAAGCTTGTCGGCAAAGACCACAATATGGAACGTATGATTATAATATTTAAAAAGTAGTATAAAATAAATAGGTGGTTTACAATATATAGGTGGTTTACGATATATAGGTGGTTTAAGGCAGGTACTTATTCAGTATCTTAGATATAGGCAACTTTACAAATTTGTGACTTCTATGCCTTGGCAGCAAGCTTCAACAGGTACAATAATCTAAACAACAATGAAATGACAAACAGCAACGGTAAATGTATATATAAAAAAAAAAAATCTAAACTATAACAAATAAATAAACAAAAACAAATAAGTAACAGTACGAATAAATAAACAATAATAATACATAACAATATCAATAATATTAATAATAACAAAAATAACAATAATAATACTAAATAACAACAATAATAATAACACATAAATAAGCAATAAAAACCCATGTAATACTAAAGTATGCAATACATTATAAATATGTATTATATCTATTATACATAAATTATAAACAGAAGATGAAAATTTTGGGGATGAACAACTGCTGTCATATGGTGTATTTTAGTGAAGTGAAGTGTAGTGCATGTGAAGTAAGGTGATTGCGAAATGAATATTGTGCTGTCAATAAATAAAATAATAATGTTAAATACATTGTTTACATTAATTTATCTATAATATACAAACGTCATTGGATTGCTACATTAGTTTCCATAATATAACCTCTTCTTTAAATTTACATAACCTCTTTCCCTGTCATTTTGCTACTGATAATACAGTTAATTGTATCTAAATTGAAATAAATAACAACTGTATTAAAATCTTAAAGCAAAATTAAAAAAACTAATTATTCTTATTTTTAATTTGTACGTATGTGGGATTTTCTTTCACTGTAATAAATACATTAGACGTATTATATAACAGTTGTTTTGATGTTTCAGTCTAAACACGATCTGGGAGGAAATAGGCTATTAGAGTAAGGTAAGCCTATTTACCATCATAGGGCCTGTAATATCCGCTCTGTTACCTACTCTGATGTCGTGGTGTAAACTTGAATGGTTTTTCTTTCTACTGAAACATTCGAAATGACAACTCTGGAAATTGTGTTTCCTTTGAGGGATTTTATATAATTTTAAGAAGATAGAAGAAATAAAAAGTAGGACTTTATGTCTATATGGTAATTTTCAATAAATCTAATTCGACATTTAATGTTAGTTGCAAAAAAGCTAGTTAGTAAATTTAATTTTCACTTTCTAAAGCTTTCAAAAGTATTTTATAGCAATAACGTTTATAAAAGTATTACCTATAAAGTACATCAAAATAGGTAACATAAATAAAGTAAATTGTTAGAATATAAATAGTTACAATTTTTAATGATATAAGAGCTTAGTATTAACTTACAAATATTTGATATTATGTATGGGTTTTACTATGACATGTGATAATTTTAGAAGGAAAAACTACTTTGTAATGAAAATTCTGATAGTTCGTTTAATAAGTGTGTATATTTAATACTGTTTAGTGGTTATTGGAGAATATAAGATTATTTATTTCACTTCTTACAGTATGAAATGTAACTAAACATGTAACAAGGTGACAATTTTTTTGAAGTGGAAACATGTTAGATGACAGTAACGGATATAATATTTACTAAGACATGAAGTGATCTTATCGTTACGGATCTCTTCCATGCGGTACTTATCTACTTAAGAAATAAACTGTAGTCAAATGTATTAAAATAAATAAAACTTTCCTGAAGTTAATAATTTAAAAAGTAGAAAGTTGTAAAAAGTGAAATTAACTACGATTCAGTATTGAAATGTCTTAAACCACTGGGTGTTGATTGTGGAGAACTATTCCACTAATATTTTATACATGGAATAAATATTGTGGAAAATGATTGTTGGACAGTGTTCATCATTTTATGAAGAAGTCCTACAAGATGTTTTAACTTGGTACAACCCAATTTATTTTCAGTACTAAATCTACATTATGTTTGACTAACCTGTGATATTAGTTATACTTGTATGTTATAGCCTACATGCTAACCCTAAAACGTACACACACAATTTCTCATATTTTTCTTTAAACTAAAACTGATAGAATTATATCTTTACCTTAACCTTAAGTCATGTACAAATACACAATCGTTGGTAATCTACCAAAAAACAATAACCGTTGGGCCTCATACTAGCCTAACGGCTAGCACTCCTGACTTCAATGCAGGGGGTCGCGGGTTCAAATGCTGGAAGGTTCAACTAAATTTAGCTTGATGGTTTTAGACCATTGTCCCATAAAAACGATGGAATAGTCAATAAAAAGTTGCACTGGTGTTGAACTACATAAAAATAAATAATTACAAATAAAACACAAACAATTCTAACGTCACACTTTTGGTCACAACATACGACCAAACGGTCCGAGTCCTGAACGGCTGTAGTGTAATAATGTTCATTTGTGCATGTTTTATGTAAGATTTAGACATCACTTTTAAGTGCTTTTATATTTTGAAAAAATTAAAATTATGTGTTTACTTATTTTTTCAAGTTAGCATGTAGGCTATAACCTAATAATGTTGTTTTCGTATAAGTCCAATATTATAGGTTAATTATATGTAATTTATATTAATTTATTGTGACATTATTCGGTTGTATAAAGTTGTAATGCTATGTAGGGATTCTTCAACTAGATGGAAAAAAATCTCCATGTAGTTATCGCTTATGTTACTCTTAACTAGACAATTATAATTATCTGTACTATCTAGTATCAGTGGTGCCCATAAGATTTACAAGCCTAGATAAGTTAAAATACTTAGGATACCATTTAATACGTTAATATGGTGATGATCCACCCACCCACCCTAACACGTACAGTGGTGATGACACACCCAACCACACAAACACGACATGACAAAAAATCTCCAACAATCATTGTCTACACCATCAAATAATCAATCCTTAACAAATTTTAAAAATAAATTTAATAAACACTGTAGGATGTGAGGGCTGGCTAGATGTACCCGTAGCTATACGTTTTGGAAAGTGGGTTTTATGTACAGCATGAAAAATAATACATTAATTTGTGTCAGGAGCATGTAGTGACTCAGTATCTAGAAGAGAGTTTAGTTGAAACTTACCTCAAACAGTTGTTTACAGCAAGCATTAGAAGTTCATCGTGAATTTCTCTTTGACATATACGTTCTATTTAAAATCCTAGTTTCCAGTTTTTGTTTCTAACAGATTACAATAATTACAAAACACTAATTAAAACACTAATACAATAATTAATGTTAATATGGCATTTTAATTTAAATTTAATTTATCAGTTAAAATTTGGCAGCTATTCAAGCGTTCAAATTTATATTTAAAAGTAATTATCTAATAAATCGAAATCAAAGTTAAATAATATTCTCTTATCAGATATATACATGTATATATATGTTAATTTTTTAAATAAATATTTAAATATATACCTTATCACTAATATATGTTTAGTAATAACACAAAAACATTTATTTTCATGATTAAGTTTTAATTATTGTTGTTACCAACGTAAAGAAAACTTATAATTAATATTTTTATAAATATAATATTTCAAATGTGTTAGCGTTTTATAACCAACTTTTCAGAAGAAGATAGAAGATCGAATCATACACAGTATATAATGTGGATATACTGATTATAGTATGATTGTATAATCAGTATAGATTACCTATTAAATTAATCTGACTTATTACAAAAGAAAACTATCGATGATAAAATTTTCAAAGAAAACGTATTGAATGAGTATTCATGATTCATTTATTATTTCTTAATAAGACACCGATTGTATATAGGCGAATATGAGGAACGAATGATGTGATAGTGTAGATGAACGAGTGTAGCCATTGTTACTAACTGATGTCGACTTTTCTTTAGAAAGTGCTATATTTAATACCCAAACGGCCAGGTAAAGGACCTACATCTTTTAGTGGAATCCGAATCACGTAATGTTGGTCTGATCTTCAACTAACTGACACGATGGAAACTCAGGTTTCTTCCCTACCAACATCTGAATACCTTGACTTCCACAGAACAGACACCCCAGACTGTTCCAGTAGTGTCCATGTCCATGGCAACTGTTGAGTATTAAGGGGACTGAACAGAGAATCTACCGCTTAAAAGCCCCTCAAAACTTTGTTCTCAAGTAGCTGGAGTACAGCACTGCGCCACCAGTGCCTACAAACTCTTCAACACTTTGTTCCCAAGTAGCTGGAGTACAGCACTGCGCCACCAGTGCCTGCAAACTCCTTAACACTTTGTTCCCAAGTAGCTGGAGTACAGCACTGCGCCACCAGTGCCTGCAAACTCCTTAACACTTTGTTCCCAAGTAGCTGGAGTACAGCACTGCGCCACCAGAGCCTACAAACTCCTCAACACTTTGTTACCAAGTAGCTGGAGTACAACACTGCACCACCAGTGCCTACAATCTCCTCAACACTTTGTTCCCAAGTAGCTGGAGTACAGCACTGCGCTACCAGTGTTTGTCACTCGTATAGGTGATAAAAATAGTAAAAAACAAATAAATAAAATAAAACCTTTAGCCTTAGGGGCTGTAGGTTCTGCAAGATATCCTTAAATGGAGCTTCTAAATACATCTTTATGTATCATTATATCATGAATATATTATGGGGATCCAGCTTGACGTTGGTTGACATGGTGAATGCCATTCTTAAGTACAGTGGAACAAGGTTCCTGGTGAGTTGAATCTTTAAGAATCAGTAAGTATTCTAGACGCATTTTTCATAAATGTCATTATGGTTATGAGCTGTTGATTGTCTTCATATAATAACTGTTTATTTCATGAGGTAAGATTTATCAGCTAAAATTAAATATGAGTGAAACTTTTTTTCAATATGATTATACTTTATAAATAATTACCTAGTCACATTTATTTTATTTCTTATAAACTATGATGACTATTTAGAAATGACTTTTTGAAGATAAACAATATTTTCCGAATGGAATGGAACATTTTCACTAACAATCGGCAAAAATCTTCAAAGTTTAATGGAGTATCTTAATTGTTTCCTTTGAGTATAATATGATAAGTATCTTAATTGTTTCCTTCAAATTAAGTATTTAAAGAACAACACCCTCTTCAGCCATGAAAGTGTTATATATGAGAATTTAATTGAGTTCCTTTGAATGCAATAATACAACATTCCTAAGGATCTTTTAGCTTTTAATAAACTGAAAATTTTATTACTAGTTCCTTAGTATATATTTTATTTACATGCTGAACGAAAACTTTACTATTAAAGTTGTAAAATAAAACTATACGTACTACATAATGTAAGGGTATTGTAGCTTATAAGAAGTATTGGGTCAAGACCGAAAGCTATATTTTCTCCATGAAATGCTGAAGAGATCTTCTTATCACCACATCATGTTTGGATTCTGCACGAATTGGATTGCGATTCAGTTGACGTTGTGAGTCTTGGTGCATTATGTCCTTCCGGTGCAGTTGTACAAGGTTCCTGGTGTTCTGACTCTTTCAGGATTTTCTTTTTATATGTAGCTTTTTTGATCAAAGTATGGTTATGCATAGTTGATTTTATAATATTTTAACTGTTTGTATTATAGTGAACATTTGTTGGCTGAAATTATTATATTTTTTTAAAACCAACTAAGATTTTGTTTTGTACTTTGGTTAACTTCATACGATTAGACTTGTTTCTAAATATCTAGTCCTAATATATTTATTTCTCAAGAGCTATAATTTACTATTTAAGGTTCGGTTTTTCAAGATAAAACACAAAAAAGGAAATTTTAATCTCAACTAAACTTTTCTTTCAGAATCAGTAAAGATGTTCAAAGTTCAAAGGAATACTTGAATCGATTAATTTGAATCAACTCTTTAAAGAACAGCCCTTCTGCCATAGAAATTTTATAAATGAGCAAACTGATTGAGTTCCTTTGTAATCACTAATACAAAGGGTTTAAGATCTATTGACTCCTTAGTGAAATTAAACTTATATTATCAGTATAATTTTTAGTAAAATTATGAACGGAAACTTTATTATTAATCAACTTTAATAGTTAATCAACAGTTCTTGTTGAGTGCTTCAATCATCTCGTCTGTCAAAAGAACCCGTATTTTTCTCTTAAATATTTATGAGATGTTTATAGATTTTAGTGGCATAATATATGATTTTGCTGATTTTACTCGATACTTTAGATTAGATGTTTCTTTGGCTGTAAAATGGCAGGATAATTAAAAATATGATATTATTATTACGTGAAACTCCCATATTTTTGCCATACGTCAACTCATCCTTAACTATGGGAAATTTGTAAGCAGTATGTAGAAGTGTTAGTTACATACATCGGAGGGCTTAAAAGGATTCAAGGGAACTTTTTCGTCAACCTATTGTATTAGGTATTAAGTGCCGGCGTCAAAGATTGGACTGCGGAGTCAAAGATCAAGAGTCTGAATCCGCAAATTGCGGTTATTCATACAAGGTTAATACCTGACGGTTAATGCTGATTCACTGAGTAAAACTTACACATACCCTTCCAACCCACGTGAGCGAGTGATTGAACATATTTTACTAAAAATAAAACAAAAGTACGGTTTTGCTTGGGAGAACCTCTGCGTGCTTCGCGTGCCAACCCCAACTCTCACTGCGCTCGATACACCTAGGCCTTCGGTCTCGGCAGACGACTTTGACTACAAATAATAGTAAATTATCTGTTTAGTGAAAAATCACAATATTAAATTTATTTACAGTATTTCACTCACACTACTTGTGTCGCTACCTACTTATTAGTATAGAGTATTACTTAGCCTATTTAAAACGTGTTTGTTTGTTGTTTTTGTTTGACAGCTGAAGATAAAACTCTTAATATCAATAGGGTAATATCAAATTAACAAAATAAATTTGTTTATTTAATTACAAAACAGCAGTTATTCATTTAATAAAACCAACTCAATGTTATTCTTATAGGAAAAATGATATTTTGAGAGGCTATTTGTACCCTTTATGAATGGCATTTAAAAAAAATCCTTTCTTAGTAGGTCCCTTCAATACTAAAGCTAACTTTCTTTAAAATTTCGCGTAAATCCGTTTGATGGCATTTAAGATTTCGTGATAAGTGTGTGAGTATGTAAGTCAGTCAATGATATTTGGCTTATATATATATATATATATATATATATATATATATATATATATATATATATATATATATATATATATATATATATATAAATTGACCAAAGTTACCAATGTCCCTGTTTTCCAAGTCTATCACAACATTGACTTTTTTCCTGAATATATCCTAGGGATATTCTAGCATGTGGTATCTCACTCAAACATATATTACAGGTCATTCACTCCCACTCCATTGTTGTATCCACTAATTATTCCCACTCACAGTCAGTCACCCTCCCGTCTCATACAAGTTTGGCCATCCATTCTCACATACCCTTGGGCTGAGGGAATTTTTATTTCTTCCCATTATTCCTTCTGATATAATACTTCAGACGTTAACTGTTCATATATCCAACAATACTAAAGAAGGTGCTCCTGAAGAGCTACGTAGTGTAATTATGCACTTTCTAGAAACCTCTAAAAATGTGATTCATTGTTGAAAACGTGGTAAAATATGAATTTATAATTCTTGAGGAGGTTGATTTTAGCTGCGGAAAACTCGTTTTTACCGAAAAATCTAAAAAAGAAGTTTTTTATGTCATAGTGAAAAAACAAACTTTTTAAAAAAATGGAATTTTCAAAATATTTTTCATTTTACTTGTTTTGTAATGCTGAACAAGAATACATAATTGGTTTTGCAATAAAAATTATATTTCGGCCTGTAAAATACACTTTTTACTCACTTTACCAAACATAACCTAATTTTTCCTAATGGTCTATATGCTCAACAAAAATGTATAATTGCATTAAATTCAGGTTCCCAGACTCCGTGACGGCCTGCCGGCCGTCCATCCGGCATGAATATGTACGTGCGGCTAGTCTCTTATTAACATTGTGCCTATGGGCAACTCAGGTGTTTAGACACGAACGTAGTTTTTTCTACGAGACAATGATGTCTCGAGAAACTATTGTAGACTGAAATAATTTTGGAATTCGTGTTGAGCACAAAAAACTACATCACATTTGAAAAAAAAATAAAAAAAAAAACACGAAAATAACTAAGATAAATCCAAACATAACAAATTCTAAAATTTCGAAATTTCTTTTATTTTCGTATAAAACGTTATTTCCGCGGAATAAAAAGTGTTTTCTTATAACATATAAACATGATTCAACTAAATGGTGATAAACAAGTCAATATTGGTGAGGTGTCTAGAAAGTGCATGAATACCGTTACGTAGTTAATCTTCTGGGTAATATTTCATGCTGTGAGTTCCATTATATTTTAATGGCCATATTTGAGCTACTGATATGTTGTAGTATCTTATTTCAACTGTCTTATTATTTATGTTATACGAATTTGGCTATTTTTAGTATTAATGAATAGAATAGTAACAATAATAACGAAACAACTATTTTTCATTACTGTTTAATCAAATTATCAATTTTGACAGAATGTGATTATTCATAAGAGTAAATCTTTAGACAGATAATTTAAGAAATGTCTTGTCTTGCTATAGTATACATTACGAATTCAATCATTGTACTAACAGTACAATTATTTTTGCTATTAATGTAACTAAGAACCTGATTCATATAAAACTGAAGCCTAAGATTATATCAGAACCATTTTGACATAAAGCAACAAAAAAGGTGAACTCTAGTTTGGGGTTAAGGTATTTTGACAGGAGATGTTTTAAACAAAGCAATCTATCACAACGTTTGGCACCTCAATATATTGGGAACAATCCACCGTATACGATGAATCACTCATTGTCAATAATTTACATTGTTCTTCGTGAAACCATGCAACTCAATAAAATACACCTTCTGTACATGCAATAATTTATCACATAGTATGAATTTCATATTAAAATTGCAAATAAACTGTTATTGAAATTTATTATAATAAAATAAAACATGCTATTTTTACTCATTACTTCACTGATACTGATTATTTAACAGATAAGTAAATGTCTTTTACTTTCTCTCAAATTCGTTAGCATAGAGAAAGTGTTGTGATCGTCCAAACAAATTTTTTTACAAGTTGGTCTAAAAATCCATTTTAGGGTCTCCTGAACCTAAAAAGGTGTTTTTTCGAAAACATTTTTGATGTCTGTCCGTATGTGTGTCTGTCTGAATGTATGTACACTTCGCTGGAGACTAGATGGAAAGATCGATTTTAACGCAATTCGGTATGTATGTGTATTTAGCCAATATTTCCAGAAAATTTTTAACTGTTTTGTAATTTATTTTTTAAATAATGTTTATGGGCAAAACACATTCAAAAGGGAAATTTTCTCAAAAACGGCTCTTATGATTTTGATAAAAATTTCAGGAAAGATGTGAATAACACATGTCTCTAACTTGACTGGTTTTTGAGTTATGACAAAAGAAATATTTGGGAATCAAACTGTTAATTTTCAACGTTTTGAATTTTTAGTGTTTAATATGGAGGAAAGTTTGTACCAATTCTTTGGAACTATTTATTTAACACCATACAATAAGCTATATAGTTTTATAAAAAAATCATAGAGTGGACATCGTTAGAAAGTTATATCCCATGAATATAATGTAAAAGAAAACTAACTTCCGTGGTATTAATTTAACAATTGATAATTTTCCTTTAGGATGTAAGCAAAAACCATGATAATATGGAACATTAAATACACATAGTATAACAGCAACAGTAAAATTGTTATAATAGAAAGTATAACATTTGTTAGAAAGTAATGCCAAGGCATTCATAAAACAAGGGAATAATTAAATATCCATTATTTGATTCCATTCAAAACTTGTTTGACTCCGGGTTTAACCAAGTTGCCTTACAACACGGGCTGGGATTTAACCAACAAAGCCATTGACTAATTAAATATGCATTCGTGTGCAAATTATTTACTGAAGTTTAGTAAAACCACTCTTGTACTTTTGGGCTAAGTAGTTTTCAGTTCTAAGTCCAGAACTGTTCGTTGGCTATTTAGTTAAATCCCCTGTAATTTGGTTCCGTTAAGTGAGTTAGCTTCTGAGAAAGCTGTGAACGTAATTGAATGGACATTTCTGGAAAGACTACAGAAATACGATGAGTGTAATCAATTTTGCAACACAAACAAATGTGTTCTGGGATTAGAGTTAAGAAGACTGTCTCTAGTAGTGTAGGCTGTGAATTACAGTTAAGTAGACTGTCTCTAGTAGTGTAGGCTGTGAATTACAGTTAAGTAGACTGTCTCTAGTAGTGTAGGCTGTGAATTAGAGTTAAGTAGACTGTCTCTAGTAGTGTAGGCTGTGAATTACAGTTAAGTAGACTGTCTCTAGTAGTGTAGGCTGTGAATTACAGTTAAGTAGACTGTCTCTAGTAGTGTTGGCTGTGAATTACAGTTAAGTAGACTGTCTCTAGTAGTGTAGGCTGTGAATTAGAGTTAAGTAGACTGTCTCTAGTAGTGTAGGCTGTGAATTACAGTTAAGTAGACTGTCTCTAGTAGTGTAGGCTGTGAATTACAGTCAAGTAGACTGTCTCTAGTAGTGTAGGCTGTGAATTACAGTCAAGTAGACTGTCTCTAGTAGTGTAGGCTGTGAATTACAGTTAAGTAGACTGTCTCTAGTAGTGTAGGCTGTGAATTACAGTTAAGTAGACTGTCTCTAGTAGTGTAGGCTGTGAATTACAGTTAAGTAGACTGTCTCTAGTAGTGTAGGCTGTGAATTAGAGTTAAGTAGACTGTCTCTAGTAGTGTAGGCTGTGAATTAGAGTTAAGTAGACTGTCTCTAGTAGTGTAGGCTGTGAATTACAGTTAAGTAGACTGTCTCTAGTAGTGTAGGCTGTGAATTACAGTTAAGTAGACTGTCTCTAGTAGTGTAGGCTGTGAATTACAGTTAGGTAGACTGTCTCTAGTAGTGTAGGCTGTGAATTACAGTTAAGTAGACTGTCTCTAGTAGTGTAGGCTGTGAATTACAGTTAAGTAGACTGTCTCTAGTAGTGTAGGCTGTGAATTAGAGTTAAGTAGACTGTCTCTAGTAGTGTAGGCTGTGAATTACAGTTAAGTAGACTGTCTCTAGTAGTGTTGGCTGTGAATTACAGTTAAGTAGACTGTCTCTAGTAGTGTAGGCTGTGAATTAGAGTTAAGTAGACTGTCTCTAGTAGTGTAGGCTGTGAGTTACAGTTGAGTAGACTGTCTCTAGTAGTGTAGGCTGTGAATTACAGTCAAGTAGACTGTCTATAGTAGTGTAGGCTGTGAATTACAGTCAAGTAGACTGTCTCTAGTAGTGTAGGCTGTGAATTACAGTCAAGTAGACTGTCTTTAGTAGCGTAGGCTGTGAATTACAGTTAAGTAGACTGTCTCTAGTAGCGTAGGCTGTTAATTACAGTTAAGTAGACTGTCTCTAGTAGCGTAGGCTGTGAATTACAGTTAAGTACACTGTCTCTAGTAGTGTAGGCTGTGAATTAAAATATGTATATATGATAAAGTATGTTTTAAATATTTCCACGAACGTGATTTGGCAAGGGGCAAGCTCTTTTTCACCTTAAAATATAAATTAGCACGTACATTTGTATTGTTTTTAAATAAATAATGTTACGATAAAATCAGTTTGTTTTCTCAAAATTGTAATTACTGTAATGTATGTGTATTTTCATGAAATATCAACATTATTTTTTACTGTAGTTATTTAGAGTTTCATTTTCATTTCGGACGGTCCAGTTTAAAGCCTGTATTTACCTGACGGAGCAAGTTGCAGTCAAATAAAGGATCTATATAATCAACGTACACACGATTTTTTAGTTATTATATTATTAGGATTATAGAATATTATGTAAAAATCGATAAAATATTTTAGAAACTAATGGCAAGGTATTCATAAAACAAGGGAAAAATTAAACATATTTCCCTTGTTCTGCACCCTCATATTCTTAGTGGTGCAGACAAACTTGGAGAAAAAGATTTTATCTGTTGCTTATTTCCAAAACTATTTTTATAATACATAATACATATAATTTTATAATTTGAAAAAAGGAAAAAGAAAACATATAAGAAAAAACTAAATAAAGTCCAAGGAATAATCTTATTGTAAGCATATTTTTATTAATTAAGGGATTTGTTTCAGTTATTGTAAAAATGCCTGAAGTAATCGTAATTATAAAGTAAAAATAAAAATAAAACGTCATTGCTAATCTGGATATACATTTTATAATAATTACGATTTTAAATTTATGAATTAATATACGAAAATATATTCCAAATAAAATCAAACAAGTTCTTATAAAACCAGTAAAGATGTTTAAAGTTCAATTGAATATTCGAATCGATTACTTCAAATAAACTCTTTAAAGAAAAGCCTCTTCAGCCATGAAAATGTAATAAATGAGCTAACTGATTCAACCTCTTTGTAAACACTAATAAAAAAAGTCTTAAGGACTTATTGACTCTTTTATAAACTGGGACTTGAGTTAATAATTCTTCAGTGTAATTTTTATCGAATTTCGTAATAAAAACTTTGTAACTCTAACTGTGCTGATTAAGTGTTTTGAATTATTTAAGTCTGTCAACAGAAATTTCTCCTATATATTTATATTATGTTTATAGATTTTTCGGGCATAGTATGTATTTTTTCAAATTTATGCTTGATATTTGATAGAATATTTCCGTTGAATAGTAAAATAGACGGTTAATTAAAAATATTAAATCATTAGTGGATGAAACCTCAACAAACTAACCACAAAGGATTACTGTAATAGCCTAACATCTGTCTATGCTAGGAGTGCCACCGACCAACGAGGGTTTGTTGTAACAAATTAAAAATTTTGTACCAGGAAAGGTTTTGCAGCGAGGCCATTACAACCTCTTGACCACAATACAGACCTACGATTGGGACAATTATATTTGCTATATAAACAACACTTATCTTGACTGGAATCTAGACTGACTGCAATCCAATTTAATAATAATACTACTTTTGGGCTTCAAAATTGTTAAAAGAAGACCTACCTTATGCTATTAAGCCCAGAGCTGCACCCATCAGACAACTGAACTTCCAAATACACGAATCTACGTGCAACTACAATCGTTGCAGTTTTATATTGCAGAGAATCTAGCAAAAAGTGTTCAAAAAAATGCAATTATTGCCATTGCCTAAAATTTACATAATAGAAACTACTTTATGTAAATTTCTTCATGATACAATATGATACAAAAATGTCGCAACGCTACAGGTGTTAAAATTCGGAAGAAATTTTAGCTATTATCAATTAACCATTTTGGCAATTAGATTTCAATAATATTCCCTCTTAATTAATGCAATTAAATATTTTAGATTTTAATAGTAGTTATTATAATAGTTAATTAAAATAATATCATATGGTATTTTTCTAGTCATTTTTCTTTTCTTAATTTTACGTAAAAGACATTTAGACATACATGGATTTAATATTTTAGCATTAGCCAGATTGTTATTTATTTTTTAATTTTTGAGCATACATTGATACATTAAATTAGTTAAACTTAAATGAAATATTTCATAGCATATATTTACATCATTACACAAAAACAAATTATTCCAATTAGTCAATTTAACACATTCAATAACTTTGTCCCATAATCAATAGTATAATTGCCCAATGACTGTTTATCAGTGTGCACTGCAAGTCTTGTCTTATCTTCTTCATATTTAAGCACTAACGAACAATGATCAGTAAGATTAAAAATCAACAATTTTGTATCTAAATTTATTTACATATCTATGCTTAACAAACCGATGATCAATGCAAGTTTTATAACTTGTAGTAACTCTAGTTGGATAATTATTTATAGATAGAAAACCATATTAGTGATATGTATTTTTTGAAAATAAAGCTATTCTCTATTAAATCAATATTTACATCTCCCACAAATACTGTATTTATTGAAAAGTTGTGCATATAAATCTCTAATTTATTTATAAATTCATTCTATGTAAAATAATGGCGTCTATACAAACAAAAAAGTTAAAAATAGTGTTTTGAATTGAATTTAATATCTAATAGTAATGAGTCAGCACATGTCATTTTTAATGAATCTATCTGGGTTGCACAAACTTCTTTTAAGACATAACAAATTACCCCTCCTGATCTATATGAGTCATTACATTGTGCCAAAGATATTATAGTTAGGAATGTTGTATAAGTTTAACTCAACAGATCTGATTCAAATTTCACTCAAAACTAAGAAAGTTACTTTTTTGTTTAATCTGTGTGAACTGAAGAAGAGTTTTGCCTCATATTTATCATATTACAAAAGCTGAAAACAATTTTTGTACTATCTTGATTTTCGAAGAAATTATTATTAAAATTAAAAGCATAAACTTCATCCTTCATTCATTTAATATAATGATGAATGAGATACATTTAAATAATATTAAGAACAGATAAACACAAAATAACTGATCAGAAAAAAAGTAACTCACTTGAGGCTCTCAATATCTGCTTCATTGTCAATTCTGCGACATTTCTCGCCATTACCTTTCCTCACTAAGACCTTTCCTTCACAAGTCCACACATAGGCATAACCAGACTCTTTTGATTTCTTTTTTAATTTAGAAAGAAATAATTTGTTTGTTGGAGAGAGATGTTCGTTAACGAAAAGAAGGGTTTATCTTGTCAGCGGTTGCAGAATCTCTGTTCTCTTTAAACTTCCCTATCTAGGTTTATTTCACCAGCCTGCTGTTGAACTGGAACACCAGTGAAACAGTGCGGGCACTGGAAACTCGGGAGTCGGTGAGCAGCATTGATCTCATGTTCCTCCACATTCACGCCAATCGCCGCACCCATAATCCTTCACGATGTAGACAATGTCCTCACGTGGAGGGACAGGGGTTGCTACTGGCTTCAACATTATTACGAAGAGAGTACCATTCCAGTTGCCTAACTCGATCCTGCAACTCAGATACTTCCGTGGAGAGCGATGCATTTTTCAACCGAAACTCTTCATTTTCTTTCTGCACTAACTTGAACTCCTGTTTTAACTCTTCCATGAGGGAGTTGGAAGTATTGACCTTATCCGAGAGAACATTTAGAGACTTTGTTAATTCAGAAGTCTCACTTCGAGAGTTCTTAAGTTCAACAAAAACTCTTTTTTTTTTTAAACTGTCGAGTACTTTAATAATATAATCTTTAGTTACTGGAGTACTTACTCCTGAACTGCTACTGTGTGTTGATTTGGTAGCTATTTGGCAGTCCGTACACTTCCACTGTCTTCCAAAACGAGTCTTCTTTTCTTCCAGTTCATCTTTACCACACATAATATGAAATACCCGCTTACACTCACCACTACAACTGATCAATTCCGTAGCTTTAATATTACATACGCCACAGAGAGACGGCATATTTTATAATTTATAAAATAATGAAATGATAGATCTTAAATATAACGACTAGAATCACGTTATCTGCGAACAAATGCTAGCGTGGTCTAGAACAGGTTGCGACACTGAACACCTGCTCTCATCAGCACGGCAGCCGAGACTATAATGATAAAACCACCTGATAATTCAAACACTAATCCAGATGGAAGGAGACATGCGTTTTTTACTAAAATATTTTAAATTGTAATTTACACCTTTCCTGAAAATTTTATCAAAATCATTACTGTCGTTTATGATAAAATTTGATTTCTTTCATTTTTCAAAAAAAAAAAAAAAAAAAAAAAAAAAAAATATCTCAAAAGAGTAAAAAAATGCTTTTGAGATATTGACTAAATACACATACATATAAAATTTAATAAACATTTATCCATCCATTGGGTCTCCAACGAACTGCACATACACAAACAAACAGGCAGATACCAAAATTGTTTTTCGAAAAAAAAACTTTTATGTATTCAGGGGACCATAAAATGGATTTTTAGACCGACTTGGAAACAAATCTTTGTTTGGACGATCACAATACTTTCTCTATGCTTACGCAAGTGGGAGATAGCAAAAAGGAAATATTTATTAAAGATTGACGAATTATATGTATAGTTGATTGTAATGATCAAAATTTTAACAAAGACAAATTGAATAATAAAAATTTTTCCTGTTTTTTACTGAAAATTTTAACAGATAATAAGAGAAATTATCTGAACTGCAACTTTACATATGAGCCATTTTTTAGTGTTCATTGTATTTACTTATTAATGAAAGAACGGGAACATGCCTTGCTTTGAAAATCTGCTTTCAAACTTTGGTAAAACATCTCATTATAATATAACACTAAACTAAATATTAATACTAAAATATCAACTATTAGAAATGTTAGCAGTAGTTTACAATATAAGATTTCTTATAAAAAGGAAGGCCAGTTTTCTTTATAACCTTACTCTGTGCTTCCATCATATACTACTGATATGTATGGAAAACCTATTCAAATAGTAAGGAAGGAAATAAGTATATTACAAGATGAAAATTATAGATAAAATATCCCCGTCAAGGCATGGATTTGAACCTACGCTATCTCTAACTCAGGATCGAAGTCTTGACACCTTAGACCACTTGGCCACTGGCTCCTTAAGCAAACTTATTTTTTTCAACTATCTCCTAACTCAATTTTAATAGTAATTGTAATAGTATATTTTCTTGTATTATATTTATAATATTAATTAGTCCATTTCATTTACTATATCTTTTTGTGTACGGTTATATTTTCGCTATACATTACACTTCATACAGAGTACGTACGGAATGTTAATAAACCTCCTGATGAGCAAATAAACACTAGCTATATACAACAAGGGTGTTAAAGTATCAGCGGTGTTGCGATGAGACGGCAGGAGTTGCTAAAACTTTCGGAACGTGAACAAACTTTACATAATGGTGAATCACAGGATACAATAAAAATATACAACAAAGGTGGGAGGGTATCAGAGGTGTTGCAGTGGGACGATATGAGTTGCTGAAACTTTCGGACCGTGAACAACATTTACATAATGGTGAATCACAGGACACATTAGAGATATACAACAAAGGTGGGAGGGTATCAGAGGTGTTGCAGTGAGACGAGATGAGTTACTGAAACTTTCGGAACGTGAACAAACTTTACATAATGGTGAATCACAAGACACATTAGAGATATACAACAAAGGTGGGAGGGTATCAGAGGTGTTGCAGTGAGAGGAGATGAGTTGGTGAAACTTTCGGAACATCAACAAACTTTACATAATGGTGAATCACAAGACACATTAGAGATATACAACAAAGGTGGGAGGGTATCAGAGGTGTTGCAGTGGGATGATATGAGTTGCTGAAACTTTCGGACCGTGAACAACGTTTACATAATGGTGAATCACAGGACACATTAGAGATATACAACAAAGGTGGGAGGGTATCAGAGGTGTTGCAGTGAGACGAGATGAGTTACTGAAACTTTTGGGACGTGAACAAACTTTACATAATGGTGAATCATAGGACACATTAGAGATATACAACAAAGGTGGGAGGGTATCAGAGGTGTTGTGGAGGGACGAGAGGAGTTGCTGAAACTTTCGGAACGTGCACAAACTTTACATAATGGTGAATCACATGACACATTAGAGATATACAACAAAGGTGGGAGGGTATCAGAGGTGTTGCAGTGAGAGGAGATGAGTTGGTGAAACTTTCGGAACATCAACAAACTTTACATAATGGTGAATCACAGGACACATTAGAGATATACAACAAAGGTGTGAGGGTATCAGAGGTGTTGTGGAGGGACGAGAGGAGTTGCTGAAACTTTCGAAACGTGCAAAAACTTTACATAATGTTGAATCACATGACACATTAGAGATATACAACAAAGGTGTGAGGGTATCAGAGGTGTTGTGGAGGGACGAGAGGAGTTGCTGAAACTTTCGGAACGTGAACAAACTTTACATAATGGTGAATCATAGGACACATTAGAGATATACAACAAAGGTGGGAGGGTATCAGAGGTGTTGTGGAGGGACGAGAGGAGTTGCTGAAACTTTCGGAACGTGAACAATCTTTACATAATGGTGAATCATAAGACACATTAGATATATATATAACAAAGGTGTGAGGGTGTCAGAGTTGTTGTGGAGGGACGAGATGAGTTACTGAAACTTTTGGGACGTGAACAAACTTTACATAATGGTGAATCACAGGACACATAAGAGATATACAACAAAGGTGTGAGGGTAACATAGGTGTTGTGGAGGGACGAGAGGATTTGCGGAAACTTACGAAACGTGAACAAACTTTACATAATGGTGAATCACAGGACACATTAGAGATATACAACAAAAATTGTGTACCAGGAAAGGTTTTGCAGCGAGGCCATTACAACCTCTTGACCACAATACAGACCTACGATTGGGACAATTATATTTGCTATATAAACAACACATATCTTGACTGGAATCTAGACTGACTGCAATCCAATTTAATAATAATACTGCTTTTGGGCTTCAAAATTATTAAAAGAAGACCTACCTTATGATATTAAGCCCAGAGCTGCACCCAACAGACAACTGAACTTCAAAATACACGAGTCTACGTGCAACTACAATCGTTGCAGTTTTATATTGCAGAGAATCTAGCAAAAAGTTTTCAAAAAAATGCAATTATTGCCATTGCCTAAAATTTACATAATAGAAACTACTTTATGTAAATTTCTTCATGATACAATATGATACAAAAATGTCGCAACGCTACAGGTGTTAAAATTCGGAAGAAGTTTCAACTATTATCAATTAACCATTTTGGCAATTAGATTTCAATAATATTCCCTCTTAAGTAATGCAATTAAATATTTTAGTTTTTAATAGTAGTTATTATAATAGTTAATTACAATAATATCATATGGTATTTTTCTAGTCATTTTTCTTTTCTTAATTTTACGTAAAATACATTTAGACATACATGGATTTAATATTTTAGCATTAGCCGGATTGTTATTTATTTTTACAATTTTCGAGCATACAATAATAGAATTAGTTAAACTTTAATGAAACATTTCATAGCATATATTTACATCATTACACAAAAACAAATTATTCCAATTAGTCGATTTAACAAATTATTCCAATTAGTCGATTTAACATAACACATTCAATAACTTAGTCCCATAATCATTAGTATAATTGCCCAATGACTGCTTATCAGTGTGCACTGCAAGTCTTGTCTTATCTTCTTCATATTTAAGCACTAACGAACAATGATCAGTAAGATTAAAAATCAACAATTTTGTATCTAAATTTATTTACATATCTATGCTTAACAAACCGATGATCAATGCAAGTCTTATAACTTGTAGTAACTCTAGTTGGATAGTTATTTATAGATAGAAAACCATATTAGTGATATGTATTTTTTGAAAATAAAGCTATTCTCTATTAAATTGATATTTACATCTCCCACAAATACTGTATTTATTGAAAAGTAGTGCATATAAATCTCTAATTCATTTATAAATTCATTCTCTGTAAAATAATGGGGTCTATACAAACAAAAAAGTTAAAAATAGTGTTTTGAATTGAATTAATTATCTAATAGTAATGAGTCAGCACGTGTCATTTTTAATGAATCTATCTGGGTTGAACAAACTTCTTTTAAGACAGCAAATTACCCCTCCTGATCTATATGAGTCATTACATTGTGCAAAGATGTTATAATTAGGAATGTTGTATAAGTTTAACTCAACAGATCTGATTCAAATTTCACTCAAAACTAAGAAAGTTACTTTTTGTTTGATCTGTGTGAACTGAAGAAGAGTTTTGCCTCATATTTATTATATTACAAAAGCTGAAAACAATTTTTGTACTATCTTGATTTTCGAAGAAATTATTATTAAAATTAAAAGCATAAACTTCTTCATTCATTCAATATAATAATGAATAAGATACATTTAAATAATATTAAGAACAGATAAAAACAAAATAACTGATCAGAAAAAAAACTAACTCACTTGAGGCTCTCAATATCTGCTTCATTGTCAATTCTGCGACATTTCTCGCCATTACCTATCCTCACTAAGAACTTTCCTTCACAAGTCCACACGTAGGCATAACCAGACTCTTTTGATTTCTTTTTTAATTTAGAAAGAAATAATTTGTTTGTTGGAGAGAGATGTTCGTTAACGAAAAGAAGGGTTTATCTTGTCAGCGGTTGCAGAATCTCTGTTCTCTTTAAACTTCCCTATCTAGCTTTATTTCACCAGCCTGCTGTTGAACTGGAACACCAGTGAAACAGTGCGGGCACTGGAAACTCGGGAGTCGGTGAGCAGCATTGATCTCATGTTCCTCCACATTCACGCCAATCGCCGCACCCATAATCCTTCACGATGTAGACAATGTCCTCACGTGGAGGTACAGGGATGCTACTGGCTTCAACATTATTACGACGAGAGTACCATTCCAGTTGCCTAACTCGATCCTGCAGCTCAGATACTTCCGTGGAGAGCGATGCATTTTTCAACCGCAACTCTTTATTTTCTTTCTGCACTAACTTGAACTCCTTTTTTAACTCTTCCATGAGGGAGTTGGAAGTATCGACCTTACCCGAGAGAAACTTTAGAGACTTTGTTAATTCAGCAGTCTCACTTCGAGATTTCTTAAGTTTAACAAAAACTCTTTTTTTTAAAACTGTCGAGTACTTTAATATTAAAATCTTTAGTTACTGGAGTACTTACTCCTAAACTGCTACTGTGTGTTGATGTGGTAGCTATTTGGCAGTCCGTACACTTCCACTGTCTTCCAAAACGAGTCTTCTTTTCTTCCAGTTCATCTTTACCACACATAATATGAAATACCCGCTTACACTCACCACTACAACTGATCAATTCCGTAGCTTTAATATTACATACGCCACAGATAGACGGCATTTTTTATAATTTATAAAATAATGAAATGATAGATCCTAAATATAACGACTAGAATCACGTTATCTGCGAACAAATGCTAGCGTGGTCTAGAACAGGTTGCGACACTGAACACCTGCTCTCATCAGCACGGCAGCCGAGACTATAATGATAAAACCACCTGGTAATTCAAACACTAGTCAAGTTAGAGACATGCGGTTTTTACTAAAATATTTTAAATTGTAATTTACACCTTTCCTGAAAATTTTATCAAAATCATTACTGTCGTTTATGATAAAATTTGATTTCTTACGTTAAAAAAAAAAAAAAAAAATCTCAAAAGAGTAAAAAAATGTTTTTGAGATATTGACTAAATACACATACATACAAAATTTAATAAACATTTATCCATCCATTGGGTCTCCAATGAACTGCACACACACACACACACAAACAGGCAGATACCAAAATTGTTTTTCGAAAAAAAAACTTGTATGTATTCAGGGGAACATAAAATGGATTTTTAGACCAACTTGGAAACAAATCTTTGTTTGGACGATCACAATACTTTCTCTATGCTTACGCAAGTGGGAGATAGCAAAAAGGAAATATTTATTAAAGATTGACGAATTATATGTATAGTTGATTGTAATGATCAAAATTATAACAAAGACAAAATGAATAATAAAAATTTTTCCTGTTTTTTACTGAACATTTTAACAGATAATAAGAGAAATTATCTGAATTGCATCTTTACATATGAGCCCTTTTAAGTGTTCATTGTATTTACTTATTAATGAAAGAACAGAAACATGCCTTGCTTTGAAAATCTGCTTTCAAACTTTGGTAAAACATCTCATTATAATATAACACTAAACTAACGATTAGTACTAAAATATCAACTATTAGAAATGTTAGCAGTAGTTTACAATATAAGATTTCTTATAAAAAGGAAGGCCAGTTTTCTTTATAACCTTACTCTGTGCTTCCATCATATACTACTGATACGTATGGGGAACTTGTTCAAATAGTAAGGAAGGAAATAAGTATATTACAAGATGAAAATTATAAATAAAATATCCCCGTCAAGGCTAGGATTCGAACCTGCGCTATCTCTACTCAGGATCAAAGTATTGACACCTTAGGCCACTTAGCCACTGGCTCCTTAAGCAAACTTATTTTGTCAACTATCTCCTAACTCAATTTTAATAGTAATTGTTATAGTATATTTTCTTGTATTATATTTATAATATTAATTAGTCCATTGCATTTACTATATATTTTTGAGTACAATTATATTTTGGCTATACATTACACTTCATACAGAGTACGTACGTAATGTTAATAAACCTTCTGAATAGCAAATAAACACTAGTTATTTACAACAAGGGTGTTAAAGTACCAGAGGTGTTGTGGAGGGACGAGAGAGTGGCTGAAACTTTCGGAACGTGAACAAACTTTACATAATGGTGAATCACAGGACACATTAGAGATATAAAACAAAGGTGTGAGGGTATCAGAGCTGTTGCAGTGGGACGAGAGGAGTTGCTGAAACATTCGGAACGTGAACAAACTTTATAGTGGTGAATCACAAAACACATTAGAGATGTACAACAAAGTTGTGAGGGTATCAGAGGTGTTGCAGTGGGACGATAGGAATTGCTGATACTTTCGGAACGTGCACAAACTTTACATAATGGTGAATCACAGGACACATTAGAGATATACAACAAAGGTGTGAGGGTATCAGCGGTGTTGCGGTGGGACGAGAGGAGTGCCGAAACTTTCGGAACGTGCACAAAATTTACGTAATGGTGAATCACAGGACACATTAGAAATATACAACAAGGGTGTGAGGGTGTCAGAGGTGTTGCGGTGGGACGAAGGAGTTGCTGAAACTTTCGGAACGTGCACAAACTTTACATAATGGTGAATCACAGGACACATTAGAGATATACAACAAAGGTGTGAGTGTATCAGAGGTGTTGTGGAGGGACGAGAGGAGTTGCTGAAACTTTCGGAACGTGCACAAACTTTACATAATGGTGAATCACAGGACACATTAGAGATATACAACAAAGGTGTGAGGGTGTCAGAGGTGTTGTGGAGGGACGAGAGGAGTTGCTGAAACTTTCGGAACGTGCACAAACTTTACATAATGGTGAATCACAGGACACATTAGAGATATACAACAAAGGTGTGAGGGTGTCAGAGGTGTTGCGGTGGGACGAGAGGAGTTGCTGAAACTTTCGGAACGTGAACAAATTTTATAGTAGTAAATCACAGAAACAAATTAGAGATATACAACAAAAGTGTGAGGGTATTAGAGGTGTTGCAGTGGGACAAAAGAGGTGTCGAGACTTTCGGAACGTGAACAAACTTTACATAATGGTGAATCACAGGACACATTAGATATATACAACAAAAGTGTGAGGGTATCAGAGGTGTTGCAGGGGGACATGAGGAGTTGTTGAAACTTTCGGAACGTGAACAAACTTTATAGTGGCGAATCACAAAACACATTAGAGATATACAACAAAGGTGTGAGGGTGTCAGAGGTGTTGCGGTTGGACGAGAGGAGTTGTTGAAACTTTCGGAACGTGAATAAACTTTATAGTGGCGAATCACTAAACGCCCACCGAACAACAGTTGGATTACATCCCTTCCTTTGATTTCTATAAATATGGTTAAATATTATTAAAGTGCCTTAATAATTAACATTTGATTATGTATTATTAGTTAAAAGATATATTAAGTAACAAAGTATTTTAGAACAACGTAAATGAGAGGAAAAATTTATGAAATATTTTTGATAAATTAACGCAAAATACATACTAATAATACAGAATTCTCATCAATATGTACACGTACAGCGTAATGCTTAGGACAATACATCTATACTGATTTCTCAACTTATGTGTACCAGTGTAAGCCTTGCGTAAAATATGATGAAGTGATCATAAGACTTAGAACAAAACCTATACCATTGAACCTGTTAACAATAACGACAAAATATTATTTCTTTTCCGTATTTTTTTTTTTTTTAATAGTAACAGGGGACCAACATAACAATTACGCCTCAGTTACATGTTGTTTTGATTCCATGTTATGGGCAACCTTCGTATGCTCCTCAACACAGAAACTATTAGTGTTACTGTGAATCTTTAAGGTTGATATTTAAGGAGAAGTAATTCAACTCCCCCCCTTTAAGTGGTACTTGAATTGAAGCTCTCGTTCTGAAACCTCTAGGAAAATTCACAAAAGTTTACTTTTTTCACTCACTTGTCTTGATGTAATGTTGAAGAGATTCAGGAATACTACAGAAATTATCTCAAAACATATTTACTTTTTTTATGTTTTTATTATTCTATATTTATTATAAAGTATCCATAATCATATTATGTGTCAACTAAAAATACTAGCCTACTATGTAACAATTTCTTACAGAAACAATGAGGATTGCTAGATTAGCAAATTAATAAAATAAGAAGAAAATCATGAATTTTAGTATAATAAATAAATAATTCAATAAAATATTTATTTATTATTTATGCTATTATTTTACTATTGTTTCCTTCACTCTATTTGTTTAGTTTTTTTATGAACTTCAATTTTGCTATCATAGATAATATTCTCATAGCTCAATATTATTCATGGCCCACCCCGCCGTTAAATGTGCATCTATATTGGTCCACCCACTCATCCTTACACGTGAGGTAGTTTTGGATGGGGTAAACTTGGATGTACTAGGAGGAACTTGGATGGAGGGAGTATATTGGATGTTCTTGCAATATAGTCACTAGTTTCAGAGTCTATTTCGTACGACATTTAGCTCTGGAGAACAGGTTGTCGTAACCTCTGGCCTGTTAATGTTGGTTCCAGTACACATCATCGTTATGGTAATATGGTTAATCTCGATATACTAAATAACTTCAAGATATTATAACTAATAAATGAATTATTCAATGAATACAGATAAGTATTATTATACTATTGTTTCCTTCCCTTAATTTTTTAGTTTTTTACGAAGTTAAATTTTGCTATCATAGTTAACAATTTTATTTTTCAATTTAAAAAAAATTGATAATTTATGTGCACTTATGCACAAAATTATGTTAGAAGCAAAGCAATACACAAAATTTAAATAATTATATTATTTAGTTTCATACATTTATCTTCTCCATATTTCTCAACAAAAATATTCCCCCGGAATTCGCTAGAATCTATATTGTTTCCAGCTTGTTTTAAGAAGTTATTTATTTGGAATTTAATTTAAAATGTTATAAACAATAATATAATTATATAATTCTAAATAAAAATACTAAGAATATTCTAAACTGAAGAATATCTTTCGGTTTATAACTTTCAGACTCGGGTACATCAACGTACATATTTTTGTACTTTATTACTGTTAGCTTAGAATGAAATAAAACATGGTCTTTCAGAAGGAAGATGAAAGAAAGTTGGAGGAATGTGAGGGTGTGTTTGAGTGAGAATGAAGGAAAATAATTAAGGACGAAAGAGTGCAAACTAGAGAAAAAATTTACAATTGAAAAAAATCCATGAGATGAAACAAAATGGCATTGGTACAACATATGATAAGAGTGAAGTATTTCTTGAGGAGAATGAGAGTAAGAAGAAGTGGAAGCACAAGGGTGTGGGATAGAAAGGAGGGAAGGAAATATGGGTCAGAAAAAATATATTTAAGACAGAAAAAATTTAGTAGAAGAACACTGGGATAAAATACCCTGGATGATTATTATTATTATGAAGTAGGAGTGGCCGCAGATAAGAGGCTATCGAAAATTATTGTAATTATAAAACACCAATTCCAACAAATGAAATCATTTGAGTCGTTAAAGACTTTGGTTTGATAAATACACTTAAATATAGACAAACATTAATTTAAAAATATTATATGATTAATTCACCTTTTCGTAGAAGCCTTGCATTTGTTTCTGAAAGTGTAATCTTCAAAGAGCACAGTTTCACAGTAATTTCAACTTCTTACTCCACTGAACATGTTGAGATGTGCCACGAAACACCTCACTCGGAGATTATTTCTGGTCTTGCTTTTCTGTAGCTTGCCTTAGAGGCTTTGGTGCTTATAAAAATTCAGCATGTCTGTTACATTGCTGTACTCTAACAGTCCTTTGATGCGACGCAGCATGTTCACTTTGTAAGTCGTGTAGACCACGTAAGTGATGATTTTATGATTAATTACACATCTACGTTTTTGTACTCTGTTGAAAGTAAAATAAGGAAGAAGTAATAAACTAAAAATTAATTTATAAATAGTATATTAGTAGGAGCAAGTTCAAATTGTGCAGTTTTAAAGTATCTTAACGGTATTGACATTCTATAAAAATATGTATTCATTATTGAATGAAATATTTTTATAAATCCTTAAAACGTAAATTATTGAGAGCAACTTTGATTGTTAAATTTGCTCAATAAAAATTACAAATAAATTAGTAAAGTTGTGTGTATGAATTGCTCAAATTAAGGCATTTAATTTTTCTTACAAATTATTGTTAATACAATGTTTATACCATTTTACAGGCATACTACGATTTATAAGCTAGTAAAACATTTCCTTACCATTATATTATTTACATTACCATATTATATTACAATCACTGTTTTCAATAGTTTATTTATATATTGTATAGTTTGTTGTCAGCTACAAATTGTTAATTTTAAAGCTCGATTATGGCTAATCCCTCCTTAAAAGAGCTCAGGGGGCACTCTGTAACTATGTGATCCATTGTTTGGATAGGCTCCTCGCAATCACCTGATTTAGTTTCAATCCTCTTTTATACTTCCAGTAATAACGACGCCAGTTGTGAACCGATTCATGAATGTCCATTCCTTACGAGGGAGGTTCATCCCTCCTACAGTTTATAAATGCTATTAGAAAATTGACTTATGTTTAATTTTTATATTTCAGAAAAAATATATTTTTATATGCATTGTATTAATTTGTGATTTATTGTATACATCTCCCCCTTTAATGTACCTTTTTACCCCACCAAGAAACACAACAATCCATAGTTTCTATTCAATAGTATATTGTGATAATAGGGTATAATACAGAAAAACTTGTATTACCGATGACCTTTAGTGTGTTTTTGTCTTTTTGCCGTTGTTTTTTTATTTACGCGTTCTTAGCCTTATAAATCAAGTTAAATGTTGTAAAGTAACTGCTATTATTATAGAATATATATAGCAACTATTAGCTATGGGTTTGTAGATATAAATTATAAAAATAATTTGGATCACTAGATATTGTTTCAATATATTTTAATAATTCTGAAGTAAAGTAATAAAACTAAAGGTCAGCAATTTTATCACATGTATGTAAAAAATAAAAGTATAAATACTTGTTATTTATGTTAGACTTATAAATGCATTTAATGACATTTTTATCTGGTATGCGAAGTTTATTTATAAATATATAAATATACTTTTTATGAAAACACTTCTGAAAGGTGTTAATAAATAACATGTCTAACGAATGAGCTATTATTATCCCTCGAGTGATGAACGGTTGCAGTAATTACTTGGGGTTGGTTGTCGATAGGCGAGGGTTGGTGGAGGGGTTAATTAACCTTCTGTTGAAAGATAGATGTTGTAAAACATACCAAATGCTATAAATACTTCTCACCTAAAAAATGATTTTGGTCAAATTATTGTGATCACTTTCAAAATAAATCACTGCTAGTAGATGAAATATAAGAGTATGTGATCAAAACTACAGAGTACTTGTTTGATTAAAAAAAAAAAAACATACATTACAAATAATACAGAAAATTAAATGGTTTAAACAATAACCACTCAATTGTTTTGTGAATCCCTCTGGTCTGAGGATGTTAAACGTGGTTTACTGAAATCACCATGGTATTTGCGTAAAATATATTCTGCACTTATACTGTCATATATTTTTACTGTAGTATAATCGTGCATTTTGTGCTTGTATTTCGATATATCTTTGTTCTTATATTGTAATATATTTGTGCTGTATGGCATGTTTATATTCCAACACGTATATGCTAATTAAAAAAAAAAAAACATTAGAAAACTATTATATGTGAAACAATTAAACTGAAAATTTTGAACTGTATAAATTGAAAGCCAAATTAACTCAGAAAATTAGTAAAAACTCACTGCAACTAAGCACCAAAATGCAAAATATATAGTATGACATACAAAACTGGGTTAGTCTTGTATGGCTATGTTACGATTTGAGCTCTGCTATCGTATTTCATTTCAATATAAACGAAAGAGTAAGGAATGGTAATCGACATTAATATATGGTGAAGTAAATAAACCCTGCAGAGTTGTAAATACAATTCAATAAAAACTACTATTAAATTTTATAAATTAGGTAAGTTATGTGATAATTTTTTTTAAGTTTTAAATAGGGGTTTTTATTCTCTGCAAGCTATAACTAAAACTAGGGAACACCCCTGCACACTATGCGTGCCAACTCCCAAACTCGCTATGGCCATGAGTGAAGCTCGGTCTGTGGCCTCGCCTAGGTACTCTACCTTTAACACCTTTGTGGAATTCGGTCTACGGCCTACGAACTCCACAAGACACTCTGCTACAGTTCCATTTGTAGAGATTGGCATTACTCCTCGTGGGGAAAAGATTGGCCACGGCCTCGCCTGGATTCTTAATCATATGACCATGAATTTTGGTTTTTTAGGGTAGTTGAGCTTATAAACAGAGTCTTTTATAAAATCTGATATTATTAGTAGGAATATCAGTAATTAAGAGAAGAATATCTTTAATTTGTTACACAATTTGTATTACCTTAAAATTGCCCAAATTTGTGTTTTGGTGCATATTTTTTATTTAGGGGATGGCAGATTTTGTTAGACCTGAAAACACAATATAGTACATTCAGCTATATCTGACATTGAAAATGAGATACTTTTTTTCATAAAATTATTGGATTAAAAATGTTTTCCTTTTACTAATATTAAATCTATGTTGTTTTAAACCTTAAATATTATATCAATGCATTAGTCTCATTTACGTAGTATATCTCAAAACATCAGACCTTTGTTTGTCCTTAAAGATACATTTGGTGTGTTGACAACCAAATTCCATTCAAATCTCTTTCTTAAAGTACAAAATACTCAACACTCTTTTGGATTAACCTTTATTGAAAACCAATGTAAGTTTCTAAGCCTTTATTTTCTCTTTAAAATTAACTTACAAGCTTAGAATATTGTATTTAAACTTACAAAAATAAAAATTAGTTTATTTAATACTAGTGATCATTTTCTCATTATTTTCAGTATTGTTAAGCATTAAAAAATAAAACCTTTTAATAATTTATAAACTCTGTCATCAGACTATTTAACATACATTTCGGGATTAAAATTCTTGTTTAAAAAATAAAATTTCATTTTTATTTTTAAATTAACATGTAAATTATTATAAGGACACATACTAAAAAATGTTATCTAATTTATTTGATTAGTAATTATTTCCTTGAAGCATTTAGTTTTAATTGATTTATTTCAAATGATATTCTTTGTACACCACTATAAAATAAAAATGAATATACAAAAGAATCTACCACCAATTAATCTACTAGATATATATCTATATTAATAAATCTATTAAAATATTTGTGTTAATAAAACCATATATATTGAAGTTAGATATCAACTATGTTTGTATTTTGATAGTATATATATCGTGTTTTAATATTTTTAAATGTTAAAATATCAAACAAGCCATGAAAATGTTTATATGTAATACAGAAAAGAAAGAACTGTATGATGACCCGCCCGCCCACCCGTACACGTACAATGGTGATGACCCGCACGCCCACCCATACATGTTTAGTGATGACGACCCACCCACACACGTACAGTGGTACTGACCCACCCGCCCACCCATACACGTAAAGAGGTACTGACCCACCCGCCCACCCATACACGTACAGTGATGATGACCCGTCTGCCCACTCATACATGTACAGTGGTGATGACCTACCTACCCACCCACACACGTACAGTGGTGATGACCCGTCTGCCCACTCATACATGTACAGTGGTGATGACCTACCTACCCACCCACACACGTACAGTGGTGATGACCCGCTCGCCTACCCATACACGTACAGTGGTGATACGTACAGTAGGTCACATCCAAAAGTGCAATAAATGTATGTCGAGTGGTTATTTCTCCATTTTTCCAGCACCTAGTCAGCTCCTTCTTTATTCACCTCAAATCCTCAAGGACAAACGCAATAATTATTACAACAGACTTGTAAAGATTTACGTTAGTTCTAATTTATTCATAATTGCTACTGGGGCGTTCACTGTGGACATAAAAAAGCTACCCTTGTTTATCTTTTCTCTGTGGTTGTAATTTATAAATTATAAGTAATTTAGATAATCTCAATTGCTTTTATACTTGTTAATTTCAGATGGAGTTGATATTGGTATTCTTCGTTTTGTTATACATTTTTACAAGATCACCAAATTTTTGTTGCCTGATGATACCAGGAAGTTTGCTGGTGAAAGGTCTAGTAAAAAGTGTTTTTTATTGGTGATTTTATACTTATTTGTAAAAAATATATAAAAATATAACAGTATGAATTGCATAAATTCGTTTCGAAATATTTAACTAAATAACACCCACGTATGCTGTGAAGTACTTTGTCAACTGTTTGTGAGTAGGTGGTTCAGAGATCTGTCAACGTCACACTGACGTCCTTTTTGATTGCAGACAGTAAGTCCTTTTAATATCTCTCGTAATATTTCCTACTAAACCACTAAGTAGGAAATATTTTAGTTGGTAAGTCACGAGAATTCCTCTCAACCTCATGTCTCTGTGATATTGAAAGTGCTGATTTCATTGAAACAGCACAAGTCACGTAGTGTACCTGTCGTAATTATTAATTATGATATGGAAACCAGTGCCTTCAATATCACAGAGGCATGAAATTCAGAGGGTTTCCCGAGACTCGCCGATTATACATATTCTGTTGTGTAACATTAACTGTAATACGCAAAATACAAGTGCATGATCTCATTGGGAAAGGAATGAGACGGATGTCGATGAAACGAAGTTCCTAGGAATGTACCTCTACAGGGACCGACCTGGAATACTCATATAAATTCAATATGCTCAAATCATCTAGTGTTCTTCTTGAGAAATTTATCTGCTTTTGTGACGAAAACCTATTAAAGATTGTGTATTACGATCTGGTATACCCACACATGTCCTACGGGCTGGTTTTGTGGGGTGGTTGTTCAAACTAAAATTTCATTCGATGTTTTGTGTTAAAAAAAGCAAGAAGAATTATTGCAAAACTAGCTAACAGAGAGTCACGTAGGGATAGTTTTAAAAGGCTTAAACTACTGACTCTCCCATCACTCTAAATGTATGAAACCATAATTTTAAATGTGTGAGTACACGGGGGAGGGATGTAAAAGGATACAACACAAGGGGCAGGTACGTGATTAGTGGTGGACAGCACAGACTCCGGGCTTATGGATCTCTACCATCTGAGGTCGGAGCCATGCTGATCAACTTACTCAAGAAATGATTTATAAACAATTGATTAATATACGAAGCGAAACAAGATTTAAGAAAAAGTTAAGAAGGCTGTTAGCCGGTGGAGCTTTCTACAGTTTTGCCGAATTCATAAATCACAATGTATATGTAGATGAGAGAGGGGCTGATGAATCTTAGTGTTAATTTGACTTTATACTTCATTTGCCTTTATTTATTAATGTTATATTAATTTATTGACGCATGCTATACGATTGTTAATTATTGTTAATGACAATTAAGACGTTTATCTTTATATTATTATTATAGACTACTAAACACAGCCGGACCAAGTAAGTATGTAACAACAATCACTTTTATTTTCTTTAATTTTATTTTGAAATTCTCAAGTGATAAGGCAATTGGAGAGTGTTGACATTGAAAAGTAAACCTTACTAAAAATATTAAAAATATTTTACAAAGATTATGTTTCATAACAATAAAAAGTATACATTTTTAAGTTTTTGAAACTGCACTATTAAACTTATTTTGAGATTTTAATAACTTATATTTTTGTGTAAGCTTACGATACATAGAAATATTTAAGTCCATTTGCATTAATTACATTTTATAAATGTTTGATTTTGTTATAATTTGACAAACTACATTAAAATGTGTCGAGTATACGTTTTACATTTATACTTTTATTAGACCCATGCAGATAAAAGTAGTATACATTTTGAAATAACACAACACTTGTCAGGTAATAGAAAGAGCCAGGTATTGGTACCACGAGTCGTAACCTACGTTTTATAACTCCACAACTGACCGTCCAATTTGAGGGTTGTCCAGCAGGAGATGATTTTATTCAAGTGCTTCCAAAAGGACCCTAGAGGCCATTTCATTATCATATATATTAACTGGACTGACCCTGCCTGGATTTATTTGCCACATCTTTCTAGACAGTAAGACCTTGAATTTCCAAAGCTTTTCCATATACTTAACGTCATTCATGTTTTTAAACAATAAAGTTAATATTTATATAAAATATTTGAAAGTTTTAATGGAGCATACTTATTAATTTTAATTACTTAAAAAAATATACACTGACGTATATTAATAACGCTTCTTTACAACATTTAGTTTCCTAATAGATAAAATAAATTATTTATTAAACGTTTATATGTTTTATTATGTAGTTTAAATTTAAATAACTAAACATAATAAATTATTACCTATAGATATCAATGAGAAATAAATTACAGTCACACAATGTTTTTAATATATATTTTATGATGGAATGTTCTAATTAATATTAAATATCGTATTATGCGAATACGAAATTAAACAATGATGTATTAGCTATCTAAGTTATTTTATGTACTAGTTGCATAAATTATTTAATTATATTTAAAAACAATTATGTAATTCATATAAAATGAAAAATAAAAGTTAATTTGAACTCAGTCACTTTTGGACTTTGTATACTAGATTTAATCACGTTTTACACTTATAAAGTGTATATCAAGTCCATTTCTGCAGTTATTTTATACATAAACCCATAAGCCCAGAACTTAGATTTACCCAGTTCAACTTGTACGAGTGTAGTACCTAAAGTTGACCGTTAAGTATAGTATAGTGGACCAATGTTATGGTGTTTCAATAATATAGGCACATTGTTATTTATTTTTTTATTTGTATTACATTGTTATTTTTGTATTTTTATATATTTTGTGGTAATTAAGTTATTGTTGTTTATTATTAAAACTATAATTTTGTGAAGATTTATTAGATTATGATATTAGTAATCGCGGTAATTTGTGGATTTGAATCTTGCATCATGCTACTTGTAAATCGTTTTGCTTTTAGTTATACTTTGTAATTTTGGGATTTACTGTAATGTAGCATTATGTTTATAAACAAGTAAATAAAATAAATAAATTTGCGTGGTAATTCCGTATTAAAATCCCTTAATTTTTCACCTACACACGATTTCAGTAGATCAGAAGTTCTCTTAGTCATAATATTTTTAACTTTGTAAAATGTACCTCTGTATATATGCCAATTTATCCCTCTATACATTTTAAAAATGAAGAACATTTTTACGTATAATTTTAGAAAATATATCAAAGCAATATATTGAACAATCTGTATTTAGGTTAAATTAGTGTATTTTAGGTTATGTTAGGTCAGGTTAAGTTAGTTTATGTAGCTAAATACGTTTACAAGTTAGAGTGGTAGGCTGAGGGCGTTTGCCTTACAAAGCTTAACGTTCATTAACGTGTTTAAGCTTTGTTTAGCATACAAGCTTTCTTAGCCTTATGCATATGAGCATGATACACTCACCTGTAAGTGTCCAGTTCCTGTTGCACATTTTTTAAAGAGGTTGACCATTTCGTAAAAAGAGCACTCAAAAATACTTAACAAATACGTAAATGAGATATTCATACAAATATGGATGTTAATTTTTAACTAAAGTGAGCCTGTAGCCGAGTGATATAAGGCCACAAGACTTGAGCTTGAGTTAGAAATAGCACAGGATCTGACCTGGACTGAAGGTATTTATCAGTAATGTTTACCTTATACTGCACTGGCTCACCCCCTTGGTCTGTCCAAATAAGCTCTCTTCACAGATCAATAGTCTGTCGTGAATGGGCAGAGTAAGGCCAAAAAGAAGATCGGCCCCTCCTTAAAAATATTTATCGATTGTGCAAAGCAGAGGCAAAATAGAGAAATAATCTTCAGTTAAAGTTTTGTAAACTTAACAAAGTTTGATTTATAACTGAGGTCTTCCAACTTAAAACTTGTACGCCTGATAACTAATATATATTTTATTAATGTTGTTGCCCATATTTTATGAAAACCAAAAATAAATTATGTTATTAATAATAATGTTATGACATTGAATTTTATCAACATGGTACCTTACACATCCTATAATCCAAAAAAGAATCAATCTTTTTAATACTTCTAAAAAAGGGATACGCCATACATATTGAGATAGTGGTAATGCAATTGAATAACATTTACCTATTGAGCCGTTTTTTACATAAAATAAACATTTGCAATTAAAAGGTTTCTAAAAATAATTCTTATTATGTAATTCAAGAAGCGGAATTTATGTATTCAAAATTAATGTCAATGCATTCCTTGTGTCAATGTTATAAGTTCAAAATTACAGACGCTGATTTCGAGGGTTACAAAGCTATAACTTATACAAAAGTCTTGCTATAGCAAGGTAGAGTTTTTGCAAGATACGAGATACAGTATATTATTTGCAAATATAAGACGTGAATACAAGTTTACTCAGTAACGAGATTGCAATGAGTGAAGTTGTTTGTTTGTAGAATAAATGTGAAGCTCATCACAGTAACACACCAAGAATGTTATTTAAAGTAGATTTATTCCTGAAATTAATAGAATCATCACATACATGGACAGTAATCTTGTCTTTACATATTACTACAATATTTTGGATGAAATATTTGGAACTGTGAATGGTCCATGTTAGTAATCAATAAATAAATGCTATTTTCAAAGTTTTAGAGAATTTGAAATTGATGTATAGTTTCAGATAATAGTCTGCAGAGGCTGTCGGCCATGTTGGCTTAAATATCATAAGAACAATGTTATATTTGAACCGGACATACAATCACGCATATCCAAACTGAACTGTTATTTTTAAACGGATTTTTTCCAAACACATTGCATTTGGTCAGTAATGAAGTTGGGCGTTGGAATTGCTTTGCAAATTCGTAATTAGTTTCACAGACAAATTATAAAAAAAAAAAAAAACTATTTAGTTTTATACTATCCCCTAAATTTCAAAACAAGGCGTATGTACTAGAAATATCCAAAGCATCCCAATGCGCAATACGATAACATTTAAAATGACTCCTCATACACAACTTTTGGTAATTGAATATCGAAAACATATGGATTCGCAAATAACATCATATGTTCTTATGGGATTAAAAAATGTCCGACATCCTCTGTAGACTCTTAAGTAGCCTATATACAAAGCTTTGTCATTATTGTACTAATAATAATATTTATTTTCAAGAAAAATATTTATTGAATCTCCCCTACACAATATTTAAAAAGCCATAACTTGTAAAACAAGTCTTGTAGTGGCAAGGTAGATTCAACAAGTAGATATAATATAGGAATAATTTAGGTGAAGTTGGGTTTATTTGGGTAATATATATCTTTGATAAAAAAAAAGTTTACTGAAAAACTATATGTTTTTCATAGCAGCATAACAAATCTATAAAATAAAAATAAAATAAGTAGAAAAATAGCAATTAGGTTTGTTTAAGTTTATTTTTACAATATTTTATAAACGAGTGTTAGATTGTATTGGTTAAAATGATGTTTCTGTGGTATATTATTTGTTAAACAAAGGTTTGTAATTTCCTTTAACATAGGCCATCCAACTGGAAAAAACATGTAAATTCGTTTTTTTTTTCAGTCATCGCTTTTATTATCCGATACATATGTCCGATACACGTCTATTGTAGCTAACGTAGGTTTACCACAATAACATGAGATATAATTAACATAGACCAAATTAGATGTTACAGTCGTGTTTATCGTAAGAAATGACACAAAATAAAATAATGGTGGGAACATCTCTCTAAATAATGGGGTTATAACAAAATATTTGATTAACCAAAGAGTTTTTCACCGAATGAGAACTATTACTTTAGAAAATGTACACCTGATTACATCTAATGGCGATAAAAATATGAAGAGTCTGAATCATCTAGAATACAAAATATGCTCATAATGATTTAATTGAAGCCACAAAAAATAAGAATGGTGAACTCGTGCACGAACCAATTCAGGGTGTTCGTCCGGGTGCCCTGTTTAGCGCTCCAAGTAATTTTGTTCTAGATTTTATCGCAACTGCCACTAAGACTAGTAAAGATCCTGACTCACTAACGAACAATCAATGTATTCCTCTCCCCTCTCTCCCCTCATAACCCCCGCCTGCTCCACCCCACAAAGTTGAAAGATTTACTATAAACGCCCACATTTATAGTAAACTCTAGCAATGAATTTTGTATATATTACTACAACTTACTTGTTAAGCAAAAGGTGACTGTACAGATTGCAACTTAAAATTTGACCAAATATTATGTATAGAAAAATATTTAATAATACTTAAAAAAATGTACTTTATTTATTTACTATATACTAAGTTAGTTAGTACCCTTTGTACACTATATTGTCAAAATGTTTATAAACTATATCACAGGGTTTGTTCATGAGTTATTCACCAAAAAGGACAAATTAGTCACTTTGGGCAGCTATATCTCCATAAATAATTTTTTATAATTTTTCCCGTAACACATCTATTACTTACATGAATACTAACAAGTTTATTCAACGATTTTTCAAAAATATTTTTTGATCGAATACCCTCAAGGCTTAATCCTAAGTTACGAATGATGAGACAAACGTACAAGTAATTTATATTTGTTGTTAGGAATATAGTTATGATTTGGGCATGCACTGTAATTCTGAAATTTTGACTTTGGTAAACTTGTTAATTTTAATTAATTTTACGTCTACCGCAATGACATAATTGGCTTAAGTAGACATTATATAAAATACATAAAGGCGAGCCTGTGGCCGAGCGGTCTAAGGCGTCAGGACTTTGAGCTTGAGTTAGAGATAGCGCTGGTTCGAATCCGGCCTAGACTGGAAGATTTATCAGTAATATTCACCCTCTACTGTACTGGTTCACCCCCTTACTCTGTCTGAATATGTTCCTTGCACAGATCAATAGTCTATGAGGAATGGACAGAGTAAGGTTAAGAAGGAGATTGGCCTCTCCTTAAAAAAAAACAAAAAAAAAAAAAAAAAAAAAAAAACACAAATATGCATTATCAGATGGCAGACGCCAGCGTATATCATGACTGGACATCCCACCCACCAAACTAATTATAATCATAATTAAAATATTAAAACGGCATTATTTTTATTTATACAGACCATTTGTGCGAGCACGTCTAAATATGTAAATTGACATTTAACAAGCAGCAATTTTGGATATCTTATCATATATATATATATATATATATATATATATATATATATATATATATATATATATATATATATATATATATATGTAGGTGTTTTTTAAACTACACGCTTTCAGCATAAAAAAATCTAATTTACCGATTTTTCTGGCTTTTAAGGCTGTTCTTTTAATGTCCACCAGATTCTCAATAAATATTCACCTTAAGGCATTTTACAAAATATTTACGTTAGTAGATGAGAGCATAACACTAATTAGCTATCTATGGTATACATTTAAAAAGCCATTAAATACAATTATTTATATCCTCAAATGAAATATAAGCTTTCACAAACTGTTATTTAAATTTTGAATCATTTGTCAAAAAAAAAAAATGAAAGAAACAGAATATTTCAATTTCGCAGCTGTTTGTAACAGTTACTAAGATATTTTGACATTTAAATTCCATTTTCCAGTGCAACTTAATATAAGGTAGCAGGTGTTTAGAACAGCTTCTAACAGACCCGTCACCTTTCAACAATGTGTCAGACTAACTAAACTGTTACAGCCTCTATCACAGCTGTTCCAATCTTCTAACAGACCCGTCACCTTTCAACAATGTGTCAGACTAACTAAACTGTTACAACCTCTATCACAGCTGTTCCAATCTTCTGCATAATGAATTCTTATAAAAATTACAGATACAAATGTCTACTTGTATTAATTGTGACCGTTTTGTTATAAATAAATGAGGTAACTATAGTGGAGTATATTGGAACACATATAAGCTGTACATACTGAGACTAAAGCATCATAATAGCGTTTTTTATTAGTATATGTCCTGGTAGAAATAAAATATTTGTGAATATTATAAAAATTAAGTTTCATATAAGATAAAAGTGCAAATATTAAGGAGATCAATTTTAGTACCTTCCCTTACCATGTCCAGATCTGAGGAACTCAGAGAATAAAATTGCCCTTCCAGTTATCAATGGTTACAGTTTGTTTTTGAACTGGAAGGTAGACCCACTGCTCTTATAATATTACATTTTATTTACTTGTAATTTTAGATCCACACTAAAAATATAACAAAAGTCCACTTTGTAGTTTATATTACAAGCACTTTGTGGAATATGTTTTTGAGGAAACGTTTTCTTTACATTAGACCCGATGATATTAAGCAATCAAGGATAATCGACATTATATTTCAAATATTTAGGTTATCCAATGTTTTGTTATACACACGAATAAAATTAGCATTGGTAGACTCAGAAAGGCTACTTTAGACGTAAATATATTTTGAAAGACTATTACTATTGTATATACAAATATTAATAAATAAATATAAAGTGGTTACCATAATTCAATGCACCCACTACAATAATATCTACTGATCATCACCACAGACAATTAATTATTATTACAATTACAAATTATTATGCCTTATTAGTTATTATTACAATGGGTGGATTTCATGCTATGTTCTAAGGTAGTAGACTCAATGAGATACATGCATTAGATATTTTCCTTATGTACAGTTAAGTATTGTGTCCCTTATAGTTCGACCAATACTTAGTCTGTAAGGGGCATTGTAGGTCTGTGAGGGGTACTTTAGGTATATGAGGGGCACATTGTAGGTCTGTGAGGGGCATTGTAGGTCTATGAGGGGCATTGTAGGTCTGTGAGGGACACATTGTAAGTCTGTGATGGGCACATTGTAGGTCTGTGAGGGGCATTGTAGGTCGATGAGGGGCACACTGTAGGTCTGTGAGGGTCATTGTAGGTCTGTGAGGAGCATTGTAGGTCTATGAGGAGCATTGTAGGTCTTTGAGGGACACATTGTAAGTCTGTGATGGGCACATTGTAGGTCTGTGAGGGGCATTGTAGGTCTGTGAGGGTCATTGTAGGTATATGAGGGGCATTGTAGGTCTATGAAGGTCATTGTAGCTTTATGAGGGACATTGCAGGTCTGTGAGGGTCATTGTAGGTCTGTGAGGGGCATTATAGGTCTATGAGGAGCATTGTAGGTCTGTGAGGGGCACATTGTAAGTCTGTGATGGGCACATTGTAGGTCTGTGAGGGGCATTGTAGGTCTGTGAGGGGTATTGTAGGTCTATGAGGGGCACACTGTAGGTCTGTTAGGGGCATTGTAGGTCTGTGAAGGGACATTGCAGGTCTGTGAGGGTCATTGTAGGTCTGTGAGGAGCACATCGTAGGTTCAAAATGTTTTACAAGGACCCTCATACAGTTATGTTTTAGTGTTTACTTTAGTTCTGTTTACATCTTATTTTCAGTTCATTACTTACTATATTTAGTAAGCATTTTTATCTTAACTTTATTTATCATTTTGTTATTTAGTTTAATATTATATGATTTTTTTTTCTATTAGATATTATTTATGTGTTGAACACATATTGTATGGAGCCTAGGAGTTTATTGTATATGAGGTTTTTTACTATGTTTTGTATAATCGAATCTGCAATGAACATATTATTATTATTATTATTAACTGTATGTTTGTCGTACTGGCCTTGATTGAGTACAACGGGTCCCATCTATAAATGGGATAGTCTATAATAATAAGACGTTGTTTATTGTATTTACAGTCAATGGAAATTACGTTATAAAAGAAAAGTTAAAAGTGATCTTATTTGACCAAGTAAAATTAGAGGAAAGAGCCCTCTCTAAATACTTAATGTGGGGACCAACGGATTAAGGGTTACTTCCGAACCACCAGCAGTGACCGGGCAGGCGGGCTGCATGCAAGGACGGGATCGCTTAGACGGTCACCCATCCAAGGGACAGCCACGCTCGATGTTGCTTCACTCCGTTATATTACGATAACGCTGGGATCCTCCAGTTAAGGCCTCCTCAACTGGTAATATTTATTTACTTATTATTGATATTATTTACTCACAATTTAAAAATGCACGTGTTCTTCTGGTTTAACAGCTTTATTAAACTGAATAATATATCACTGAAATAATCTATTACCAAAATTACGATTATATTTCATTATTTGTTTAGGGAGTTACACAATTAAAATTTTTCCATATAACGGAATGATCAAAATATTTTAAATACAGATAATATTATAAAGGTTATCACACAATTTATAAGAGAAGGGGTTTTTATAGATCTTTACGAACAAGTAAAACAAAAATAATCAACAGCCTTGAAATAAATATGTTTGCTATATGGAAACAGAACACTGACATCTTGAGTTAAGGCACTTAGAAGTGATGGTAAACTGTCAAACAAATGCAGGAAGTCAAATGGATTTAAATTAGCAATCAAAATTAAGGATTTTTACATACAGTCATAATATTTTGAGATCGGTTGTGGAGATACAAGACTATACGGTGAAACCAGAAGTTATTCCCTCCTCAGATAAATATTGGGAACCCGTAATTAAAACTGTGCAGATGTAGTATATTGTTCCTTAAAACATATGTATGTTTTTAAAATAACAAATAACATTTAATACGTCTTTTTCTTAAAAATATCTTTTAAATTTTTGTGTGCCAATATTAATCTATAATATTTAATAATAATTATTCGTTTATTTTCATACTGTTTCTAAATATCCCTTTTTATCTTCACAGTACCATTTAACCAATAGTAACTCACACACACATACACACACACACACACACACACACACACACACACACACACACACACACACACACACACACACACACACACACACACACACACACACACACACACACACACACACACACACACACACACACACACACACACACACACACACACACACACACACACACACACACACACACACACACACACACACACACACACACACACACACACACACACACACACACACACACACACACACACACACACACACACACACACACACACACACACACACACACACACATATATATATATTAATAACACACACACATTAAATAAATAAGAAAAACACTTTGATAAAATTATCATAAACATTTGAAATATTTGTATCAACCTTTTTTAATATAAATCATTATGAATATTTGTATTGTTTTATAAATACTTATATAAAACAATAATAAAAATTAATAGATTTTACCAAAAATCAAATTTAAGTAAAATAATAAACTTTTATATTAACTTTAATTGTTTAACAAACATGTTATACAAGATCGTAATAATAAAATATTTTTAGTTATCAAATTGACATTTAATATTGTTAGATCCTGAACTAATCGGAGCTTTAGTTATATTTAAACTTCTTAAATTTAAAAATAAATTAAAAGTATTAAACAAATGTAACTTGACTATCACATAATAATAATAATAATAATAACAATAATAATAATAATAATAATAATAATAATAATAATCCTTTATTGCCATCAAACTTTACAGCATTGACAAAGTCATAATTGCAGCTATATATTGCCAAGTCATTCTTAATATAATTTAACCTAACATAAAATAAATATATAACGTATTAAAGTATTAAATAATAGGGTTAGCAAAATATCTTTAAAATATTTGTAAATATGGGAAACTAAATTTTTGCAATGCTTATCTTTTGTTTCGATTACCCTTAAGGTTACCCAGGGGAAGGTGCCTCAGTACATTTTCATTAAGAACCTCTTTTATCTGGGGTAAGCATGAGCTAATCATATGTAGTACTTAAAATTCAAATAAATCAAAACTAAAAAAAATCGTCAATTGAATAAAATGGGTTTCTAAGTAGCCAGCAATAAAAATTTTTCAAGAAAGCTTTGGGTTGATATTTTTGAATTAAAGTGATAAGTTTATTATATATTTTAACGCTTATTACAGTGTGGCTGGATAAGCTCTTATTCAGTCTGTGGAAACCAATCACAGCCCGGATGTTGTTACGAATTTCATATTTACAAGTTTCATTGAAATGTAAAAACTCTGGATGATTTAGAATGTATTGCATTATGTCATACAAGTATAAATTAATAACCGTCTGAATTCCAGTGCTTATGAAAAGAGGCTTATAGTGTATCACAGTACCACTGTACGTGTATGGGTGAGAGGGTGGGTTAATACCACTGTACGTGTATGGGTGGGCGGGTGGGTCAATACCGCTGTACGTGTATGGGTGAGAGGGTGGGTCAATACCACTGTATGTGTATGGGTGAGAGGGTGGGTCAATACTACTGTACGTGTCCATACACGTGGGAGGGTGAGTTAATACCACTGTATGTGTATGGGTGAGAAGGTGGATCAATACCACTTTATGTGTATGGGTGAGAGGGTGGGTCAATACCACTGTACGTGTATGGGTGGGAGAGTGGGTTAATACCATTGTAAGTGTATGGGTGGGAAGGTGGGTTAATACCACTGTACGTGTATGGGTGGGCAGGTGAGTCAATGCCACTGTACATATTTTAATGAAGAAAACTTGATTATTTTCATTTAAAGCTAACGCATGATTTCCTAGACGAAATGTCTTGAAAATCACATATCAGTACACAAACTAAAGACAATCAATAAATACTGGCCGTTAAGTACCGAATTTAAAATGACTTTAAGTGCATTAAAGCTGATAGTTAAACTGACAGATCCAACTATTAACTAATTTATAAGTAATGTTACACAGTTTGTTAATTGAAGTTGCTAAAATATTACTTAACTAATTAGATAAACAATGATGTCAGTACAAATTCTAAAATCACTAATTTATAATCTGCGTGTACCTACCTGGACTGGGAAACACGCTCAAGAAATTATCGTATATAATTTGAACTCTAATAACTATTTGATTTTGTCATGATTCGGATTGCCTTTTTTTGAAGGGTGAGTATTTCATTAGCTCTGCTACAATTACCCCAAAGAATAAGTCCGTACCTCATAATCAATTGGAAGTAGGCGTAGTATGCCGATATGATGTAGCTACTGCTAACACATAAGGTGAGGCGCCTTATTAAAAACAAGGTGCTTGATAACTTCTTGGATATGTAATCTATGTGTGTTAAGTGGTTATCGAAATAAATTCCTAGAAACTTAGCACTAGTGACAGATTCAATTCTATTGGATGTACAGATCTCATTATCCATAGCTCTTAAGCTAAATATAATAGATTTAGTTTTATCTTCATTTAAATGAAACCCGTTTGACAAGAACCAATCGGAGGCTGATTTTAATGTGTTTTTAGTCTGATCAATGAGTTGGTCGAGACTACTTCCAATGTTTACAAAAGTAGTATCATCAGCATAAAAAGCAGTGATTTAGATTTGACTGAATTGGGTAAGTCGTTTGTGCATATTAAAAAAAGAAGTGGTCCCAATACTGAACCCTGAGGCACCCCACATTCCACCTTAACCTCTTCAGACCACAGTTCATTCAGAAATACCTTTTGTCGGCGGTTTTCAAGATAGGATTTGAAAAACTGAAGCTGAATACCAGATATACCATAGTATTTCAGCTTATATAGTAATTTGTCGAGACTTACGCATTCAAAAGCTCAACTCAAATCACATAATGTGGCCTGAGCGAATGCCTTCTTTTCGAAGGCTGACAAAGCTTCCCTAACCAAAATATCCATTACATCAACTGTGGATCTCTTCTTTCTGAAACCATATTGGTCACAGGTAAGAAAATTGTTTATTTCAAAAAAGCTACTTAACTGGTCATAAACTAATGCCTCTAATAATTTCCCAATCACAGGAATTATTGAGACCGGTCGATAACTTTTTGGTTGAGAGCGAGGGCCTTTTTTGTAAATAGGACATATTCTTGGGATCTTTAATGAGTCAGGGAAAATTCCTTCTCGTAAAAATGCATTAAAAATAATAGATATAGGTTCAACAATGCTAATCTGTATTTGTATCAAGCCTCATTTTGGCTACAATACTAAGTCGAATAACATGAGTTATTGGCCGGAAATAATTCGTCTTCACTACACAGATGCGCTCCGTTATTTTGTGGTTTTGGCAGATCGCCTTATATCTTGAGTGTTGCATAGACTGTTTTCTTACTTTGTTTTTTTGGCTCAGTTTCATCCTACTTGTATATACATTTTTGTGAAATTAGATTCATAAGTTTCCGGATGAATTTGTTAAATTTATCATTAGAACTAAGCTGTAAATAATTGGCTTGCTTTTGAGTTACTTCCGAATGTCCATAAAGTTAAGACTTCAGTTAATTTAAATAAAAATTACATAGTTTTATCGGAAATATTGCCAAAATATTATTCGCCAATGATAAATTATTCGTATTCATAGATATGAGACGCCGACAAAAGATATTTGCGTATTTCATGGCGATATGAATGATTATATGATGATGATTGTTAATGGCCTGTGTAGTCTAGTTACGAACTGAGTTCGACAGTTCTTCAGAAAGGGACATTTATTGATAGCCTGATAGCCAGGGTTCAAAAACAATCATGACACATGCATAAAAGAATAAGAAAAATGTTGAATACCTACAGACTCGTGCAACATTTCATGCCGTAGTACATATAAGGGAAGATAGAAGAAACACTGGCATAAAATAATGTCGAGTTTTTTTTAACTGACTACGTGAATATTATATGTGTTTTTTAAACTAACTAAAATATAAAAAAGTTATAATAAAAATAAATTACACTATTTTTCAACTTTAAACAATTTTAAATAGTTAAATCCAAACATTTAATAGAGATTAAAAAAATTGAATTTAAGTATCAAATAAACTTTTATAAAAAACACTAGTCTTTTCATCTGACACAAAAATATATATTTCTGTAATATTACTGAGGAATTAAATGTAGTTTACACGTGTTTTTAAGTGTAATCTAATATAAATAGAATGGTTTTATGTTGACATAACATAAGCGCTCCTGCATTTATCCAGCCCTTATTGCAGATCGTCATCAGAATAAATCTGTTTACAAAGGGGCTTTAGTCCATTTAATCAGACAAATGCTTCCATTACTTGTGTTTTTATAGCTTTAACTGTCATTCAAACAAATAAATTATAACAGGACGTTGTGATCCTCATTTCTATCTTTTAAAGCTATAGTGTTTTATTGCAAATAGTTTGATATATTTTGTTTCCTAAATACCTGTATATATTTATGAACAAAATTATTTATGAAATTACCTAAACTATATAAATTATAATAGTTTAGATTGGCATTGGTTCAATAACTAAAACAAAATGTAGCACATTACTAAAGCTAATTAAATATCTTGAACTACGTACTCGTATATCTATTTACCTACACATTATTATGATTCACTCATATTTTAGGGTTAGATTGATATTTATGTGCTTTTTATGGCTTTAATTGCATAGACTGTAATAAATATTTTAACTGAAGTTTTTTAAAAATCTACGTATTTGTAAAACTAGGCTTTTATGTTATTCTTTTAAACATAAACATAGTTAAATATCATTCCAGTAAGTAATTTCTAGTCTAACCTACAAAATAAACTTTATGTTAGTTATTATCTAATAATTTATTACTTAGATTTATAATACTAGATAAATAATAACTTAATAATTTTATTATTTTTTAACAACTTTTTTTTCTAAATATAACATTTATCCAATTTATAAAGAAATACCTCGATTTTCATTGAAAATCACACAGAAATAACCATATTCATATTGATGTTGACTACTAAGTATGGTATTTTAAGTTGTTTAGGTTAAATTATGTTCAGCTAAATCAGGTTAGGGATATGTGTCTGTATTATTAGGAAACATACAACAGTAACGTTGTCGTCATTAGGGGAGAGACTGACCTTACTCCATCCATTCCTATAAACTACGGTTCTATTCTGAGCACTTATCCCCATTACTGGACCCCTAATACTCTAGGAGTGTTAGTAGTAGGTAGGTACGCTAAGTATGCTCTACAGGAAGTAGCTCCTGGTGATGATGGCGTCTCTACCACAATTATGAAACAGAATGCTTTAATTATTTCTAGGCTATTTACTCACCTTATAAACCTAATCTTGGATTATGGGATCTTTCCAGGTGTTTTTTAAAACTGCTTAAGTGTTTTCTCTTTTTAAATTTAATGAAGTGAGAGACCAAACTAATTTGCGGCCAGTTTCTCTACTTAGCATTTTTTCTAAGACTCTTGAACGAGTGGTTAAAGAACAATTATCATCTTATTTTCAGAAAAATAATATTTTATGTAGTATCCAGTATAGTTTTAGGCCAGATTTTTATATTTCTGACCGTATTTTCAATCTTTGTAAAAATATAAAATATTCGATATCTACAATTGAAGCACAATGCTAGTATTTCTTTATCTTAAAAAAGCGTTTGATTTTGTTGATGGGGAAGAATTAATATTGAAATTATAATCTTTTGGAGTTATAGGAACCACCCATTCCCGCTCAAAAACCTATTTATCTCAAAGAACCCAGAGAGTATCAATTAGTGATATTAATAGTGACGCATTACCCAACAATCATGGAGTCGTCCAAGGCAGCACTCTTGGGCCCATTTTATTTTAAGTATATACAAATAATCTTTTTAAGTTAATTCTATAGGGTGAGCTATTCATTTTTTTTTGCAAACGATACATTAATTTTATGTATTAATTAACTGGTTAGAACAGAACACCCTTTTTTTAAACGTTGCATGAACTAAATTTTGCCTTGTGTTAGTATAAAAAACCCAATACTTGTCATAAACTGTAGTATTTAAAAATATAATTTGCCTTCTTTTATTGTTTCAGACCATATATATTATTTTAGGGGTAAGATCTAACCACATATGTAAATATGTTTACGACCTTGAAGTTTTGAAAAAAATTACATTTTATGAAAAGCTGTTTGTAAACATGTATTAGATTCATTGATTGATAGTTTCCATCAAAGAAGCTGAATTGTATAACATTTAGTGACATTTAGCTTCAGTAAATGTATTACAACTAACAAAAAATTATAAGTCAACCTCTATATAATGCATTGAATGTTTCATGTTTCACAAATCATTGCAAATGGTTTCAAAATATATTTATTGTAGTTTGTCAAATTGGTAATTTTTTTATTTCCACTGTGCTGAGGGGAGTTTAGTCACCAATTGAGAATAAAATATTAATCGACAGTCGAACATATACAATAATAGTAAAATAAGGATACCTTCCTTGTTATTCATATATTATTAAATTCTTTATCTTAATCATAAACCTGTAATCCTGCTTCCTAAATTAAGCTACATTTATTTAACTTTAAATGCTACGTTGGCTTTGCATACATTTTCAGGTAACTGAACTCTGTATCGTGAAAAATGGGGAACCGTTTAAAATAGTTTTACTATAAAGGAAACCACTTGAATATTAAATTACCACTAACTATAACAGAACTACCAACATTTCAGAAATGAAAATCTTCAAACATGTACTAAGAAATATTTTATTTTTAAAATTATTTTAACTCTTTTAAAAGTAGTTATTACTTTTGTTGTCTCTATGTTCAAACTAGAAATTTACATTTTATACAGTTTTTAATTATTTACAATGAAATGTAAGTTGTGGTATATATTTTATCTAAATAAGTTATATATCAATTCTAATAGTACAATCATTTTGTAAGTTAGTTAATGCTATTTAATTAAACATTTAGTATGACTTGAAATTAAAATGTTTTATTCAGAAGAAAATACAAGCAACATATTGTAAAATAACTGAATCCAGCAACTGGACACTACGTTAAAATTCTCATATAATATTTACTTCAAGAAAACTTGGGTTTCTGCCAAAGTCAAACAAGCTAAATGAAATGCAAAGTGACAGGTTCGTTATAGTCTCATCACGGTGGCTTCCAATTATTATTAAGAGCAATTAGCTCAACAACTCCTAAACTTATTCATTCTCCAAACACAGGGTTTCCTAAAATAATTGATCTTTATTCTATTCAAAATTAGTTTGTTTATGTTTTATTTTACACTTTTAGTAATATAAAAAATAATCAGTTTTCATATTTATACAAATCGAGTCATTTTATGAAAATAAACTTCACAAGAACGATTGTTGATTGGATTCCTTAATTCGATCCTTCTATCTTTTTGTTCTGGATTGATCAAAATTTATGATTATAAGATGACAAAAACTTATTTAATTGCAGTGACAATTAATCTGCACTATATATAAATTGATCGTTGTACTTACTTACTTACTTTCCTTATCCGGACTGACTGATTAAATCATCTTCTTCCAAAATCCAGCAGCTTGAATAGTCTTGTCATTTGCTTTAAAAATATCGTCCTCTAGACAAATTGTGCCAATGTCTCTAAACAGTAGGTGTTCCGGGGTTTGGGTGAGACCACAGTCACACTTGTCTTCATCTACATATCCCCACTTCTTGAGGTTACTCTCGCACCTTGAGACGCCCGTCTTTAATCTGTTGAGAGCACGCCATTCATCATGTAGAAGCCAGTGCCCAGGTGCCAGTTCTTCCTTTGCCGTAAACTTTGATAGTATCATTGTGCTGATACTATAAGATAGTTTTTATAAAATTCATGCTATGTAATAATTGTAGGATAGTTAAATTTTACAGAAAATCTTTAACTTAGTAATATTTTTGTGTCCATACACAAAGAACTACAAAGTTAAATGGTCATTACTTAGTCATTTTAACAACATTACCCATTAAAATAAATTATTACCATATTATGTACCTAAAATTATCTTTATGGAGAGGTACGTTATTGTTGGCAGAAATGGAAATCACAAATTAAACCATATATTTATTCACATTTACATATATTCGCTAATAAAATCATTTTTAAAACATATCATAATAATCTATATAGAATAAATGATTTAAATTCAGTAATTACTGAACTAAACTTAAATGCAACGATTTTTCTGTAATTTATACTATAACTAATCATGCATAATAAGGTTATGAACTCGGAAGTCCATTTATTAGGATGATTGGTTTCAGCAAACCACATTTGCTGAAGCGATTCACAAAGGAACTAATCACGGCTTCAGTACGAAGGAAACAAATTAATCAATTTACAACAAGTCGTTTGTGGATCTCTTTTGTCTGAGAAGTTGAAAGTGATTTAACGGGAATCGATCCCCATATAGTAAAGTCTGGAATAGTTTACTATTCTGAAATTTAGCTGTAGGGCTGGCTTATAAATATGTTACTGTATTGTATATAATATATATCTTATTATGAATTATTTTGTTGTAGTATTATAAAGTGCTTTGCATTTTGAAATTCCCTGCAAACTTATTAAGTTACTCTTTATTTTCATTGTTATATGTTTAAAACACATTTCAATTTACTACATTAAAATAATTATAAAATATTCTAAAAAAATTATAAACCATTCTATATAAATATCGGAGTATTAGTTGTATGACATTACAATCTTTGAGGAGATTTCTTATTGGGTCATCCTTTTGACTTCAGGTTTGCACTGTTGTATTCTACAAACAAAGACCTTTAAAATGATGTATAACTCGAGGTAGGCTTACGTATACAGGTTTTAAGACTCCCTTCATGGGCCATCCCCTGGCTAAACGAAAAACGAATAAAATATGTCTAAATGTTTGGTATAGAGACACATATATAACTAAAAAATTTAATTATATTTCTTTCAAAAGTTTTAAAATTAATAAATATATTCCAGACTTTTGCCCAACCCTCTATATATACGAAATTCCAATCAGCGTCCAGTTAACAACAATATCTCTAATACATATCTCTGTTTGGCTCATTATCTCCACATCTCCAATCCTTAACCATTCTGTTCTATTTACTCTCCATATTCACACAACCTATAAAATCTTTATACCTATACGTGCCTATAACTCCTGTTGTTTTTCCCTATAGACTCCTGTTGTTTTTCCTTAGGTGGTGTTGTTTAAAGAATACGCATGACAGTCTTAGAAAACTAAGGTTGATAAATTCACAACTGCCATTTATCTCGACCATATTATCTTCTGAAGTACTAACATAATGGTTAGTACAAACCATAACGGCCACTGTAGTAGTTTTACATACAAATTTTTACACTGTAGTAGTTATAGGAAAGTGAAAATTTGGAAAGAGTTCACAAAACATTATTACGATATCTATATTTTAAAAAGTTTAATCATACTTGTCCACTGAATTATTCATCAACAATATTGCGAAGTATTTTTTCCCTGACTAAATTAGCAGTGCGTAGAGACTTATTCATGATTTAATTTATATATAAAGTTTTACATAATGGCATTTATAATCCATTTTTGCTTACTAGTATTTATTTGCATCTACCTTATCGTAACGTTAGATCATCCGGCACATTCTTATTGCCGAGGTGTAAAACTGTATCTCAATATAATTTTCCATTTTTTAAAGCTTTGAGGCTACTTAATTTTTATCAACCCGTAGCTGATATTTTTAATTATAGTATTAAAATTTACCTAAATAAATGTGGCAACCATATAGTTTAATATAAGTTGTTTTTTGTAATTTTATAATGCTATTAGTTTAATTTGTATCACTTGAGTGTAAATGTGTTTTATTTATTATAAAGTACATAGGATATTTTATTAATCTGTTTCATAACAAATAGATGAAGTTAATACAATTATCATATTATTGAATCTACCAGCTTGTTTATTTTAACTGTCATTGTTCATAATCATAATTTAGTTTCATAAAATTATTTTATGAAACTATGTTCGGAAGTATTATTCTGTAGCTATCGTGTAAAATACGTAAATAAATAAATAGTGTAATATATGTATATTTTTAATTCATACCGCCTGTTGTACCAATATCTAAAAGTATTAATAGCAATTCGAGCACATATTGAAGATCACCATAAAAATACCATAAGTTTATATAATTCTACCTATTCTAAAAATATAAAATTTAGCTATTTTTATTATGTTAGTTTAAATATTATTGTGTTAGAGATAACATTACGAAACACGCTAGTTAGGTAAAGAATGTACAGTTGTTAAGAGCGTGTAGGAAGCCAAAGATGAATAGAGGGATGATGCAAATCTCAAGTTAATCTTCAAAGTTTCCGCAGTAGATTGCTTCATAAACCTCCCATTGATTACTTCATTACCTTCATCTCACGACGAGCTCCTGATCCGATCCTACTAGGACAATTAAAAGTTACATCACTAACACACTCTTGGAATATATTGAATATCTGTAAAAAAATGTAAAAATGTTTATACAACACAGTGGTTATAAAATATGTTGTATTTATTTTATCATGTCATATTTATTATAGACAATTTAATATGGTTAATACATAAATTCTTTACAATTAATATATCCAATTAATCATAGTTAAATTATTAGTAATTAGAAGCACAGTGGAACTCTAACAATCCGAATAATTTGTACCACACCCTATTCGGTTAGTCAATAATTCGGATAATTGGGTGTTTGTTAATAAAGAGGCCATTTCATTGAATTAATGTTTAGATACTGAAATACGATTAAAATAAATACTTTAAACAAGAAAAATGTATAATTACATTATCAATTGCGTAATTACAAATTCTATTTTCTGTTGGAGTTTTAATTTGTTCTTTTAAGACGGTGGCACAGCGTACAGTATTTATCGAAATATACTATACGTTACTTATTGTGATAATCGTATGTATGACTTATCTTGTTAAAGAATTAACATACTATTGAACGTTGTTATGAGCCATTGTATTTTTTAGAAAAAAATTAAAGATTATGCGTTTCATTTATGACATTTGAAAAAAAAATCGGATAATCAATTATTCGGATAACAGGTGATCGGATAATAGGAGTTAAACTGTACACACTTTATGTTTTATAATCCAAATTACTTTTTATTCTATCAACAAACAAATCATTCAGTTTTTTTGTGTGCAATATCATTTAAGTTAAGTATTGACTTTTGTGATAGTTCTTTAGCTTATGAAAGATGAAAAATTAAACATTGGCGATGAATAAAATAATGTACTTAAAATCATAGAACATTCTATTGTTATTAATATAATCTTTATGGGCATTTAAACAAATAAAATTACAATTTTAACACTTTGCAATTTCTTTCAAATACAACTTACTGTTAGTTTTATGTGTTCCATATCAGTTCAATTTGCCATACAACACACATCAAATCGATAAATCAGTTCTTTCAGAACTTTGATAAATTTGTCTGGAGTGATTGTTGCAGCAGCTGCCTTCCACCCATACACGAACGGCGGCATTTACCCACCCGCCTACCCATGCACGTACGGTGGCATTTACACACCCGCCCATCCATATTCGTACAATGGTATTGACCCATCCCGCCCACCCATACACGTCCAAGGGTGATGACCCACCCGTCAACCCATATACGTATAATGAGATTGACCCATCCGCCCACCCATACACGTCCAAGGGTAATCTTAAATAAATCACTCGATGAATGATTGTAAATGGAGATAGTGCAGACGTTACCAGTGCAGGTTGGCTGGGTGGGCGTTGAACAGATGCAGGAATACTGCTGTTGCAGGGTTGATCAGGGCCGCCTGCCGCGAGTCTGCGTTCCAAACCCAATCAAAAATATGAGTAAAAAACCACTATTAAAACCCATATATGTAAACATCAATAACCCATCCACCCTCCCTGACACGTACAGTGGTATTGACCCACCCACCCTCCCTGACACGTACAGTAGTATTGACCCACCCACCCTCCCTGACACGTAAAGTGGTATTGACCCACCCACCCTCCCTGACACGTACAGTGTTATTGACCCACCCACCCTCCCTGACACGTACAGTAGTATTGGTAGCAATACGTACGTATTAACTCGAGTAGGTCAGTTGGTAGCAGAGAGAAATATACACAAACCTTTATGATGCTCAGAGAATAGAAAGCACATGGCATCAGATTTGGTGAATGTGGAAGATATTCGAGACAAGCTCTGTCATTAAGCCCTTCGCGGCCAATCCAGTAATTGGATACATAGAAATAGTGGCAGACTGATTCATTTACCTTGTCAACTTTCTGGGTCATTTTAAAAATAACATTTACTTAATTTATTAACAGCAGATGAACATTTTTTCGAATTAAATTATATTTTTTATATAACTATAAATAGTCATAAAACCTATATCTTAATTCCAGCTTTAAAATTTCCATATTCCTTTGGAATAAGTCGGTAAATCACGTGTACAAGGTGAACAAATTTGAAAAGGTTTTCACACCTTTTGTATGACTTCCCTTGTAAAAATGAAATCTTGTACATTGACATGGTTACAAAGAACATACATTTTTGTGCCATTAGCGACATTTTATCTTTTTAGGGGGACGGCCCACGAGGAGTTAAACGAAAATCCTCAACGTAAACCTAGGTCGAGTTTGGTATCAACTTAAAGGTCTATTCAAGAGAAATCAATTGCCGCAAACCGGACTTCTGAACATTTATCCTCTCTTCAGTAGCGATCATTTGAATGGCAAAGTAAATAATGTGAACAATGTTATTTCTTCGCTATTTTATAGTACCAAATACATTATTTTGATCAAAAATAATTCTTTTTTTTAACTATTTAAAAATAGTCAAATTGTGTTCGTAAAGCATTTTTGTGAAAGTGTTTCTATATTTTGTTTCTACACTGCATATAGTACACCCCAATATTCATAGAAAGATAAACATATGGTTATCACTGCAAACTATTTTGTAAAATATGGATTGTTCATTTATTTTTTAGCCGTGACTTATTAAACCATTTTGCAAGTATGAGGTCGTTAAAATGAGTAAGCTTAATACTATGTGTTTTATTAATAGTTTTTAACGAGAATGAAAATTCTGGAAATAATTTCGTTGAAAATAAATTAGTGTAATATAAATAATGTTTTACAAACCAGCCAATTAAGTTTAAAATTATCTGTATAAATATCAAGTACGTGTATAAAACATTTAAATTAAAATTTTGTACAAAATAAAATATTGACAAATTAAAATGGGATAAAATTTAATAAATAAAATTATACAGTAGTAATCATTTAAAAGTAATGATGACACAATTTATTTACACAAATAATAATTATAGCCAATTACTGTTATCTAACAAACAAAACTATAGGAAGTAATTATTTTTAAAATGGACTAAGTTTAGAATAATTTGCAGCACTGTTCATACTCAAATATTTCTGTATTTTCGTAAATATAAATATTCACTATATTACTTCCTGGTGGGGACATAATACTCCATTAAATATAAATAATGGAAAGACCTTATGGGTCTACCTGGAACACACTCTTATATGACGAGATATTATGTAAGTCCATGTAGCTTTCGTAAGAATTCCATAAGGCTAGAAAACATTGTATTAAAGACCAATTATAGAGAGTTAAATGAAAGACTGCACGATATTGTTAACATTGAGTCCACATGAGGTCAGAACTTAATAAAATTTTTTAGGTTGCAGGTTTTCAAAAATAAAAATAAAAAGCCATACTCAAACCCAAAAAAGCAAAACATCAAAACAGAGATTTGATGGAAATAAAGGTAAATAAGTACATTACATAGTATCTGAAATGTTTATTGACATAAAAACATAGCTTACCCTAAAAAATACAAAATAAGGTTATGTAATTAAAAAGATAAAAAGATTTTACTGTCACAGATCTTAGGCTTGATCATCTTCACTTTCTTCTCCGTCATTCCCAGCACAAGCCACACAAAGACGCGTACGGGCTTTGTACCCACCCGCTCACCCATATGTGTACGGTGGTATTGATGTACAGTGGTACTGACCCACTAACCCACCCATATACGTACAGTGGTACTTTTTGAGTATGGCTTTTTATTTTTATATTTGAAAACCTGCAACCTAAAAAATTTAACATTATTTTATATAGAAAATGAGTATAAATATTTAAAACATGTATATTTCTTTATTCAATAATATACAACATACTGGGTAAAGGGATCAGAATTATTAATAAAGAAATGGCACTAAACACCTTAACCTTGCAAGGTAAATTAATCGAAATCCTTCAAGGTAAAAAATCTTACCACTGAAAGAAAAAAACCTTAACTCGGCAAGGTACCTTAACCCACAAAGGTAAACAAATTTTAACACTGCAAGACTTAAATAAATATTAATCTAAAAAAATAAAAGAACTTTATACCAGCAAGGTAAACAAACCTTAAATCCGCATGGTCAACTACCCTTCATTTTTCATAGTAAACAAACTTTCATCGGCTTGATAAAGAAAACTTAACACGGAAAGGTAAACACATTATATCCCGGAAAGTTTAAAAAACACTAACCCAGCAAGGTAAATAAACCTTATATTAGCATGGTAAACAACCCGGAAAAGTAAACAAAAGTTATCCCTGTAAGGTAAACAAACCTTAACTCTTCAAGTTATATAAACCTTAATCCTGCAAGGTAAACAAAACGTTAACTTGCAAAGTAAACAAACAATGGCCCTGAAAGGAATACTAACTGTAACCCTACAAGGTAAACAAAATTTAAACTTTCAGGTAAATTTACTTTAACCTCATTACTGCAAGGTTAATCAAATTTAACTCTGCAATGTAAACGAACTTTGACACTACTACCAGAAGAAAATGTTGGAATTTATATTTTTCTGATTCCAACAGAAAGTGTTATACAATATTTCAACACAGGATATCTGACCCGCGTGAATCCAATGTTGGTTACCTCAATATTTATATGTGTACTGTTATTAAATTTATCCAAGCATTATTTTACTTGCACATATCAAAATTTCACAATACACCAAATGTAACTATATGGGATAATTGTTAGTGTTGCAAAATTATGTTTAAGATTGGTAGTAGAACATACTGTCAGTGTACTTCATATAGCTGTTTGTTAACTTACTGTCCAAGACTTTATGAATACATTTTGATTGTTTATTGTGGTTAATCTTAATATAAGTATACTATGCCTGTTTTCGGTTATAAGTAGACAATGAATAGGAACGGAACAGGGAAACAAAGAATTATTTATTCCAGTGATTAGAAATACTTTTATTGTAACATGAATTGCAAAAATTATTATTCAATTGTAATAATTATGTATAATCCTGTTGTTAAATAAATCCAACTAAAGTCATAAAAAAGTTGTAACATCGTTTATTATGTACTTGAATACACAGGCAGAACTTGGGTTTTCCACTTGGGAAAGCTCGCGTTTTGAAGTGTCATTCACAGAATAAACATAATTTCAGATAACGAGTGAGTCTGGTACACAGTCGAAAAGAACCTGAAAAAATATATATAATGAACAGATTTTATTTTAATAAAATTGAGGGAATAGTTTTTCATAATAATATAAGTTTTGAAGTGTGTTATTTTATTTACTATGTTAAATTTAGTGTGTGAAAATTCTTTAAGATGTATAATCTGTAATTGAATTCAACATTTCTTTATTATGGCTCTGTTTTAAGAATAACAGCTCTAAATTTTTAGATTTATTTTAGTTTAATTAGATATAATTTTGAAAAGATCATAGATCTCTTTAGACAAATTTTATTGTCAAAACAATAACTATTGAGCTTGTTTTTATTTTGTAGTATTGTAAGAAAAAATCAACAAAGTAATTTAAATTCTCACTTACTCAATTTTACGACTTTTAAAATGTTTTCATATTATGTCGTAGTTTCCTCTCATGTACTTCATTAATATGATTCAAGTATAATTTCTTAAAGGTCTGATTTTTCCATTGATATACATTTCTGATTTTTGATAATAACACTTCAAATAACCTAACCTACGAGTACAATGAAACAATTATAAAGATGGAACAACATTTGAAAGAAGTTTTCAAAGGATGAATACTGGAGGTTCAATACAGTGGTGATCTATTGTTATGAGCTAATGTAGTGAAACGCTTCAGTAAAGCATACACTATCAGCATGAATAGAAGAAACTTTCACAGGATGAAGTGCAAGGGCTTCGAATAGTAAAACAACACTTTATGAAAGACAATGTTGAATTTAGATAACTTCATTAGCTTGTCTTTTGTGTCCAGACCCTCCGGGTTACTGGACTTGATTCATAGATTTATCTTCTCACTTTTAATTTATATTTGGATATCTTGAATTAAGTAAAATCAACTTTAGTTTTTTTGATTATAGTATACCGTACACATTTTTAACTTATAATTCACTTTTACGATAGTATTTTTAATCAATAAATACAGTTTAGATAAAATTTATCTCAAATTTTACATATCTAAAAATAAATATAAAATAAACAGATTACGATATTAATGCATGTGATGCACTAATTATCGTTTTGAACATTTTTGAAAATGTATCAGTGATAATTACTACTACTATAATATATGTATGGAATGGTGAAAGAGTAAATATATACTGTTGTACGTGAATGGGTGGGTGTCTAATACCAAACGTCTAAGGGTGGGTAATATAACTGTTCGTGTTTGTGTGGGTGCATTTTAAACATATACGAAACAGTAAAAATGGTATCATAAAAGTGGGTGGGATAGTTGTCAAACGCCTGGAGGATGGGTGGGTAGAGCATAAACATTTGCGTTCGTCTCTATAGTGGGTGGGTGGACCGATTGAAACACTGATACACTAATAAGTTGCCACATTTATAAAGGTATGAATTAGTCGTTTAGGGAGTGATACAGATGATACTAATGTTATTGATATTGGTAGTTAAGTCTTGCTAAGTTTTAACATTGAACATATCACTAATTTCAATATCAAACTTAGTAAATACATGAAAACTAATTATTAGCTTCAAATGTGCAGGTTAAACAAATTAGTTTACACTCAAAAGACAGGAACCAAGTTGAGCTGGTGAAATGCTGTCGAGTTTCACCAGCTATGTGAACCAAATGAAGAATAACATGTACAGAAATGCTGGAATTAAGGGGTGCACTTGGCTTGGTTAAGTAATATTTCCATGTCTTACCAATTTAGTTTATTGGAATTGTACGAGCTAATCCGAGTTAACCAATAAAAATTTTCACCATTTAAAAATAAATTTTCTTTTTTTTAAATAAAGGTAAACCAATACTTGATAAAAATATTAAATTCAAGTAAATTATTAAATATATCGCCATAACTATATTTATGACCAAATATTATTTGGGGGAGGTTTGATAATACAAATGTTTAATTTTTAAAATGGTATATTGAATTAATATTGTATTTAAATGAACTTTTATATTTAAAAATGTAATCTGAAAGCTGGTGTTTAACTTTAAATTAACAAAACTTTGTGAGTTAATTCTGTAACGTTTTAACAATATTCTTTTATTCTCTTACTGTCTTAAATGGTTTAAATTTTATCACTGTTATTGCCATATTATTTATTTACTTGTGGTTATGTGTAATATAAAAATTACGTGACTACAAATTATCCATAAAGATTTACATATATTGTAACTAATTAATTGACGTGGCCTTATCAAGTATTGTTGATCAGTGGCTTTAATAAATCTTGATTCTTGATTTGGAAAACATTTCGAAGTATAGTTATTATTTAAGATGCAGCCCATTATATTATGTAAACCGTATTGAAAGTTGCTTTATATAAGAAATGGTCTTATAGCTTCCCTTGTGTTTTAGGCTCATGTAGCACCCCTGAGGGTGAGGTTTACATGGTTATTATTGTAGACTATTATATATACGTATAAATGAACATATTTAATCAGGGGATTTTTTTTATATTGTGGCCTTTTACTAATCAGAATCATCATAAACATGTTAGGTAGCAGTAGAATGCTCTTAGCTCTTAGTAATCCCTCCTATCCACAGACATTCAAATTGAAGTTTTGTTATCTTTGATTTGTGACCCCATTTCGATTTTCCGTTAAGTTATACCTCGATGTTTGTCTAATTAATAAAAGTTTCAGAATTTTTCAGTAGTTTTCTCCATACTGAAGAGGCAAGGCACACAGAACCTTTCCTTTACAACGTTGTAGCTCTGCAATGTGAGGACATTCTATACTTAATGTAAGTTTAGAGTTTTCCATTACTACAAATTACTTCCGATTAAGGGATATAAAAAATAACGTAATTTAAATATATTTCAGTGATCATATAAATATACAGGTGTTCTATTTTTAGTTCGAATTTTAAAGAGTGTAAATACATTTTTTCGTAAATGATATCTTTATTTATAGTTCTAAGGGATCAAAGTAATGACTCTTGGAAAGTTGTTGGAACACAATGTTGATTTAGTTTCTGATTATTTAAACCACAGATTTGATTGTATATGGGCTCTCATACAGGAAAATACACTTAAAAGAAATTTATTAATTAATTAATTTATGAAAAAGAAACGTACTTTATCTGAAATTTAGATATTAGTGAGTTTTCCTCTGATATATTCTTTCAATAATGCTCTTCAGTATTTTCATTGAGATTATTGACTTCACGTTCAGGAAGAATCTAGAAGTATAATTTTTCTTCGTATTGCTTTTTGTCTAGTTTTTGTTATACTATACCTTGCCAGAAAAATATTATAAAACACTTTACAAAAACGTTCTATAAGCTTCCACGGTCTCGAAGAGTGAATTTAACGTACCGCTGTCTGCTCAAAATTCTGTAGAGTTGCATACCATATAGAATTCATATGATTTAAAACAATATAGTTCTGAATTATACAGAGTTTTTAAGTTTGATAAATTACAAAACAGTTAATTTTACATAAATAACATAAATTAGAATATTTAAATAGTAAAAATAAAACAAAAAATGTTGAAAATTATTTCACAAAGAGTTAGGTTTTCCCACACAATAACACATCATCAATAATAGCTGTAATGAAGATCTGTTTCGTGGCTCCAGGATGCATTCATCAGCATCCTTTAGTGCTCAGATCTCTAAGGTATTGTAGGAATTCACTAATAGTTTATCGTCAATTACAATGACTAATGACATATCTCATCGTTGCTAGTCATTATGATAAAATGAACCAATAATATCTTTCCGAGACTATGTCATTATGATAAAATAAAATAATTAAAAACAATTACAATTTGGAATTATTACTAACACATACTATATTTTCTCTCAATATTGTAATTGATAATTTATGGATAGTAATTCATTTTTATTTTTAACAGTGACGTCAACATGTTTTGGTCCTCATATAGAATCATAATCTTGGCACATCCTTTTGCAAGATTATTTTATGTATATGATTATTATGACTAATGAGAGAGTATCAAAAGTCTTTATGCTATAACCAGACATGCATTGGTTTGATAATTGTTGTTATTTATTAGTGTAAGTAATTTTGTATAATTTGTAGGATTTTAATTTTATTCATTTTACTTTGCCTTACATAACATCTTTGTGGATTAATATTATTTTATTTATTTAGTTTCCTATTAAAATTCTATTTATTTTTATGTATTCCAGGATAAACAGGCCAAAACACTAATAGAGCAACCTTAAACAGTTCCTTCATACTAGACTCATATTTATATAAAATAATAAAAATTTAAACATAATTACATAATTAGCTTTATTTTTGCTTATTTGTAATAAAAATTAAATATCAATTCAAAAAGTTATTTCATTTTTAAATTAGTTCTTTGGAACGCATGAAATATTTTCACTTGGAGATTAAGGCACAGTTGAATGTATGCTATAAACATGCACAGTTTATTTAAATGAATTATTTAAATATATCTTCTTGACATAAAATACAATTCAAACCAATAGAAGGCCTGTAAAAATGTGTAGTCAAATGAAAAGAGATACTTTAAAAAGTCAGATCGAAGTTTTATCTCCTCAGATTCTCAAAGTTTTGATTGAGTTTTTGATGAATAACTTTCATCCAATCGTACACTAATCGCACCATTTATATCTCTTGCCATAGTATAACTCAGTTTTACGAAACGTAATTTGTCACAAAAATACTAATGTAACACTCAAAACAGAACTATTTATGTATGTTGTTCCACTATAATACTAACAGTTGGATTTATTTCGAAACAGACTGAATATTAATATATACAAGAATGTTTATTGCAAATAAAAATAACATTGAGATATAAGTAAAGTTATTTGAGTTAATATTATTTTTTAAATATATAATACATTTAAAAAAGTGTATACATACAAGCTCTGTTCCATGAACTCATCTAAATTCAAATCAAATCAAATTGTGATTTGTCAAGTGTGATTTGATTTGAGTTGATACAATTAAGTAACTAAGAGTCTGTCAATTAATAATAACTCAGCATCACTAAATTTATTCGTAAAAATATACGTATCCATTCTAAATACAAGATTGATCATCGAATATGTGTCACTCGAAGAAACCAAATAATGTATTAATTTTTGTGTCATAGAGAAGTATTTGAAATATTTATTTTAATTTTATTAATTAGGCACATTAATGGCTACGTGTGCATAAAACATTTTGAACTTTATAATTTACACGCACACATCGTAATTAGGAAAGTTCTACCAAGAAACAAGAATTAACTATACCACATTGCTGCAGTGAAATGCTTGTTGTCTGTGCCTGTAATAGTGTACAAACACAAATTAATTACCAAATAGGGAGGTAGTTTAGGGGTGTAATTGGCTTGCACTGTTGTCTTTACTGACCTGAGTAGGACACTTGAATTTGACATTAATTATACCACATTGCTGCAGTGAAATGCTTGTTGTCTGTGCCTGTAATAGTGTACAAACACAAAGTAATTAGCAAATAGGGAGGTAGTTTAGGGGTATAATTGGCTTGCACTGTTGTCTTTACTGACCAGAGTAGGACACTTGGCTTTGACATTAATTATACCACATTGCTGCAGTGAAATGCTTGTTGTCTGTGCCTGTAATAGTGTACAAACACAAAGTAATTACCAAATAGGGAGGTAGTTTAGGGGTGTAATTGGCTTGCACTGTTGTCTTTACTGACCATAGTAGGACACTTAAATTTGACATTAATTATACCACATTGCTGCAGTGAAATGCTTGTTGTCTGTGCCTGTAATAGTGTACAAACACAAAGTAATTACCAAATTGGGAGGTAGTTTAGGGGTGTAATTGGCTTGCACTGTTGTCTTTACTGACCAGAGTAGGAGACTTGGCTTTGACATTAATTATACCACATTGCTGCAGTGAAATGCTTGTTGCCTGTGCCTGTAATAGTGTACAAACACAAAGTAATTACCAAATAGGGAGGTAGTTTAGGGGTGTAATTGGCTTGCACTGTTGTCTTTACTGACCAGAGTAGGACACTTGGCTTTGACATTATTATACCACATTGCTGCAGTGAAATGCTTGTTGTCTGTGCCTGTAATAGTGTACAAACACAAAGTAATTACCAAATTGGCAGGTAGTTTAGGGGTGTAATTGGCTTGCACTGTTGTCTTTACTGACCAGAGTAGGAGACTTGGCTTTGACATTAATTATACCACATTGCTGCAGTGAAATGCTTGTTGCCTGTGCCTGTAATAGTGTACAAACACAAAGTAATTACCAAATAGGGAGGTAGTTTAGGGGTGTAATTGGCTTGCACTGTTGTCTTTACTGACCACAGTAGGCGACTTGGCTTTGACATTAATTATACTACATTGCTGCAGTGAAATGCTTGTTGTCTGTGCCTGTAGTAGTGTACAAACATAAAGTAATTACCAAATAGGGAGGTAGTTTAGGGGTGTAATTGGCTTGCACTGTTGTCTTTACTGACCACAGTACGAGACTTGGCTTTGACATTAATTATACCACATTGCTGCAGTGAAATGCTTGTTGCCTGTGCCTGTAATAGTGTACAAACACAAAGTAATTACCAAATAGGGAGGTAGTTTAGGGGTGTAATTGGCTTGCACTGTTGTCTTTACTAACCACAGTAGGCGACTTGGCTTTGACATTAATTATTCCACAATGCTGCAGTGAAATGCTTGTTGCCTGTGCCTGTAATAGTGTACAAACACAAAGTAATTACCAAATAGGGAGGTAGTTTAGGGGTGTAATTGGCTTCCACTGTTGTCTTTACTGACCAGAGTAGGACACTTGGCTTTGACATTAATTATACCACATTGCTGCAGTGAAATGCTTGTTGCCTGTGCCTGTAATAGTGTACATACACAAAGTAATTACCAAATAGGGAGGTAGTTTAGGGGTGTAATTGGCTTGCACTGTTGTCTTTACTGACCACAGTAAGAGACTTGGCTTTGACATTAATTATAACTACATTGCTGCAGTGAAATGCTTGTTGTCTGTGCCTGTAATTGTGTACAAACACAAAGTCATTACCAAATAGGGAGGTAGTTTAGGGGTGTAATTGGCTTGCACTGTTGTCTTTACTGACCACAGTACGAGACTTGGCTTTGACATTAATTATACCACATTGCTGCAGTGAAATGCTTGTTGCCTGTGCCTGTAATAGCGTACAAACACAAAGTAATTACCAAATAGGGAGGTAGTTTAGGGGTGTAATTGGCTTGAACTGTTGTCTTTACTGACCACAGTAGGAGACTTGGCTTTGACAGTAATTATACCACATTGCTGCAGTGAAATGCTTGTTGCCTGTGCCTGTAATAGTGTACATACACAAAGTAATTACCAAATAGGGAGGTAGTTTAGGGGTGTAATTGGCTTGCACTGTTGTCTTTACTGACCAGAGTAGGAGACTTGGCTTTGAAATTAATTATAATTACATTGCTGCAGTGAAATGCTTGTTGTCTGTGCCTGTAATAGTGTACAAACACAAAATAATTACCAAATAGGGAGATAGTTTAGGGGTGTAATTGGCTTGCACTGTTGTCTTTACTGACCAGAGTAGGACACTTGGCTTTGACATTAATTATACCACATTGCTGCAGTGAAATGCTTGTTGTCTGTGCCTGTAATAGTGTACAAACACAAAGTAATTACCAAATAGGGAGGTAGTTTAGGGGTGTAATTGGCTTGCACTGTTGTCTTTACTGACCAGAGTAGGACACTTGGCTTTGACATTAATTGTACCACATTGCTGCAGTGAAATGCTTGTTGCCTGTGCCTGTAATAGTGTACAAACACAAAGTAATTACCAAATTGGGAGGTAGTTTAGGGGTGTAATTGGCTTGCACTGTTGTCTTTACTGACCAGAGTAGGACACTTGGCTTTGACATTATTATACCACATTGCTGCAGTGAAATGCTTGTTGTCTGTGCCTGTAATAGTGTACAAACACAAAGTAATTACCAAATAGGGAGGTAGTTTAGGGGTGTAATTGGCTTGCACTGTTGTCTTTACTGACCAGAGTAGGAGACTTGGCTTTGACATTAATTATACCACATTGCTGCAGTGAAATGCTTGTTGTCTGTGCCTGTAATAGTGTACAAACACAAAGTAATTACCAAATAGGGAGGTAGTTTAGGGGTGTAATTGGCTTGCACTGTTGTCTTTACTGACCACAGTAGGCGACTTGGCTTTGACATTAATTATACCACATTGCTGCAGTGAAATGCTTGTTGTCTGTGCTTGTAGTAGTGTACAAACACAAAGTAATTACCAAATTGGGAGGTAGTTTAGGGGTGTAATTGGCTTGCACTGTTGTCTTTACTGACCACAGTACGAGACTTGGCTTTGACATTAATTATACCACATTGCTGCAGTGAAATGCTTGTTGCCTGTGCCTGTAATAGTGTACAAACACAAAGTAATTACCAAATAGGGAGGTAGTTTAGGGGTGTAATTGGCTTGCACTGTTGTCTTTACTAACCACAGTAGGCGACTTGGCTTTGACATTAATTATACCACAATGCTGCAGTGAAATGCTTGTTGCCTGTGCCTGTAATAGTGTACAAACACAAAGTAATTACCAAATAGGGAGGTAGTTTAGGGGTGTAATTGGCTTCCACTGTTGTCTTTACTGACCAGAGTAGGAGACTTGGCTTTGACATTAATTATACCACATTGCTGCAGTGAAATGCTTGTTGCCTGTGCCTGTAATAGTGTACAAACACAAAGTAATTACCAAATAGGGAGGTAGTTTAGGGGTGTAATTGGCTTCCACTGTTGTCTTTACTGACCACAGTAAGAGACTTGGCTTTGACATTAATTATAACTACATTGCTGCAGTGAAATGCTTGTTGTCTGTGCCTGTAATTGTGTACAAACACAAAGTAATTACCAAATAGGGAGGTAGTTTAGGGGTGTAATTGGCTTGCACTGTTGTCTTTACTGACCACAGTACGAGACTTGGCTTTGACATTAATTATACCACATTGCTGCAGTGAAATGTTTGTTGCCTGTGCCTGTAATAGTGTACAAACACAAAGTAATTACCAAATAGGGAGGTAGTTTAGGGGTGTAATTGGCTTGAACTGTTGTCTTTACTGACCACAGTAGGAGACTTGGCTTTGACATTAATTATACCACATTGCTGCAGTGAAATGCTTGTTGCCTGTGCCTGTAATAGTGTACATACACAAAGTAATTACCAAATAGGGAGGTAGTTTAGGGGTGTAATTGGCTTGCACTGTTGTCTTTACTGACCAGAGTAGGAGACTTGGCTTTGACATTAATTATAACTACATTGCTGCAGTGAAATGCTTGTTGTCTGTGCCTGTAATAGTGTACAAACACAAAATAATTACCAAATAGGGAGGTAGTTTAGGGGTGTAATTGGCTTGCACTGTTGTCTTTACTGACCAGAGTAGGACACTTGGCTTTGACATTAATTATACCACATTGCTGCAGTGAAATGCTTGTTGCCTGTGCCTGTAATAGTGTACATACACAAAGTAATTACCAAATAGGGAGGTAGTTTAGGGGTGTAATTGGCTTGCACTGTTGTCTTTACTGACCAGAGTAGGAGACTTGGCTTTGACATTAATTATAATTACATTGCTGCAGTGAAATGCTTGTTGTCTGTGCCTGTAATAGTGTACAAACACAAAATAATTACCAAATAGGGAGATAGTTTAGGGGTGTAATTGGCTTGCACTGTTGTCTTTACTGACCAGAGTAGGACACTTGGCTTTGACATTAATTATACCACATTGCTGCAGTGAAATGCTTGTTGTCTGTGCCTGTAATAGTGTACAAACACAAAGTAATTACCAAATAGGGAGGTAGTTTAGGGGTGTAATTGGCTTGCACTGTTGTCTTTACTGACCAGAGTAGGACACTTGGCTTTGACATTAATTGTACCACATTGCTGCAATGAAATGCTTGTTGCCTGTGCCTGTAATAGTGTACAAACACAAAGTAATTACCAAATTGGGAGGTAGTTTAGGGGTGTAATTGGCTTGCACTGTTGTCTTTACTGACCAGAGTAGGAGACTTGGCTTTGACATTAATTATAACTACATTCCTGCAGTGAAATGCTTGTTGCCTGTGCCTGTAATAGTGTACAAGCACAAAGTAATTACCAAATAGGGAGGTAGTTTAGGGGTGTAATTGGCTTGCACTGTTGTCTTTACTGACCAGAGTAGGAGACTTGGCTTTAACATTATTTGTCACCTGTTCATTCTTTTCATGAAACATTGAACGAACATTATTAATAATTTTGTCATTAATGGTTTATTAATATTTAAACGAACCATAATAATATAATTTAGGGTTTATAATTATAAATTACATGTAACACACTTTGCTGTGTGAACTCCATATTTGTAATGATTTTAAATAAAGAAATTAGTAAATAATTTAGTTCAGTTGACATTTACTTTTACCATCAAATTGTTTAATATACGTTTAAAATCTGTAAACCTTCCAGGAATTGAGTGGTTATATGATTATTACTATTTATCAATAAAACTTGCATGAATAATAATAATAATAATAATATGGGTGAAATTATTATTGTCAAGATATGGGTGAATATGAGGAACGAATGAGTGTGATGAGAGTAGATTAACGAGTGTAGTCATTGTTACTAACTGAGGTTGATTGTTACTCAGAAAGCGCTATTTTATAATAGCCCAATAGCCAGGGCAACTAAGGGACCTACAGCTTTACGTGGTATCCGAACCACATAATGTTAATCTGATTTTCAGCTAACTGACAAGTCTGAAACTCAGTTCTCTTCCCTACACAATATCTAAACCTTGATTACCATTTAATATGGACACCGCAGACTTCTCTAGTAGTGTCCACGTCGATGGCAATCATTGAGTGGGTGCCGTGACGGTATTAAGAGGACCGAGAATAGAACCTATCTGCCACAATTTCCTGAACACTTTGTCCCCAAATAGCTGAGTTACAGCACTGCGCCACCAGTGCCAACCGATGATATATACAATAACCAAACTAGGGATAATTTTAATTTATAAAATACGTTTATTTCAATTCTGGTTTATTCAAGATTAATTACAATTTCAAATAAGAAACGATTTCTTAAAATTACAAGCATCAAGCAAATATTTTGCACAAAGAACTTTTGTAATTTGTATCCTGAAGCCTAGCATGAATTAATTCATAACCGGTAGGGCTAGAATGACACCCTAAAACGTAAAAACAGAAAAAAATTTAAAGCACTACTAATACACGCAATTTTAGTCCTTTAAATATACTAATAAGTACGTATTCCATATGATACAATGGCTGGTATGGATGTAAAGATAATATTTAATTTATAAATAGATAGCATGGAGCCTACAAATGGATTCTGACAGATTGAAACGCTATTCAATACACAACCATCAGAGGCTTTGAACAGGGTGAGTGGTCAGAAATAATTAAGAGCCATTTACGAAAGACAATGTTGCATTTAGAGCGGCTCATTAGTTCTCCTACAGTACTTTAACATGGCGTATACCTAACCTTACATTGATACAGCATGTAATACATCCGCAGTGTCTCGTGCTTGACTGGTTAAATATGTTAGGTTATGTATTAAGTATAGTGAATTCGATTGCTATTATTTCAGATATACTTGTACCTCCACAATATCTTTTATTGTTAACATTTATTTGAAAACCAAATAAAATTAGAAGTATGTCTTAAAATACTCAGTCACATTTAAATAAAGAATTTAATTAATAATATAATGTTTTAAACGATTAAAGGTAGATTATGCTTAACCCATTAATAAACTTTATTTATTTATTATATTATTATTAATAATAGACTTTATTATTATTTATTATTATTAATAAACCCATTAATAAAATTAGGATGGTGGAATTTTGTAGGAGATAACCTCCACATCGGCTTTATCATCAGAATAACTTATTTTTGTTTAGTTACATGTTAACATTAAATCATTGCAAGTTCTGACATATTTTTAAAAAAATGCGTGTGCCCTATAAAGTATATATGTTATGAAAATATACTTAAATAACGTGAACATACTCTAAATGTTACTGTAAAAGCCATTTTGTAGTTATACATTGAGAAATAATTATTTATATTTGTAAACTATACTAACAGTGTATTTTTTTAATTATTATTTTATTACAACATTTGATAACATGTGATTTAATATTTTATATTTAAAATATAAATAGTAATGTTTTGATTTTATTAACATTACATTTCAAAAAGCATTTAATACAAAAGTGTTGATATAATATATGAATGAACCCATTAAAAGCGGATTAACTTTTTGGAGCACAGTAGGATGTTAAAACAATGCTTAAAACAATTCCCTGGTGAAAAATACAGTAAAAAACTCCCCCAGGGATGAGCTTGACAAGTGTCACAACGATCATGTGAGTCGTGTAGTGATGCATACAGTTCAAACATATATACAACCGCAGATATGGAATCAAACATATATTCCATTTATCTAAATATATATTGTTTAGAGTAAATACCCTTATTTTTGAATAATTAAGAAAACATAATAGTAATGCAACTTTTTATACATTTGCATAGAGATTAGTGTCTTAAATACGATCATATGAGTTTTAAAATCAAGTATTAAAAAAATAAAAAATAAATACTACGAATTGAAGAATTTCCCATTTAATAAGATCTCTTAGAAATTGCTTTGGTATTGAAATCAGGAAAATTAAAAAGTCTACAAAACACTCTTATCTATATCATATAGTATTACACAATCTATATACAAAAGATCAGATATTTACTTTAATATCGTAAAAGCAATAAAGATAATAAATCTGAAACAAAGTATAAACATGTGCTTAAACAATACTAATGCACTAAAAATATTGTATGTCTTTAAAATATGTATATTCTTGTGTTATTACATTTGAATATTTTATGCTAACTGATCATGAATTATTGAAGCATCCAATGGAATAAAATAATGTACAAAATACTGTCGTCCTGATACTAATTAGAAAAATAAAATCCAAGTGATAGCATTTTTGTTTTAAGTTTTCATGACAAGGAACAAATCAAAACAGTTGTAGGGGTTTCACATATTACATGCTTATGACCTTTTATGTTAGTTCACTATCACTACTTTGGTTAGGTTTGTTTAGGTTACGTTAGGTTTGGCTTGGCAGTGAATTAACGAAAAAGATCCCAGGTTTATTTTATGAATTTTAAAGTAAAATAATCATATCAATTGAGCCTAAAAGTAACTTGTGTCTTTAATTTATAATACTTGGCATAAAAATACGAGCTTTTATTTTATTAAAAAAATAAATCTCAACGGTAAAGTTTGAAGGCCACGAATGTAACTTTTGTAAACGTCTTTTGTCTCCTTGAAACAAAAAGACTGTTGACGCCATAAAGTTCTGACTTATTTTAAAATATAACGTTTTCACTATGATTTAATTTAAATATTGCTATATTGTGGATCAATATAATTAAATAAATGATAATGTACTTATCAGATATTGTTATATATAGTATAAAGTAGTATATTGTTATATATAGGAATGTGGAAAATTAGATGATATTAGTAGGCAAAAACTAGGAGTTAGAGGCAAACTTTTCTAAGATAGTGGTAGTCACGTAAATGTGAATGTCCTACCAACCGTCTCGTAACTTTCCATCCCTAAATGTTCCTCCAAAATCCCTTCTACTCAAATTTCCCTGTTTTATATAGCATTATTTCATATATACACTATAATAAATACATTATTTTGTATATATGGTATAACACATGTGGATCATACAGGGCACCTCGTAAAAAAAGGGGAATGTTCGTGATTACTTTATATGTAGAAATAATAACAATATTTCTCAACAAATACAGAAACGTAATGACTTTTGGTATATGCTAAGGTCCAAGTGAAGCACAAAGAGCTTGGTTCGTTAGTGCCCCATTATCTATTGTCTGTACACTTCTGCCACTTACCATTTACAAACAAAGTAAATTCATACTAACAACATTGTTTGGTAACTAAAGAAATAAATGTAAAGCATAATGCTCCCTTTTACCTACAATCTAAAAGAGATTTATAAAAATGAAACATTACACGCAATACTTATTTTGCAAGCCTAAAGGACGATGTGTAAGAAATACCACGTTGCTATTCAGTGGGATTTATTATTTTCCATTTGATTTTAAATGCAGACTTGTTAGTAAAACAGTCCACTTTTAAAATTGAATAAATAACAATAAAATAAAATTAAATTACGTATTTAGCTATTTAATAAAATGAATATGAAAATATATCATTAGAGTAGATCCTATGATCCTAACTTTTTTTATAATCATTGCTATTTGCTTATAAGAATGTAGAGATTCTAAGCTAAAGTAAGCTTTCTCAATTAAAATTACCTTATTTTAAAATAAAAAGAATATATATATATGTGCGTGCGTGCGTGCGTGCGTGCGTGCGTGTGTGTGTGTGTGTGTGTGTGTGTGTGTGTGTGTGTGTGTGTGTGTGTGTGTGTGTGTGTGTGTGTGTGTCTGTGTGTCTTAAGAAACATTTTTAAATAAATAAAAAAACTAATACAGCAAATAATAAAAAAGGCACTAAAATGATTTTCCACATAGTATCACTTTTAAATATCTTTTAGAAGGATTTGTTTAAAAAGTAATGTGGCTATTTTTGAAATTATAGTAAATTTAGAAATGTACTAAATTCTATCTTGAAAAACAATTCTTTCCGAATATTTTAAATCTAATTAGAATTTTATACCTTAAATATTTATTCGCCGAGTTTAAATCTACTCAAGTTAAAATATTCTTGCTCCATTTGCTGGAATATTCCAGAGATATGAGTTATTTGACGGTTGTGGTATGCTGCATTGAAGAATGTTGACCAGGAAATTGCAATACTAGCCGGTATGTGGTGTTGAGCATCTACACGAGCTTTGCGATTTATTTGTCCTTGCAATATTTCTATACGATCGTAAAAGGTATTTTATAGTATTTTTATTCTTTATTAAAGACATATGGATATGGTGGAAGTGAAATATTTTTAAAATTACACTATTTAAGCATAACAGAATCAATACTAAATTAAAAAGAATTATAATTGTAACAAAATATATATATATATATATATATATATATATATATATATATATAATTGGGACGATAAATGAGATAGTTTATATAGACACCGAGTTTGTAATTACTGAGACGACAAAATATTCTCTTTTCTTGAAAACGTATTGAGAATATCTGAAAATAGATTAACTAGATAAATAGTTGGAAATTAAAAACATTGTCCATTTTTAATAGAGTGATTAAAGATGAAATGAATTTGTTAGATATAACAATAGAGGTTTTAAAAGAGAAAACAGATCGGCATATATTACCTTCTACCTTATAATGTACAGTTTTTAGTTACATTTGTAATTTCAGTCCTAAGTCTCTGTTAGATGTTATGTAAGTACTTAATCCTTTGACATGTACAAACACTACGAAACCTGACTGCAGCTTTCCTGCTATCACCAGCAAACCTCTTTGTTAATCTTATATAACCTCAGCGAAACTGGTAGTGGGGAAGAGCGGCAGCACGAAGCCGATCCACAGTCCACCGCCGATTCATGTTATGAAATATCTGCGAGGTAGGTGCTCCTGTTACATATGTACCTCTTTAAATTATTTTACTGTCATATTTTAACTTGTTGTTCTTTTCAGGGAAGCAATTTAACTGATATTAAATTGTAATCATGTTGTTTGTTTGTTTGTTAATGAGGGCTTGTTAAGATATGGAGCGAGGGTTAAACGGATCAAGTTCACAATTTTAGCTTTTGGTCCTCATAGTAGAAAAATTTATTATGTAATATGTATCGTGTGAACATAAAAATTATGTTTAGTATGTCTAATAAGTAACATTCACAACTAAGCCAAGAAGGAGAATAAATATTATTTCTTCTAAACCACGTACGTGTTTTATTTTTGAAATAATATATATCTAAGAATGAATATCTATTCATATGTGGGGTGAGTAGGGAGGGGTATAATAATAAGAAAGAAATGCAAGAAGGTGAATGAATAAGAAACAGAGACGAAAGAAAAACTCAAATAAATTATGAAATTAGACCGGAAAATGAACCCATTACCACTCCTGTGGTCTTAGTTCCTGTTATAATTATTTTCTTTGAAAATGATCTTCTATTCTCGGAATAAATTTATGTTAGAATTAAAACTCTAAAAACTAGGAATTTTAATCTAAATACTAGGTTTGATTTGTATAAAAATAAATGAAATATTTTGGCACTGCTTTTGGAAGATTATTATCACAGATAATAAAAATACAACAAATAATTTGTCAGTCACAACTTTACACTTTTTTTATTAATTTGGATATCACCGAGACATATTTGAAAGTCCGTAAAATGAATAGATACAGATCATTCTATATTTAAAATAAATTATCGTTAAATATTATCATGGTCTCCAGGGTTTGACCGCGTCACTAGGCTATGTAGATTATTGACAAACGTTGCCAACGTTTTGGCCTCAAGTCAGTCTCCCGACTTCAGGGCGAGACAAACACTGTTATTTACAAAAGTCTTCTGGCAGTAAGTTAATACTGGTTTGGTGGTGGAGCGGGTGTTCGGGTTACTTCCATACCGTTCCGTTTTCTAGTAACAGAAACGACCGTGGAAGCTAAGATAGAGAGTAATTATTTTTTTTTATTATGAAAACTATACAAAAATATTTATTTTAGCAGTACAATATTTTTAAAGCATTCATTGCATAAAATTGTCCAAATTTGAACTGATGTGATATGGAAAATTTACTTATAGTAGTATTCTGGTGAAACATGTATGAACTGTCTTACTTTTTAATTAGGGTAATTTATTATAATTACAATATGACTGAAGTGTTCATCAGAACTCTTGCACGAGTGGAGGAGCTGAACAAAACATTTTGCCAATGTAAATTTACTTCACAATTAAAGGTACTAAACTCAAAGGTGCAGACAAGTATATTGTATCAAACATACTACTTTTTTTAGGTGAACCATAAAAAATTTTAGTCTTTCGGTGTCAAATTGACAGAATGAACAAATATTAGTGTAAAAATTCAGTTAAATTATAATCTGATGACGTATAGTAAACAATTAATCGCACTATAAAATGTATGCTTAATTTATACCAAGATAAATTATGACACGTAACCTGCCAAAGTGGCGTGCATATACATCTATAATCTATGAATTACAGATGATCACTTTGCCATCTAGTGATTTATTTCTAACAGTTCTATCAATGTACATTCAATAAATATACATGTCTCCTCATATTTACCCGTGTATGAGTATATAAAAACATATTGTTGTATTAACACTTTTAAAACTATTTTTTAAACTAACTATAATGCTAAACACTGGACTTTTGAACAATCTTTTAAGACAAATATTTAGCCAAGGGATAGAAGAAGACGAATGGAAGGTAAAGCAATTAACACAGATATTTCAGGAACTTGACATTATAGCAGATTTTAAAACGTAGAAGACTGAGGTGGGCAGGTCATGATATAAGGAGGGAAGAGAAGACGTTCGTGAAATACATTTCCAGAAGGAAGAGGACAACCAGGAAGACCAAAGAAACGATGGAAGGATCAAGTGGAAGATAACATGAAAAGGATGGCTCTAAGATAGCTGGATTGCGGATGATCGAGAGATATGGAGACAGGCGATTGGCGAGGCCAAATACCACTTAGGGCAAAGATGGCAATGGGAGTAAGTAAGTAAGTAAGAAATGTTCAATGGATAAGTAGAACGTAAAAAAATTACCAAATTATTAAGTGAGTAATTGACAAAAAGTTTTATGATGATGTTAAATGAGCAGAACTTAACATAAAACCCACGTACTTACAAGAGAGCCTTGAATATATGTTCAATATCCTCTTAAATATATTTTTTCAGCTCATATAAATCTAGCCTAAGTTCTAGCATTTACGCTTTATCCGATATCTTAAAAAAAAAAAAAAAAAATCAGTCTTGCCAACCTACACAATGAAACCTACTGTTCTTATGTTCTATATAATCCATTGATAGATGTTAGTCTCTAAATTAGGTTTGAGGCTTATACTGTATTATAATTAATTACATGTATATTAGTTAACAAACATGAATGTATTTCACGTTACATTATTACTTCATGCAATAAACAATCAATATTCGAGGCTAATATTTAAATAGAATAGAATTTTATGTAGATCTCTAACAACGATACAGTTGGGAGTTGTTATTTCCTTACCCTACAGAAGTTTCTGAATTAGTTTTATCAACGACTATTCAGTTAATATTATTATAAATTTCTCCTTACTCATATACAACAATGTTGGTATATGAGTATTAAAAATACAAAATTAATTGTTGTATTAAGGCTTTCTAAACCATACGATCAAAATCCTCAAAGGCTGATTTAAATTATAATTCCCAATCAGTAATTGTTACTAATCACCATTAATAGGTTACTTGAATTACAAACTAAATTATTCTTCCTGTCACCACAGGTTTAAAAACATTTAACACACATATAATCAAAAAAGTGTTTGATTTATTATTATAGAATATATTAGCTTTATATCTTAAAAAAACTTAAAAGCCTTTGTAATACGACACTTCTACTATAATGCATCTTTACAAAGAGTGTTTTGGATAGAAAATAGGATAGACAAGTGAGACAGAGGGATCGTGTCTCGGTCAACAAACAGCCCCCTGGAGTCTGGCCAGTCTGACGTCAGCTGGGCGAGCCACCAAGAAGGGAACAATTATCGACACTGTCAGTTCACTGGACCAATAATTTAACAACATATTAGGATATATTTGGGTAGTTTTAACCAAATTTTCACAATCATTTATCGCTAATAGAATTAAGTACGACAGAAGTCGTTTAAACCATAAAATGCTAAAATTGAAAAATAGAGATTCTCACCTACATCAATATTACACTAATTAGAAATAAATCCCTAGCACAATACTGATTATTTACAGTTTTGCAGCAGTAATCTGACATTAGTCAAACAGATCATTTAAAACTACCAGTGGTGGTAAAGTTAACAACCAACAACAACTTTTAATTCAATAAGCCAAGATTCAATAAGCAGTTCTCACCTTAGAGTGAAAAGTTGACCTACCTTTAATTTTGACTAAACATCAGTTCCTCTTAAACTCCATCGCCAACAACTACAAGTATTACGTATGGTTTTATCTAAATAACCATTTAATAAGTTTCGATATTCATGTATTATTTTGTAAGTGCTGTAACTAATTTATGATATAAATAAACTAGTAAGAAAGCCGGTTAAATTAGTTAAGACTATCTAATAAAATTCCAATCTTTTAAATATTTATATTGTATTAAATTTATTGTGACATCATTAGTTTTGTCCAATAATCATTCAAAAAACGTAGTAAGGTCCAAAAATAACGAAACAATATTTCCAAGAATTGTAGCTTTCTATAAAAGTTGAAAAAAGTTTTGAAAAAAGTTACTGATCTAATTTTTTGAACATACTTAGTAAAATTTTCTTATTGCTAATACTGTTATAATACTCTACTAATAATATACTTGATAATAAAATGTGTACTTGTAAATATAAATATCAAAAACACATTACTGTACCATCAGTAATAGTTTTTTTTTTTTTTTTTTTAAGAAGGCAATTGTTTTTTAAAGTTTAAATTTAAATCCATCAATACTATTTAACGTTGTGTAATTAAGTCAGCCAGTAGAGAATTTGAAAGGTATTTCATGACATTTATTTCAGTTTTGTATGTTTTTATGTGCACATTTTCGAAATGGATCAAGGTTCTGGCCTAATTCTACGTAAATTTTAAAACTATAATTCCAATCAGTCACATTAAACATAACGCCATTTTAAAAATATTTATTAGTGATACGTGATATTTATCGTAACACATTCACATTCATGTTATAATATGAAGATTTACAAAAAAAAAAAAACTTAAAATATAACATACATTTATTTTAAAAAGAAACATTCTGGCATTTTGTGTTATACAGCATTGATCCTTACTCCGCATAAATATCACTATAAATGTTACACTCTGTACTAAAGTGTTATATTGCTCCACCTAGGGCACTACATTATGTGATGACATCCAAACGACCAATAAAATATCTGGGACATGGAGTTGTAGTTCTGTAGCCATATCTTTAGTGACCTAATAAAGAATCCTTTTTTTTATATAATGCAAGATTAAAATAAAGGAATGTTATTTCAATATTTACTTGATAAAGTTATCAGCACAGAAGGAAAAATATAATCAGGATCATTATTTGAAATAATGGATATATTAACAGAAACCCCCATTATGATAAAAATAATTAAGATCACCATCAAGAAAATCATTTAGTGATTGAAGGAACATGAAAACGTAAAAGGATAATCAGCGACATTTTAAGATTGTATGATAAATAGTTTAATGCTCTTGGTTTCTGCAATTTTATTAATTAAAAAACGTAAAAAAAACTATTGTAATATACTAAGGAGGTCTCATATGAGCAATTTTCTTAGAACCACCCTTCCACAATAAATAAACATACAGCTGACTTTAAAAGAAGATTAGCTATCTTATTTTCAACTACAAAGACTACTAAACACATTTTTGTATTTCATAAACTTTAATATTTAAAATATAATCCTCATTAGATCTAAGTTAAATACTACTAATAAAGATTTTGTTTGAGAAATGTATTAGAAAATACATTATAGCAATACGTATTTTAGAAACGTATTAGAAAATATATTATAGCAATACATTTTTTAGAAACATATAAGAAAATACATGATAGCAATACCTTTTTCAGAAACGTATAAGAAAATACATGATAGCTATAATTTTTTTTAGAAACGTATAAGAAAATACATGATAATAATACATTTTTTAGAAACGTATAAGAAAATACATGATAGCAATACATTTTTTTAAGAAACGTATGAGAAAATACAATATAGCAATAGATTTTTTTAGAAACGTATAAGAAAATACATCATAGCAATACATGTTTTAGAACAAACAATTATTGTTATTAGAAATGTTTTTCTCTAAAGCTATTTCATGTTAATGCTTTTTACTTATGATATTTTGTGTTGTCCTTTTTAACGAGTGTATACGTTAGAATATACTATAAATAAAATTATAATTCATTGTTAGCTACATTGATAATGAAATTAAATGTGTTTCTGTAGAATTTAGCATCAGCCAAATGCCTTTTTAAAATAATGTAAGTAACTTTGTATATTTTCATTCATATAAATAAAGCTGCAAGTGGCAGTATTTAATAATGGAAAAATAACAAGATTATTTTATATAATTAAAGTATCAAGTGAAACCGGTTTTGTAATGAACGTAACAGTGCATTAATGCTTGTAGTATTGATATTAATCCAACCGTGTTGAATTTATCCACAAACACAGAATTACAATCCGGTCCTAATAAAACATATTTTATTGATAATAACTGATACAGTAATAGCAAATATCTGATAGGATCTCCACACACTCAAATTTACTCTAAGTAACGCTACGAATGTCTTACTTAACACATTATAAAAATGTTAACAAAACAAAAGAGCTAAACTAAAGCACGACAAAAGTATGAAAACTAATTCCTGGGACCAGAGCTATATTTACATTTCCCTGAAGGATAAATCCAAGCTGTTTGTTGAAGATGGGTAAAGTTGAATAGGCACCAAAAGTTAGATGTAAACCAAAGCACTTCCCTTTCTTTGATAAAACCTCAGGTAAGTTTAGATTACTTTTTTGCAAGACATTCGTATATCAAGAGATTTGTACGTAAGGTCTGCAAAAGAGATTGATGTCCATCTTTCTTTTAACAAACTACAAAAGAAAACCTTTTATCATTTTATTAATGTTAACCCTAATGATAGTTTTAAAACATCATTACTCATTGAAAATATGTTAGGAATCAAATATTAAGTTTATTTTATTTACGTAAAATATAGACAGTCTTAAAGAAAGCTATAAGTTGAATCAAAGCTTCGTCATGTCTCATAAAAAATACGTTTTAATATTGTAAATGTAAAATGTAATTTGCATGATTATCATTATTTAAAAAAGTATATTTGTATCCTAGAATGTAGACTAGGAACATTCTAGGATATCATGTGACTAAGTTCTAAAAAAACTTGAGGCCTTATAAGTTAGTTTTATGGCAAATTATTTATGTTATATTTGGTGATATTATCTTACTAGGTTTGGTACGTAAGGAGGTTTTTACCTGAGTAGGACTTAAAAAACATCTGATCTAAATTAAGGTATGTTACCAGATTCACATTCCTTTTATATCTGTTCCCTAGTATTCACTATAGTCCTAATTTATTTTCTTCTTTTTATATAACATGCCTTTTTATCTTTTTCTTTTTCTCTCTTCTTATTATCCTTTATTAACAGACCGAACACTACTAATGTGTATTGTTCCAGATTGCTGCTCCCGGTACGATTTGAAGTCTTGGCTTTCATTTAGTTTTGGTATAAATATGAGAATTGTTTCCATCACACATGTAGGGTATAAGGCGTTCAAGTTTCCTAAAGAAGAAGGTGATTACAATAAACAAGTTATGAATAACTGAACACTTCAAAATCATTGTAGCCTACTCTTCCTAGTGTCATTCCCATAACCGCCACAACATTAAACATACACTTTAAACTGTTGACTGACTTTTCCGTTTAAAAATGCCCCTATTAACGCTAGCTTTTTGTACCTCTCTCAGGGCTACATGTTCAAGCCTTCATCACTGTAATTGTAGGGGTGGATGGGAATCCTTCATTACTGTACTTGTATGGGTGGTTGGGAGAGCCTTCATCACTGTACTTGTATGGATGGGTCGGAGAGCATTTATCACTATACATGTATAGGTGGGCGAGAAGGTCATCAGTCATCTGTGCTAGTATTCAGTTGAAAGAAAAACGCCTGCCAATGGACGATGCAATATAGATACTGCATACATATTGCCTAGCCTTGAGATGTAACGGCGCTTCTCCTGTTATGTGTATACAAGGTGGAAGAAATATTGAAACGCTTTCAAATATAATACACTAACTTCTATAAATGGTGTAATATGTTTTGATTTTCTCATATACTTTAATATATTAATATTTTCTCGTCTTCTCCCAGCCTTGTCCAAAGTGTTTATCTACTTACAACAATAATCACTTTTTTGGTCAGAAAAAACTACTTTAATAAGAGTGATGTGGTTACTTTTCAGACCCTGTTACACATGTATAGAACTCTTTTGTCTTTCTGTACATTAAGACTACACAGTTGTCTTGGTAATGACTACAAGTATACAGTTTAAATGATCTTGTAGCCGTCTATCAGCTTCTTACTCTTGTGTCCTTTCCACTTTGTTCTGAACAAACGTGGTGCTAATGTTCCTCTTTTTACACCTTGCACTACACTACCTTTTTGTCCATTTATTCTAATTATGTTTTGAGTTGGATCTCTGTATCATTACTATAAATTACAAAATAGAGTGTATGTTTAGAAATAATTTCCTTCGTTTTTAAAAGTGTAGTAAAAGTTGTGTATGGGATAGGTTGTATTAGTGTAAAAATAGATTAATTAAGAGGGCTATTAGGGGTGAAATCATGTATCTAGGAAAACGTGAGGGTTAGTAAAAGGAGGTTTAAAAAACGTCTTATAAATACGTAAAGTGACATGGACCTCTAATGAAAGAGTTTGTTGCAAGTTGTATTATTTAGTGGCAAGCTAAAATTATGTTAGTTTGTTACTTATTCAAATAAATGAAAGCTATTACGTTTGATAACAATTAACATAACCAACGAACTGTTAATGTTTGCGTTTTAAAATGTTTTAAAAATTATTTATTAATGGATTGTAGGGGTTTAAATGGGTTTTGTTATGATGAAAAACCCACCATCACCCGTTCAGAGAGTGTTTTATTAAGGGCTGGAGTGTCTTGGTGCGTGCCTTTCCCTCACAATAACCCACTTGGGCTCTCGTTCTTGAATATTTCAAACTCCTCTGGGTTTATTTACTTAAAGAAAGGTTTGTGTTATTTGTTGAAGAACTCGTTATAAGTGAAGTTAAACAACACAAGTTTATTAATTATTGTGTTTAATTCACTAGATATTAGAATTAAAACCCTACACTTGTAAACTCAGTTCATTAATAACTATATATTTTGAAATATTATATCCTTATATACGGGGTGTTTTTTTAAATTGTGCCACCATTGGGGTCTTTTAAACCTGCTGAGATACAACACAATTTAAATGCGGAAGTTCACCTAATTTCTCGTCCTTAATAAAAATATGCATTTAGTGATTAAAACACACGATATTCCAAAATGGTGGACAACTTGGTCTTTGTTTTAAGTAATACTATGTATTTAATTATAGTTTTTGATGACGGCTTTTTTGACAATTTCCAAATGCACTTTTTTTATTAACGTGGAAAAAGTAGGTAAAATTCCCCATTTAAAGTTTGTTGTAACACACAAACAGGTTTAAACTATCACAATAGTGGCATTATTAAAAAAAATCACCTTGTATATTTATGTTCAACTGTTAGTTTACAAACAAAATGATTTAACCTTATTTGGCGAATTACTAGAATTCACAAGAAATATGATAAATTTTTTACTATTAAGATAGTTTATAGATTTTTTTATTATACTGATTAGTTTGATAGTTCCAACAACCCAAAACAAAGTGGAATTTTTAAAACAACGAAGCAGCATCGTAGTAGTAGTAGTAGTAGTAGTAGTAGTAGTAGTAGTAGTAGTAGTAGTAGTAGTAGTAGTAGTAGTAGTAGTAGTAGTAGTAGTAGTAGTAGGGGTGAGTTTATAGTTTAGAATTTAAACAATTAATTACGACTTGATTTAGTTGAAAAATGAAAAAAATATGACAAATACTGTATTTCCTCTTCAGTGAATTTTTTCTCTAAGTCCACATTGAAAATACAAGTTAAAAATCTGGGACATCGATTGAGGCTAGTGGTTTACAGCCCCATTCAGGGTCTGACCCTGACATTTGAAAAACAACCAAAAGGTCTAACACATTATAGGCGACTTTAAATGCATTTATAAATAAAGATAAGATCTAGGAATAAAAGAATAATTAAAAAAATATGAATTAAGTATAAATTGAAATTGCTCTGGGAAATTGTGAATGGTACTAGAGTACTTTAAAATTTTAACTAAATACACACTTTGTAATGACCAATGTTAACTTATACAAGATATACTTTTATAATATAAATAAATATACAACAATAATGCTGTAGATCTAGGATTGATATCAGACCTCTCTTTATAAACTAAAGTAATCTGTTGAACGGTTGGGTAAGCAAACAAAGAAATAAATTGTGATGGTGCTAATAAACTATACAGTAAAAGTAAACGTCACACAACATAAATTTATTACAATATAAGCACAAAATCCACAAATATATTATAATACAAGTAAAAAATGCACAAATATTATGGTGGTCTATTTCGGTGAACCACGCTCACCTTCCTCAGACCAGAAATATCGAGCGTTGTTCACCCAAATCAATCACCATAATATTTGTGCATTTTGTACTTGTATTGTAATATATGTGTGCATTTTGTGCTTATATTGTAATAAATTTGTGTTGTGTGACGTTTACTTGTACTGTATATGTACCAACAAGTATTATGCTAATTAAAAAGCTATAATAAACTATTTAACAACTCTTTGAGGGTTGATGCACATTTATTGAACGTTTGTCTTCTAACTGGAAGGCACTGTTACTCAGAACTCGTTACTTTGTGTTACTTTTGGAACTTGTGCACTGTTACTTTGTAACGTCACTTACAGTAGAACTTTTTGTTGCATTTTCAATCAATTAAAATTTATTATTTGTTAAAGAAACTTTCATTAAACTACAATTTACAGTATTACTGTTTTATTACTTTCTATTGCATATTGCTAGTTTTTTCAAGAATTAAAAACAATAATTTATTACGTTTAACCAAAGTAAGAAATAAGGTCTTATTATGGCGTCTTATTATTAAGTCATTTATTACTTTTTTTTTGATTCTAGCTTATTACTGATATATTGTAAGAAATACAACAACACTCAATGTTTATACTTATCATAATTTAATTTTTTTGATATCGCAAGAAAATTAGGGTTACCACTTAATCTGCTAAATATTGTACACATTTAACATAGATTTTAAGAAATGGTTATAAATAAAGTGTATATGACTAAAATACTCTTATTATCACAATCATGATAAACTAATGAATCATGAAACATAATCTTTATGGATTATTGAATTATGAAACAAAATCTTTATGAAATAATGAATCATGACACACAATCATGATGAAGTAATGAATCATGAAACACAGTCTTTATGAACTAATGAATCATGAAACACAATCATGATGAAGTAATGAATCATGAAACACAATCATGATGAAGCAATGAATCATGAAACACAGTCATGATGAAGTAATGAATCATGAAACACAGTCTTTGTGAACTAATGAATCATGAAACACAGTCTTTATGAACTAATGAATCATGAAATACAATCATGATGATGTAATGAATCATGAAACACAGTCTTTGTGAACTAATGAATCATGAAACACAGTCTTTATGAACTAATGAATCATGAAACACAATCATGATGAAGTAATGAATCATGAAACACAGTCATGATGAAGTAATGAATCATGAAACACAGACTTAATGAACTAATGAATCATGAAACACAGTCTTTATGAACTAATGAATCATGAAACACAGTCTTTATGAACTAATGAATCATGAAACACAATCATGATGAAGTAATGAATCATGAAACACAATCATGAAGAAGTAATGAATCATGAAACACAGTCTTTATGAACTAATGAGTCATGACACACAATCATGATGAAGTAATGAATCATGAAACACAGTCATGATGAAGTAATGAATCATGAAAGACAGTCTTTGTGAACTAATGAATCATGAAACTCAATCACGATGAAATAATGAATATTGAAACAGAATCAAGATAAACTAATGAATCATGAAACACAATCCTTCTGAACGAATGAATCATGAAACAAAATCTTTATGGTCTATTGACTTATAAAATACTATATTTTTGAACTAATGAGTCACAATCACAATGAACTAGTGAATCATGAAACACAATCGTTATGAACTAATGAATTATGAAACACAATCCTTCTGAACTAATGAATCATGAAACAAAATCATTATGAACTAATGAATCATGACACACAATCATGATGAACTAATGAATCAAGAAACACAATAGCCTCATGACTGTGTGAAGAACTTGATAGTTACTTCATTATATAATTTTTTTTTCAATAGTGCATATGTAGTTAAAAGCTTGGTTCATTTTTATAAAGTAATGAATTTTATATAAGTATTCGAGGACATTACACGGGGCGTATTTTTTACTTTATCATTTGGCACATGTTAATCACATTCTATTTACAAAGTAACGTTTTGTTTAAAATAGGCTTATTTTATTGAAGTTATTATAGTAATAATTTTCAATAAATTATAACAAATAGTTTATTGTTATATATTTTAATTAAAGTTGCTACCCTCAAGATGAATTGTGAATATTTTTACAATAGTACAATCATGTGCTTAAGTTTACATTTCTTTTTTTGTTACAAATCGTACTTATATAACTGTAACTCGTCGTTTCAGCTGTCCTTGTGACGTTTATTTAACGTAGTCCATATCTAAGATAATCTGAAAAATATGATCTATATTTTATCGATCAGTTAGTGATGATTCTATGGTTCAAAACCCTAAAGCCCTTTTGACTCTAGTTACTTGAAAGAACAATGCTCAAATAACCTATATATATCGTCTTAATTTCACGTCAATGAAATATGTACATTAATCAGCCATGCAATGGCCAAATGAAAACACACACACACACACACACACACACACACACACACACACACACACACACACACACACACACACACACACACACACACACACACATATATATATATATATATAATAATAAGTACCTTGAATTTCCCTTTGTTTCGTTTTATTTGAAAAAGGAAATAATAAACAATAACAGTTATCTTGAAAATTCAAACTAAAATCTCAGTGTTCTAGAAATTATGAAACAATTTAATTTCTTTTATTTTTTGCACACTGTCCTCAAACGCCCTACTAGGAATGGCGTTACTACAGAACAAAAAGAAAAAGGGGCTCATAAAGTGATTTAGGAAGAAAGAGGTTCAGTCCAGGTGATGAACGTTTCTGTACACTTTCATAACCTGGCCCATTTATCACCTGGTAAAACCATATTTCACCTCAAAGAATGTCTCGCTGCTGTTTTTTCCCCTTTAAAAGCAGTGCCGTTCCCAATGTAACAGTCTAAGCTAATGATTAGCCTTTTTATTACCAAAATAATATTTCTATTTGTTTTGAACGATCTGGAATATTAAAAAAAATATTTTACTATTTAATGAATACTATACTTCAGTTGTTTATAATATTTTTGAACTTCAGGGGTAAACGTTCATCATAGAACTATAAGACATACTTTAGAACTCAGTTGTTACTTAGTATGTATATCGTCCAAAAGCACTAACATCTAAACATTAGCACTAATATATCAAATGTATACGATATTTTATAATTTTTATTCCTTTGTTTAACATATTAAGCAGTTTCCAAGTGTGAGGCTTGAGGACAAGTATCTCAACCCTGCTCCACTTAGCCCCTTGGTTGGACGATCTTCATCATAGTTCGAAGACCAAGATCACAAGTAAGGCCACAGAAAATAGTCCTTCTCGTAAGAGCTTTCCTGTTAAGCCATAAACTGAGATTCTCCAAAGACAATAGACTAAGCTCACCCAGAGGTCGAACACCGATCTATTTAAACGATGTTATAATCAGTGCTCCTTGCGAAACCTGGCACTTAATTTCCACTTGCACTTAAAGTTCTTAGCCTGGATTTTCCTCCCCCGCACAGAAGGTCGTGATTCTTAAGTAATTGATAACAAGTGAATTGAAATTGTGGATGATAATGGCAAACGGTTATCATCTGTAATCATTGACAATCTCTAAACATCTTGGTTAGGGCAACATGCTGTAAATTGATTGTTAAAGGAAGAAATGTACAGAATAAACTAAAGGATACGTTCTTTTGTGAATCTGTCATCACAAGACGGAAGGAAGATAATTAAGCCAGGCTACAGAAAGACTTCCCTTGAAGTTGTAGGCTGTGCTGCCTCCAGAAGCCGATAACTGAGATCCACAGTCTAAAGGTATAGTTCCACCAATGGGACTGGGGTTGAAACTGAAATTTCTTAGTCTCTAATCGCGAAGGCGAATGACAAGCCTCCCCCCCGTGAGTATGAATGATGTCAAAGAGTTGAGAAGTGAGCCTCAATGAGCGAATCAGTTTGAATATGGAAATTCCAATAATTATATAACTTTTTTGAATATATAAACTATACTACAAGAAATAATATTTGTGTACAAGAAATAATATAATGAAAACATCATTGAATATTATTCATGGAGAAATATTGAGCATACAATTACATTGTTGTGTAAAAATACCAATGGTTCCCATGTGGATATTCTCTGTTATTATGTTATTGTTATTAGTATGCGACTTTTACTTATCGGAACTTTATCAGTCAGCTTCCAGGTAAAAAATGATAAAGATTGTCTTACGGTCTTTTTTTATCTTACAAAATAATTATTTAATTAAAATTCATACAATTTTTCGTGATAAATGATACCAATAACCTGGTATCTCTATTTTATTAATACAAAACTTTTAGCACTCGTTAAGTATTTGGTGTTTTAAAATTAATAAACGTTCTAATTTGAAATAAAAATTCCCGAGTATATAATTTTTTACTAAATTATGCAATAAATAAAATATTATACGTACAATAACAGCTTTTAGTAGGCCTACACTTCTTTATTTGTATCCATACCATAAACCCAGTTCATTTATAAAACTATTAAGTGTCATTGTCACTCCTTGGTCTCCCTCCAAGCTGACGTCAGTTTGGCCCCTCTCCAACGTGATGTTTGGTGACCAAGCCGTTTTTATGACACTCCTCTTCCATCATCCATTTTATTATTCTGTCGTATATATTATTTTGAAGTTACATATATACGTACGCTATTTAAACGGACATTGAAAACTATATTTAATGCGTAATAGGGAAAAATGCAATTGTTTTTGATGTATTTATGAAAAAATTAAAGAAAATCTAAATATAACAGTATAAGATCATTTTAACATTAAAGATAACATAATTAATTGTAGTATTTGAATATCACTAAATTCATTTAACGATTTTAAACAGTGTTTTTGTATTTCGAATACTTTTATATAATAACGATTTTTAAATATAATATCCAGAATAAGTTTGATGTTTTTTATATTTAATGTAAAACTACTTGCTAAACTAAAAGTGTTTGCTAACAAATATAACAATACGTAAATATGATTTTAATAGTATAACTAATCCTTTTTATGATTCTTTGAATTATAGACTTTAGTTTTATACATAAAACAGAATTAAAAAAAATAATATAACATTGGCACAAAATATATAAAAAAATATGTTATTTTCAAAATTCATTATAGTTATCCCTATATTCGAAAATCGGAGTCAGCTATAAAAAGCCTATGGTGTTTGGAGGGCATGGAATTTCGTTGTGTCTACAATTATTTCATTCTTTCGAAATTAGCTTTATTTATTTTGTTAATAGCAGTTGTTCCAGTTCATTTTGAATTAAAATGTTGACAACAATTTCAGTGAAGGACATTTTCTTTTTAAGTATCAGTACACCTTTTTCTTTAAGGTTTGATTTTCTTAAAGAGAACCATATATTTGCTCCTGTTTTGTCTTTGCTTATAATTTTGATAACATTATAAAACTGTCTTAGTTATATAGAGGTTTCCACTCTCTTGGTAGCACGTGTATATTTATAGTTTTAAGTTTCTAATGTCAGACCATAAGTCTGCACATTCACCCATTTCCTTATTACTTCTAGACCAATAAGTATAAAACCATTATTATAATAATCCTAACAATTTTCTTATGATATTTCTTTTTTTATTTACTTAATGACATTTCATTCTTAAAAATAAAGACTCAAGTTTATAAATGAATCATAAATTATCATTTTTTCTGAGCTTTTCAAAATTAAAAGTGATTTTATGCATTACGTTTTTCCTAAAAGTGTATATAATCAGTTGTTATTTTTCTACAACGAGTTTCTTTGCAATCCTATTTTGAGAAAAAATAATTTTTTATAGTTTTGTGAAGATATTTAAAATAAATTGTTAATATTTAAGTACCATTTTAACTTTATGTAATAAATGCAATTTTTATAAATAAACAATTTAAATGTTACTAATGAAATATTGTGTATTTTCTTATTAGTATTTTATAGAGATATTATTTTATTGATATGTAACATTATCATTTTATCATTTAGTTGGTCTGGATTGTTCAAAAATAAAAAAAAAACAAAAAACAAAAAACAAAAAACAAAAATGAAAACATAACACTACTCTTTAAATTGTTTTTGGAACAAGTGAACTAACTCTTGAAACACATTATTTCATTATTATAAAATATAAATTTATTTGTTACGTTATTATTGATTACTAAATATAAATTTAGGTCAATAATTTTAAGCTAAACTAAATATTTAAGCTAAAATATTAAATGTTATCTAGTTTGTTTACAAATTTCAAACAAAATAAAAGCATAAACTAAACATACACGCATTAAGTGCTTTTGAATCTCTATTGTTGGATTGTGTGAGATAAGATAACAAAGGAATAGTGACACTTGTGGTTAAAACCACAACACGTAGCGTAGGACTTCTGTGCTTTACTGTTTTATGGTGTCGCATTAACATTTACAGGCCAATAGTTTCGTTCTGTAAGGTTGGCAGAGTTCCAGTAATTGGAGGACTTCCAGTTGTTATTCTTCACTTAATGACGGGTTTGGTCAAGAAAATTGTCTATGATACCTTATTATTGTTTTCAAACAGCTTACTTAAGTATGATTTTAAAACGTTCATATATTTCCAAAACCTTTATGATAACAATCCTAAAATAAAATTATTTTACAGAATAAATTCCATCAATTCATATATAAATCCCGGCCCGCATTTACGAAGCAAATTAACTTTGACACGGCATATAGATTATTAGAAACGTAGTGGAGGTTTATCTAATACTGTGTCTCTTCAATCAGCAGTCACTATACATCATTGTATATGCAAGAAAATCAACATTAAACAAGAGTTAATTATTTAATATTCACTGTTAAACTATAGTAGCAAAGCTAGGGGTAATATTAAATCCGACAATAGTATTTCCAATCGAATATTAATTAGATCAAATATTAAACATATAAATAAATTTTTTATCATAAAAGAAGAATTAAAATTATAAGTGTTTTGGAAATTTATTAACAGATGCTTTAACAAATCTTTGTAACTAATGTATCCTTTCCGTGACACACAATACAATTGTACTAAAATTGAATATTCTCTTTTTATATATGTAATAATTAAAAGTAAGGAACACGGGGCGCCGAAGGAATTCAATGCCTATACGGAAAAACGAAATGAAGTGAACAGATAAGACCATTTTTATGGAGATGTGGAATTGTGTAGACAAACGTAAAACAGATGGAATAAACTGAAACATAAATTCGTTGTTTATTTCGATGCTGATAACAAAGGTGTTAACTTCACTAATTTATTATCACTGGAAGGGAGAACCTAAGGAGTGACTTATACCAAGAGGAATAATATTGTTTAGTTATTGAATTTTGTTTAACTAGGTCAAGAATTACAATTATAGAACTCAACTAGACTGTCACTGGTTTTAATACAAAAATAAAACTAGAAATATTACACAATGTATACTGTATAAGTGGAAATAGAACATAGAGCACATCATTTATGAGTAACCCGAATGGCCTAGCTCTGAATACCTGTAAACAGAGTATATTAGAGCTACAAATACTTAAGAAGTGAAAGTTCAATAAGAAAAGAATGTAGAAAGTTATTTAACGTAGTAATGGTTTTTTTAAAGGAATTTTATCATTGGAATGTCTGTATTTTTGTAACGAGTACAAAAATAAAAGTTTATAAATATTTATTACTCTTTTGTCTGTATTAAGTAATTGTACCATAACACTCATTAGAAACACCTGATATTTAACTTGTTTGCCAGCCAATAAGCTGAATATCAGGTTTAATAGAAAGCTTAGGGTTTAATAGAAATATTGAAGTGCTCAGAAAACCCCAGTTAGGCTAACACATAGTGAAATATTTTTTTTATATTTCACGCTATATAAGTTTGGCATTTCAGTTATGGTTGTTAGTTGATGTTATGTTGTATTAAAAAAAAAAATAAATAATAATAATCTATTTTATTTATATTTTTTAATTAGTGTATATATAAAAGCCTTTTACCAATAATCGTGATTTCTCCAATAATTTACATTTAAATGACTTGAAATTATGTACACAGATTTGTCTTGGCCCCTAGAGGTCACTAAGTAAGGATTTTCATCTCCGACCTTAGTACTCCATCCCACGGGCATCCAAAACTCCACGTTATTCTTATAAAGCTATACTAACTTTTTTTTTTATTCAATTAACATCTGTTAAATAAAAACAGACTGAATAAAATAACTGTGGTAGGCTAAACTTTTAAAATTAAAAATATTAATTGAGTCTATTTGTAAATTATACATACCATCAGCTGTTCTAAATTGGATATTAGATTAAATAATTAAAAAAAAAAGTATTTATCTTTATTTACTTTAAGTAATTTTTGAATCCTCTTGAATATCTTGGAATTTTTACTCTTATTTTTTATTGCAAGTCTTTAAACTATTTTCATTTAGGTTAGAAGTCAAATACCTTTTGATTGTATTAGATTAATTATACAATCTCAATATTATGACTGGTGAATCGGGCGGGTACAACTAGTAATAAATAAAAATAATATATACTAAAAAAACCTGGTTTGCCCATGAGAGGATAGATCATATTTCATATATGTGTGTAGAGAAATGTCCGTTACATTATAAGAACGAATAGGTTAATAGAAACAATCCGTAATAATATATATTTAATTATTACGTCTTACATATTTAATACACTCCTCTGTTTATATGATCATGGAATACATAAAAGAGAGAATCGTACATTTGGTTCTTCACGATATTACTTAAGATGTTTGGCTTAAAATATATATAAAACAATTGAAAACAAAATATACTTTGGATGATTATAAAGAACTATAAACTTCTTCCCTGTCTGTAACGTTTTATGATAAGAATACAAACATTAAATAATAGGACAATATTCATACAGTTTGAAAGGGAGTTATTTTGAATGTATATATTTAAACCGAAACAATGCATCAAACTTCTGACACCTCAATATACCCAAACGACCTCTTCTGTGTGATCAATCATTTACTGTCAACTGGCCGTTGTTGGTTTGGCAACGATGTTTAAAAATGTACTAAATACTTTACTTTACTTAAATACGTTACAATGTACTAAAATAAATTAACATCATTCACTGTATTATATTTACTATAAGTTTGTAATATGTTTCATTAGTATTAAAGTAGACCTTAGTATAATTCATTTTATGTACAGTACACAGCCAAGTAATATTGTTATATTGTATCTTAATTATATAGTGCTCTTTTCACGTGCGAGCATTTCACTTATGTAAACATGTTTTGTGTTCTTATTCCGGAGTTATCTGTTTATCAAATGATTTTGACCTTAATAAGGAATCATTATTACCATTTTACTTCCATATGGTGAAATGGGTTCATTTAACAGCATGGTGAAATGGGAAAGTAGATTTAAAACTCATTCACAATGAACGATTACCTACATTTCAGAATAAAATAATCAACTCCTGTAATCTTAAGTGGCAATTAAATGAAAAATGAAATACGTAAATACAAAGGCTAGAGTAATTATGGACTTTCTTGCCACCAAAAATACAATAATTAAATGTTGAAAAAGTGGTGAAATATGAGTTTATATTTCTTGAGGAGGTTAATTTCATCCGCGGAAAATTAGATTTTGGCCGCAAAACCGAAAACTAGTTTGTTTCGCTATCAGATAAAAAAATTTTAACTCGTTATTTTTCGTCAAATATGTTTTTCATTTCACATGTTTTTTTATGCTGAACACGAATATATAATTGGGTTTTTGCAGTATAATATGTGTTCAGCTTGAAAACTACATGTTTTAATAACCTATCTTATCTTAATTGTCTATTTACTCAACCAAAAGACGCAATTTGCGTTAAAGTTGGGTGTTAGGCCTCCGTGATGGCCTGCCGGCCGTCACTCCGGCGGGAATATAGGTGAATTCGTTTTTTGTGATTTTTCATTATTGTATTATATAATGATCACGTAATGGCCGATAGTCTCGATTCACCGTGAAAGTTTTTCCGTTAAATCTAAAGAAATAATTGTAATAGACCAACACCGTTTTCAAATTAGTATTCAACGTAATTTTATATCAAATTATAAAAAAAGACGATTAAAATACCATTCAAATCAATGGAAATATGTCAAAAATACCAAAAGTTGTGGTATTGGGTTTTACGAAATTTTCGGTAAAATTTCCGCGAAATATAAAACATATCTCGTGAGCATACAGCCAATTAAAGACCCATTTCAAGCAAAATCTCCAACTTTTTTTGATGGCAAGACACTGCATAAAATATCAGGGTTAGTATAAAGTAACATCACATTCAAAAATACTTTAGCCATATGTATTGGCCTCAATAAGAAAGAGAATTACGTTTTTAGCCAACTCTCAGTCTCGATATCTCATAAAGCCTATAACGTAATAAACTGAGGTAATGGTCAATACAACTGAAGTAATGGTCAATGCAATTGAGATAAAGGTCAATACAACTGAGGTAATAGTCAATACAACAGAGGTAAAGGTCAATACAACTGAGGTAATGGTCAATACAACTGAGGTAATGGTCAATACAACAGAGGTAAAGGTCAATACAACTGAGGTAATGGTCAATACAACTGAAGTAATGGTCAATGCAATTGAGATAAAGGTCAATACAACTGAGGTAATGGTCAATACAACTGAGGTAATGGTCAATACAACAGAGGTAAAGGTCAATACAACTGAGGTAATGGTCAATACAACTGAAGTAATGGTCAATACAACAGAGGTAAAGGTCAATACAACTGTAATAAAGGTCAATACAACTGAGGTAATAGTCAATACAACAGAGGTAAAGGTCAATACAACTGAGGTAATGGTCAATACAACTGAAGTAATGGTCAATGCAATTGAGATAAAGGTCAATACAACTGAGGTAATGGTCAATACAACTGAGGTAATGGTCAAAGTCGGTTTAGAAAAAATAACCAAAACCGCAGTAAAATCCCTTTTCAATTGCAACTTTGTTCAGAGTATACGATGGAGTCACCCTTTACGGACGCGTTCAAATCGCCATTAAATCTTGTAGAGGTGTTTCTTTACCCAATATCTACCCAATGTACTTTACATCTCACGCCTAAAGCACATACCAGTTTCCTAAATATTGTTTGATTGGTTGGATTGGTTTTGAACAAATATTTATCAATAATCCACTAATATTATTCAGTTTAATAAACACATGTTCTTTCAGTAATTAAATTATAGTGATTTTTTCGTAGACTATGTTATTATTTTAATATCCTAATAGTTACACAATTGTTATCTCAATTCAAGGTATATAGACTGCCTCATGAAGTTCTATTTCTGCAGCCTTGTTGTTGATCTTAGCCCTCTAAACCTTGGGAAGTAGTTTGTCTTCAGCGTCACTTTAGATTTCTATGAATGACTATGGTTAAATATTTTGGCCAGATGGAAACTCGTAGGACTTCGGTTCGTACTTGCTCTCGTATATTGAACTTATTTACAAGGCACTACAGAAAGTAAAAAAATCTAAATTTTTATAAGTGAAATTTAAAATCACATTGGTAATAGTTTATTTACCTTATGTGAAATAGTACAGAATTAACATTGACTATCCTCAGTTATACAATGTTTTTGAACATGCTTCCAAAATTAGTTTTTCCTATAAAAAATGAAAGTGACATTTTCATTTTCAAATAGTTTTTTAATTAGCATAATACGTGTTGGTATATATACAGTACAAGTAAACGTCACACAACACAAATTTATAACAATATAAGCACAAAATGCACAAATATATTACAATACAAGCACAAAATGCATGAATATTATGGTAATCGATTTCTGTGAACCACGCTCACTTTCCTCAGACCAGAGGGATTCACAAACGAATCATTCTGTGTGAAGAATCCAAAAAGGGATTCTTTTGGGAATCCTTCTGGTCTGAGGAAGGTGAGCGTGGTTCACCGAAATCGATCACCATAATATTCGTGCATTTTGTGCTTGTATTGTAATATATTTGTGCATTTTGTGCTTATATTGTAATACATGTCTGTTGTGTGACGTTTACCTTACTGGATTTTTATTTCCAAGCTAAAGAGAGGTTAGGATAAATAAAAGTTTTTTGTTAATAGTCAAATTCAAAGAGGTCAGGATTTTAGATTTAAACCACTTTGCAATAACGGCAAGCCTTTAATATTGTAAGTACTTTGTCAAAAACCTATACATTTAATTATGTTTCACTATAACAGAGATAGTACTAGTCATTTAACGTACATAAAATGCATTCTTTACATTCTAATATTTAAATAAAACTATATGTTTCAAGATGAAACTGATCTTATTTCGTGGAAACTGCATTTAATTTTATTTTTTACTATATAACAAATTTTAACAGTCTAAAAGTACTATTATTAAACCAAATAATATAAGTCCGTAAATTTGCCTATAGAAAACTACGGTAGATAGTATAAAAATTTGAAAAATCACTTTAAATAAAAAAGAAAACTTACTTACTAAACAAGAACAAAATTTTGGTTTATACGACTCGTCTTTCCCCTCTAGTCTACTCTGCCATTTAACCTCTAATGTTTGCCACACATTTATTTTGTAAGTAACTCTAGTAGTAAATTATTTTGTAGCAATACAGTGGTCACTGTTACTAACTTATGTCTCCTGTTACAATAAACAGTACCATTTTCAAACCAAATGGTCAATTCATACAAACAATTATACTATAAATATGACGCGGATATAGTTTAAAAGTTAAAAAAATCGAAGTTTAATACATTATAACTCATAAATTTAGTATCAAAACATAAAATTACAAATCAATTTATTGCGTCTTTGGACAAGGAATAGAAATAATGGTGGAAAGAAAGCGTAACAAAAATTTATTCAAATAATAAGAAACCCTCATCAAAAATATGGCGAAGAAATACTTCATTCTACAAAAATATAATGCTCTTTTTCCTTGACTCGTATTTTTGTAGTTTCATAGCAAAGCCTCAAAGTAGGTCAACCGTGGAAACGTTTACAACACATTTACCTCTGATATTGCAGGCAAGACTAAAGATTCCAAAGAGTGTTTGGATATTTTCCAAAAACAGGTTCTCCTTTTATCCGAGCTCTGTAGATCCTTTTGGCCTTTGGTATATCCCTAACCTATTCAACAGAATAGACAATGTACTAAACCAACAATATGTTACAATCAAATTGATTGTAATTATGTTATTTATATTACTTGATTATAATTGTTACCATAGAACCTGATAAAGCTTATTGGACCTATATTTATTAAGGTTACTTATCTTTGTTTTATTTGATGATTTTTTTATACTAAAATAGTTAATAAATTAAAGTAATAACTAAGGCACTGTTAACACAACATTTTGTCTATTAATAAGTCGTTTTTATCTAATCTAATGTTTCATATTTTGACTGTATTAATTGTGAATAGACACGCATAAGTGTATTCATATTTTATAATATATACATAAGTTTCAAACTGATTGCCAGGAATATATTTATTCCTTACAAATCTGAAATAAATTTAAAAATTGACATACTTTTTCAATGTAGTTAAAAAAAACACGAAAAGGTTCATTGCTATTGTTAGTTATGTTGCATTAAATATAAGGTAATACATTTAGTTATTTTTAATACTTGAAATATTTTTAAAAATAAATAAGACGTAATTATTTTCAAAACTTGTGTTTTATGGTAGTTTAAATAATTAGATAATATTTTGTAAAAAAAAAATTACCACATAATATTTATAAATTATTTTTAGTTTTTCATTTTCAGTAAAAATATTTGTATAATGAATATTTATAACTGTTTATTTTAATGGAAATGTATGCTTAAAAATACTTTTAAATATTTTATAAATAGCTGCTTAGTATAAGTTTTTTTATTTCGTCGAATATATTGTTGAGAATACAATATCTACCATTAATAAATATATTAATAGTATATATTTTTCCATTTATATATATAAAAGGCATCATGGTTCCATCAATTAGAATATGTGCATCCAGTACACTGCACGAGTCTTTTTTGATCGTTTTAATCATCTTATTAAAGAAAACATGATAAATTTGTCAATCTATATATTTTATAAAACAATTAGATAAACAAAATTAATTTTGAAATATTATTGTTTTTATATCTACAGTTAAAAATATTAGTTATCAAGGATGGCTTTATGGGAATCGTATAATACAAAAAGCACAAAGAAATAAAAAAATGTGATGACGATATTTAGTTTTATGTATTCATCGATGGCCTAACGACCACTCTACGTGGAAGATATAGAGATTTCCTGTTCACATGTTTTCCCCTTACAACCAGTTTAATAGACGTAGAACTTCCAAATAGTTTCCACTTAATGGCAGCAATTAGTGTTATCATTCGGAGAAACTCAAGCTGTTAAATTTTTTATATTGACTAGATGTACTTGAAATCTTAAAAAAACTTAATATCCCTCGGAGATTCTTTTACTTCTTCAAAATTGACATATTTGATTAACAAAGAAATACATTTCAATAAATATACTGTATTTCACTTATCCTATTGGTAAATTCTCAGCTTTGTTTGGTTTTAATGTATAGAAACGAAAATGTTTGGTTGTCCTATTTTAAACAAAAAAAATCTGAGGGCAAACATGTGGAATAAGTAAAATGACTAAAGTTGGTAAATCGCTCTCATGGCAATAACGATCACCTAAGATAGTCTCATGTCAATGTAAATACCGTGTCAGAAAGTAACTTGATGTTGAGGGTTACGAACAGTTCAGTGTTGCCAAAGGAAGGAAACTCAACTCCAAACAAAAAGAAAATATTACGAATAAAATTACGAACGATTTAAATTGCACCTTATGTTTGCATTGTAAAGATTGATATTAAAGATTGATAGTCGACTTTTGAATAAGAATTTAAACCAACATAAAAGTAATATAATACATTTATAAAGTATAGAAAATAACAAATATAACAATAAAACTATCCTGTAAAAAAACATGAGTATTTTAGGGTAGGGTTTTAATAAAAAAGTACATAAATAGTATCAAACCTGCTGAAATGTAGATGTTCTGCTGTGCAAAAGCTGTCTTTAGAAACTAGTGTTAACTATTATAATCTGATAGTATTAAACTCTGTACTTATCTGTTAGAGTAATTGAGGACTTTAAATTGAAATAAAAATGGAATATGGTAACTTGTTATTATTTACATCTACTTGCAATATATTTTTAAGCTACTTAAAACATAATTCAACGAGAAAAAATCATTACTGCGGAATATTTAACTAAGAATACAAAAAAATTTAGTGATAGCTATACCATATGTGTAACTATTCATACAAGTACAGTTTATAGCATAATACAACATGAACCTAGAACTAATCAACATGATGACTCAAGATACAAAATAAAAATAAAAATTGAATAAAATAAATTGGAAGAAAACATGTGCTTGTTTGAAAATTTTTAAAACTAAAAATTGATAGAAAACTATTTATTGAATAAATTAAAGTATAGAATCAACTTATACATGAATGTAAGAGGTTATTTTTATAGCTCCGCCTTACATAGTATTAGTAGGGATTGGTCAAAGAATAATAATGTGATTGGCACATTTTATATTATGATATGTACAAATGCAAACAATGTACTATAACTTGGTAATTTTTATCGAAAATAAATCATTATTTAATGCTACGATACTACGTAAGATATGGAAATTATCCAGTCAGAAACTTTGTAGGGGTTTGACAGTTTGTAACAGTCGTACTACACAACTGGAGTCTGTAGATATTCCCGGTGGAACTGGAAATGCAATATCCAGTTCTCTGAACAGACAGCTTACACGAGAATTCATATTACAAATTTAACTTTTGGTTTTTAATTTTCCAAGATATTGTTTTTAGCAAACTATAGCAAAAAAATATTAAATTTATAAAATCAGCTTAAAAATATTTTTCAAACTTTACAATTATACAAATTGACTATAATTTATCAATCATCGTCTGGGAATAATTGTTGGTCATCGTCTGGGACTAATTGTTGGTCATCGTCTGGGACGTCCATAAAAAAAAACAAGTAGATTTGTTGTTCTTAAGTGGTATTGAAATTATAACCTATTACTATATTTATAGGCTATAATTCGTTTAATGAAATATAATAAAAAGAAATATTTCGTATTAAAACTGACGTGCCTTGTAATATTAGAACTATAAGTCCAGGTAATAGTCGTTTTAATACATGTTTTATTTAATTAGGCTTATTGGTATGTAATCACTAATTAAGACAGTCAAGTGTACATATTTTATTTATCAAGCGAAAATAGCTAAATGTATCAACTCGTCTATTTGCAAAATACATGTTTACTAATTAGGTAGGGCACAACACGTCAACAAACAATACAGGGTGTTTGAAAAGTGTGGTGCAAGGCTTCAGAAAACGATTAAATAAGCAAAAATAAACATAAAATTCCTATGAAAATATGTCTTATCTCGCTTGGTTTTGAGTCTGTCTGTCTGTACGTGTGTTTAAAAAAATACTATATCTCCAGAACGGTATTGGCTATAGTTTTGAAACTTGACTCGAATATTGAACTTTACACCACCTAATATAATCAAAAAATATAAAATAGTATTTTTCTATTTTTTATTTTTGTTCAAAATGGCGGCCGTTTAAAAATGTTAGTGCTAGATTTCATGAACAACAAAGAATAAACAAAAAGTTGTTGTGATAGCTAATAGTAAGCTTAAAAAGAGGCAAATATTTTTTCATCATTTATTACAACCGAACAGTAAATAACTGAGAAAATGTTAATTGTCTGACTGTGTGCAAAATGTTTTTGTAACTTTTGATAACTGTGCCTACTGACTTGAACAAAACCACAGGTCAAATTTTGCACACAATCAGAAAAATTACATTCCGATTGTAAGAAATGAGGTAGGCTACTAAATATTTGCCTATTTATAAGCTAAATATTTGTTATCGTAACATCTTTTTGTTTTTGCTTTGGTTTTCATGAAATGTAGCATCAACATATTTTAACGGCCGCCATTTTGAAACGAGTAAACATATTATTTAAATATTTAGAGTATATTTGGTGGTGTGAAGTTCAATATTCGTGTCAAGTTTCAAAATTATAGCTAATACCGTGTAGGAGATATAGTATTAAAAAAAGATACTCATACAGACAGACAGACGCAAAACTAAACGAAATAAGGTACATCTTCATAGGAACTTTTTTGTTTTGTTTTTGCCCATTTAATCATTTCCGGAAGTTTTTCCCCATACATTCCAAGTGTGTTGCTGTTTATACAATGATGGAATTCAACGTACCATACTTGTAGTATTGTATTAAAATAAGAATTATTACAATAATTGGTTAGCTAAATATTGGTTTAAATATCTTTGAAAATTAAATGAAATAGTGGTCTTTTTCGTTGTATTTCTGGCATGTTTAACTGGGATTAAAAATTGGTGTGTATATTAACTTATTTTTGTATATAGAGACAACAAATTTTTTTTCAAACATATATATAGACGTAATAAAAACACAATAACAACTTAAAAAAACAATACATTAATAGTGGTCTATGATGTACAAGAATATTTTGAAAATATAAATCAGTCTGCATCAATAAATACACTATTAAAAAATAAAGTATTATTCATATAAATTACATCTTAAGTATACAGGTAGTAATAAAAGCAAAAAAAAACAGGGCAGTAACAAAAAAACCTATACAACTTGTATATAGTTTTTATATAAAATTATTGTAAAACATATAATATAACCCGTATTAAATAGAGAAACATTTAGTGAACAATATATTAGAAGAATAACTGTATAGGCAACACTCGCAGCGCATTAATGACGTGTCTTAGTGACCTACACATTGACATCTATTTAGTTTATCATACTTTACATTACATACATTTTTAATGTAAGATGTATTAATAGTAGCATTTCAAACCCCAGCTCTTCTACCATTTGGCAGTATGAGTTAAACTTAGCTCAGAGAACTTTTATTTTCTCAGGAATAAGATAGGAAAGATAAGAATAATAAGATCTTTTCCGTTAACTCACTACCACTAATTGTTTCCCCGTTAATTCACTACCGATTGATAAATATTCTATTCCTCTAAAAACTGTTCCCCCATATTTTTACGTCCACAGTGCTATTCCTTATCCGCCAGGAATCCGATATCACTGGTCTTGTCTTATCGCTTTCCAAGAACTTACGCACGGAGAGTGAATTTCACGGTAAGTCAATCATTGGATTTACCAGTTTGTGATCAACTTTAGTAGCTACGTAGCCTAACCTAACCTAACCTAATCTCATCGTACTTGCAATAAAAGTAGTGGTAGTGAAATAACGGAAAAGGTCCGAATAGTAATAGAATAAATATTAATTTTTACATGTTTTGATAATGTAATAGTTAAAAATAGTCTTTCAAAATATAAGGAAATGAGATCTAAAGAGATAATTCAAAGCAACTACCGTTACATACCATTTAGCAGTAAAATAAACTCGTTTAATGTTTGTTTTATTTGGCTCCGTGGAAGCGAGTTTTCCTGTACATTGGTGTCCAAATGGCCAATAAATCTTCCAGAGACCATTAAGTTTTATGTTACTATTTAGTAGAGGGAGTTGTGGTGTGCTTCAAAAATGTCAATTTAATTTGAAGTACGTAATATTGATTAATTAATAAGTTATTTAATCGAGTAAAGATATTTACAGTTATGTTTTATGGTTATATATTTTACTTAAAAAATCTAGAGTATAATATATCCTCAATATTTTTCAATATGTCATATGACAGTAGGATTTCCAAAAAATATATACTTCTATATTTTTTAAACTGTTTTTCGAAAAAAATGCAATTATACGTATTATAAAGACCAAATTACATTCGCTTGAACAAAACTTTGCAAAAAAAGATAATTATTTGATTAAAAGTTGATAACTAACAATATTATCCCAAATAAACAATGATTCTAATAGAAGATATAAAAAATTTAAATTAATAATAGTTTAAACAGAAATATTTAAAAATATTATATATTTTACGTTCTACACGAATAAAGTTTATAATAGATATTCCAACCAAACTCTGAAAATGACATACCTACTTTAACAATATTCATCATAAAGTAAAAATAAACTACATGAATATGATTTAATATATAAAAGTAATGTATTTTTTATACGGATATTATTAGCCTACATACCTATTTGAAATTAAAGGTAAATCGTTTGAAATTGATATAAGGATTTCTTATGCAAGCTAAACTTATTGAAGCATTAAACATCTTATTATCATAGTCCCTAATCTATTATATTATTGTAATATTTTAGTATTCTAATATCTAAATACATCATAAGTTTAACTTTTAACTTTAACTTTTACATTGATACTTAGCCTCGTATGAATATTATTCTTCTGAATAACGTTAGTAATTTTCTACGCCAGTAAACTTGTTTTTGTGGAAAAAGTAAATTATCTTTTAAATCCTAACCGGGTTGAAATATTTAACATCTATTGAATTGGAATCGTCAAGCAAGTAATTATGTATTCCAATAATTAATAATAATAATATTGCATAATTTACATTGAAAATATTTATTGCTACCCAAGTTTAAAATGAAACTGTCGAAGGACCAACGCCATGTAATTCCTTTTTACATAATTCATAACGTCAGGGGCAGTGACCGAATTAAACTATAGAAAAAGGTGCAAAGACAAAAATACTAACTTCACTTTGAAAGGTGTTTTATTATCCAAGAAAAATCTTAAGATTATACCGTAAATGTCTTTATATATTTCATAAATTATTTTTAACGAAAAAATCTCATAAAATATTAATAATTGCTCATATTATTATCGTTTTATAATGGTTATCGTGTCATAAACATATTATAAACAAAATAATATTCGAAGGAACATATATTACGAATAAATTAAAGGAAATATAACCTCCGAAATACCAATGTATTCATAAATTAAATGGAACATCCATACTTGATGTCATCGTATAATGCCTCTGTAAAATCCCAGAAGTGTTAAGTCCCTACGTGCTTTATACACGTAAAGCACAATTATTGGTGTTTCAAAAATAATGCACTACCATAAGGTAAACCTATTTTGTAATTAAAAAGCATTAGGGAACCATGAGTTTGATATTTGGAACTCTTGATAAAACATTTTTGGTTAAATTATAATTAATGTTACTTTAGTATTTTCCTTGAGTTATATTGAGTTATTTATGATGGATATACACATATAAAACTACTCTAAGAAGATGTTTAAAATAATAAATTATTAAGTAAGAAACACTATGGCAATTTCTGTTTATATTACAATATGAATTTGTAAAATACATTTATTTTAAGATTAATTAATTGTAATAACTATAAAACATTTTTGTTAATGTTTTAGTATTAATTTTCATAAATTAGTTAAAGGAATTTATTATTTTAGATCGTCTTTGATAATAATATAGCTTTTATACTAAATTTATAATCTTGTGTTAATGTCCGATTTCGTATTGACCGATTAGCTCAACAAGTTTTGTTTTTAGACCAGGAATCCAACAGTGGATTTAATTTACAATTTAGTTATATATAATTGTATTTAATTTTACTCCTTATAAATATATGCTTAAAATTAAGGCTACTTTATAAAGAGTTATGTAACATTAAAACATTAAATAATTAGAAAAAAATGATGTAGACAGATCTTTATACTGAAAACAAACCTTTCGTGCAATAAACTAAAAATGCAGATGTTTAAGTACTATGCTTAAAAATAATACAAATTATTTTTGATTTATGAAAGAAACTATATTACATAAGAATGTAACATAGTGAGACTCTTGGAGAACTCACTATCCCAAAGTCTAAAGTAGTTAAATTTTTATATAAAGCGTTTTTTCTTACATCCGAATTATACTTGTTAATTGATTTAAGTTCAATAAAAAAATTAATTCATAATAATTGGCCTTACGCTCACAAATACATTCAATCAAGACATTGAAGTAGTTTCATTCAGAACAAATGTTCTATAAAGAGCCTATTTTAGAACAGTTGGTATAAATAATCTCTTTTAGCAATAGATTTAGTAAAATGTAAAAGAAATGACTGTAAAATAATTTCTTAGACATATAATCTAAATAATCAGGTCTCTCAATTTATTAGTAATGTGTCAGTAAAATTTACTTCTAAGGCTTCATTTTAAACAATTAAAAATATAAAGGCAGACTTTGGATAGTACAAATTTTACATACTTTCAATATCAAAACGTGAAACACATTAGTTTAAAGGGACAGCAGTTAGTGACAGATTGGTAGATTTATTATTAAGATAATTGGTTTCAATATGCGTTTATATTATTTTTAGCATATTTTCAGTATTAATATCATTCGGAAAATCTTTTGGAAATATTTTGATAAATTGTAATAAATTGCTTCAAAATGTACAATTATGATTTATTTGTTATTGTTACTTGTTTAAATATATTATATACACACACGGTGGCAATGGATAACCCAAAAAATCAATCATACACATTTAGCCGGGCCGTTCCAATTATTCTATTGTCATAACATCGCTTTTGTTTTGGGGTTGAACGGACAAACGATCTATTCTGTAATAATAGTAACTGTATTACAGTATATTATTGAACATAATATGGCTTATTAAAAATATATACCAAAAACTACTACCGAAAATTATGGTAATTTGATAACGGTCAAATTTAGACCAACATTTATGACCTCGATACACATATTTATGTCGAATTCCTTTGACGGTTTAGTGAGTCAACTAACCAAATAACGTGCAGTATTGTAAGTAAGTCCTAGGTTTTATGGAAACAATAACCATTATACAGGCATAAGGGTAGGTTAGACGATTTTACTTCCACGTTAAAATTGTTATCAAAGCATGACTAGACCTGTCTCTCTTTATACATCGTACACTGTGACACTTATCCAGATCGGGTGTTATGTTGCAAATAATGTTTTTTACCAAATAATAACTACACTTGAGCACTGTAACAATATTACATGACCTGGAAACATTAGAAATCCTCATCATTAATTTTAGGAACATTTCCTAGATGGATAGATCGTGAACGTGAAGCAGGGAGCTACGGCTGTTATAGACACTAAGGCCTCTTCAGCCTAGGATAGGTATGTGAAGGGTAACTGGGCCGAAATCATCATGACTGTACGAGGCAAGCAGGCAGCTCGGGTCCCCGGAAAGAAGGTCCCAAGGAAACATGGCTTCTGAAACAAACAAAGGAAAAAACAAGAAAAATAAAAATTATTAGAGAGCTAACTGAGGGTGAAACAGTTGCTTAACTGAGTTTTGAAAGTGGGACTTAAAAAAGAAATTGCATTTAAGATAAAAGTGAAGTACTTAAATTAAGTCTTAACTTCATTCATGAAAACGTAAACAAAAACAAACTTCATAATGTTTTAAAAGCATTATTAAGTTTCATTATACACGAACCTGACATATTACATCGGTATCTCGTTCTAAATTGTGTGTCTCAAGTTTTGATGTATAGAAGCAATATGTTCAAGAAAAGAGGCAGATCATTTCCCAATACTTCTGTCTTCTCCTTCAGTTCTACCTCTCTATATCATACTGTATCCTACCACTTATTTCAAGAGGATTTATTGTCAAGCTTTGGAAAATATATGATTTCAGGTTCATATATTTGACGGACAAAATATACAAGATTATAACACGTTTTCATGCACATTTTATATTCATATAATATGTGTTTTTAATTTAATTTATGTAAAGAGATCTTTATGTATTTTTAGCATTCAGTATTCATAAATACATACAGATTTTTTTACTCTTCAGTATTCAATTTTGTATATTTTGTAAACATATGATATTTTATTCTGTTAAGGTTGATTATAAATAGTTTTATACTCTTTACAGATGTTATGCCATTTATGAGCTTATCATTATAAGATATTTTATTTGTTTTTTTTTTATTTATTCATAAGACGCCGATCGTCAAGATATGGGCGAATTTGGATTTCGAATGAGTGTGATGAGTGTAGATGAGCGAATGTAGTCATTGTTACAAACTAAGGCTGACTATTCCTTAGAAAGTGTCATTAATTAATAGCCCAATGACAAATGGACAGCCGGTGGTTATCAGCTGATCCTTCTCAAAATGTGTTATGACTCTGATTGTGATCGAACTAACAACCTTTAGCTTATATATATATGTAATACGTTGCATTAATAGATCCAGGGAATTTCATAAATACATTTTTCTTGCACATAATATTTTAATTAGAAGGATCTAGGTTTCTAAGAGGCTATTTAGTTGACATTAAAGTTACTTTAAATAATTGTAAATGTAAGAGTTCTTGTTGAAATGTCTAATGGTATTGTTTTCATATCGGGGTATATTTTAATTAAGTAAAATGTTTTTTAGAATAATGATAAAATGTTTTTTCCTGGCATAGGCCACAGACATGACAATTGTTTGAGTAACTACAAGGGGTTTGAATCTGTAAGCTAAACATGTTGCTATCACAAAAAAAAAATTTCCTCATAGGTAACCTACGATAGATTAAAAAACATTTTTTTGGATATAGATTTTTTGGAGACTATTTCACTTTTACTCCTAAAACGTTCAGTTAATTTAGTTTATTTGTGAAGCGCATTTGGAGTTCCACGTCCCGCGAGAGTTTAGTGGACAAGTACTTACTAACCTTAGAATCTATGCGTGGGGTAGGTCCTATTGCTAACAACTAATGTGAGGAGACACATTTCCCTCACCGATAACAGTTTTAAATTCGTAATCCGTTCCTTTTTACCATGACAGAATCAGTTCGAAAAAAACACACCTAAGTGTCAGCAGTCTGTTGACAGGTTTGGATTTCACTTCGAGCAGTTTTTTTAAACTGACTTTAAATCTATACTGCTTGTTTGAAAAGTGCCCTGAAACGAAAGTGATGAAGATCACAAGCACATTCTCTGTATTCATTAACCTACTGCCTTATTGTCAATACTATCATCTCCTCAGGAACAACAGCAAGCAGGTTACAAATATGACTCAGCAAAGCAGGTCAAAAATATGACTCAGCAAGCAGGTCACAATTATGAATCAGCAAGCAGGTCACAAATACGACTCAGCAAGCAGGTCACAAATATGACTCAGCAAGCAAGTCACAAATATGACTCAGCAAGCAGGTCACAAATATGACTTAGAAAGCAGATCACAAGTATGACTTAGAAAGCAGACCACAAATATGACTCAGCAAGCAGGTCACAAATATGTCTCAGCAAGCAGACCACAAATATGAATCAGCAAGCAGACCACAAATATGACTCAGCAAGCAGGTCACAAATATCACTCAGCAAGCAGGTCACAAATATGACTCAGCAAGCAGGTCACAAATATGACTCAGCGAGCATGTCACAAGTATGTCTCAGCAAGCAGGTCACAAATATGACTCAGCAAGCAGGTCACAAATACGACTCAGCAAGCAGGTCACAGATATGACTCAGCAAGCAGGTCACAAATATGACTCAGCAAGCGGTCACAAATATGACTTAGAAATCAGACCACAAATATGACTCAGCAAGCAGGTCACAAATATGTCTCAGCAAGCAGACCACAAATATGAATCAGCAAGCAGACCACAAATATGACTCAGCAAGCAGGTCACAAATTCGACTCAGCAAGCAGGTCAAAAATATGACTCAGCAAGCAGGTCACAAATATGACTCAGCAAGCAGGTCACAAATATGACTCAGTTAGCATGTCACAAGTATGTCTCAGCAAGCAGACCACAAATAGGACTCGGCAAGCAGGTCACAAATTTGATTCAGCAAGCAGGTCACAAATATGACTTAGAAATCAGAACACAAATATAACTCAGCGAGCAGGTCACAAATATAACTCAGCGAGCATGTCACAAATATGACTCAGCTATTTATAACTATTTTAAATTGAAAATGAAAATGTATGGCAGTACTCTCTGATATCCGACACATCATTATATATAAAAGTGTTTATTTTGTATGTTTGACATTTATCCTTGAGACGTTAAGAGCTTAAAATTAATTAAAATTTTTGTATTTGAGGTTTATACTACCTTAAATTCCGTCAAGTGTCCCAAGACGTCGTCACTTGATGGAATATAAGGTAATATAAACCTCTAATATAATTAGACAGTGGTCCGGAGGCAATACATTATAACATTTTTGTATATAACATTGGTTCTCTATACAAATACGTGTAAAAATGTAAAATAGCTGTTATAATGTAAGCAATGATGTTTATAATTGAGAAGGTTATATTTTTAATCTCAGTAATAACATTTTGGTTTTAAATTTAATTGAAAATAGGCTGGAAACCAAGTGCATTAAGTATGTTAAATGGCCTATTATGACTGTACTAAATGCACTTTAACCACTAATAATAATTATTGTTAAACGTCACATGCCGAGGCGGAAGGCCTAGGTATCCGAGCGCAGAAAGTGATGGGGTCAGCACGTGAAGCGTGTAGGGGTGTTCCCTAGTATTATATATTGTACTGACCAATTCCTCATTTTACGTGAATTTTTAAAATATAAATTGCACATGACAAACTACAATCACGTCTGTATTTTAAAATGTCAACATAGTTAAATATGCCTACATATACGCCTACATTTGAAAGTGGGACCATTTATACACGGAATAATGGTAGTTGTTATTTATTTATTTACCTCATAAGTAAGTTGCGTTAAAAAGGTTATTTTATAATAGATTAAACATGAGAAAGGGCAATATTCCCTAATTTAACCTCACTAAAGAAGTTTTTCAAATAAATAAACCATTATCCTCAGTTTTTCACATAACAGTTTACTATATCTGCCCCCATCAAACTGCTATATTATTGTTGCAACCATTGAATGGTGACTGTTTCATAATGAAGATGACTGATAACAGCTGATACTAACCTCCACAAATCTTAGTCCACATGAAGGTAGGTTACAGAAATATGCTATTAGTTCCAAGGTATAACGTTTTTACTATGGAACAAAAAAAGATTTACAAAGTAAAAATCCATCATTTAATAAAAATAATTAATCCAAAACAAAAGACACACAAAAATACCATACAAGTAATAGTGAAATTTTCAGGTTGAAGAAGTGTTTCTATCACTGTGTTAATTGTATGTATATATCTGAGAAATATCTGCAAAGATTAAAAGTCTGTTACAATTATTACCAATGTGGGTTTTCATCCAAACCTAAAATACTTGAAACCTCCGTTTGAAAACCATTAACACACGTTCATATCTTAATTGTTTTATGAATCATATTAATTTATATATTAATACACGTCAACACCACTGTACGTGTATGGGGTCGGCGGATGTGTCAACAACACTGTATGTGTATGGGGTCGGCGGATGTGTCAAAAACACTGTATGTGTATGGGTGGGCGAGTGGGTCAACACCATTGTATGTGTATGGAGTGGGCGGATGTGTTAATACTCAGTTATGTTCCTAACAAAACATCCGGACTCTGGCTACCACCCAACATGACACACAGACTTCTCTATTAGTGTCCAAGCCGATGGTAACCATTGAGTGGACGCCATGTTGATATTAACAGGACAAGTATAGAACCTATCGCCTACAATATCCACAACACTTAGTCCTCAAGTAGCTGGGTTAATTAACCCAGAACTTTTTCTTTTATAACTTGTATTTATGCTTGATCAACTTATTTTAGTATATATAAATAAAATCATTGTTCGAAAAAACACGCATTTAATACCTATAACCCATACTTTTAAATGTTTAAAATATTAAAGACTGATATTATTAAAAATGTACTTTTATTTCTATACGATAATTTGACACATCAATTGGCGCAGTCTGCGAGTTGTCATATAGTAATTGAATGCACCAAGATAATCATTATAATAAACGTGAAAATAATTGATAGTAAATTCATCATGACACTATATTATTAATTAATTGGCGTCAAGTCCTTAATAGACTAGATATCCCCGATGAGGGAGTAATATGATGCTTATGTATTTCAATAATTTAAATTATGGATGATTTGACGTAATTTATTAATCATGCACATAAAATTTATAAATACTTAGGTAATAAATATATAAAGTACCCATATATTGACAAGACATTCGTCTTTAAATAAACGGCAGGGTAAACTGTGTTATAGAGAGGTAGAATATAGAGGTAATATAACAGTATTGATCTCTTAATTTTTAACATATTGCATCCGTAAATCAAAACTTGAGATACAAATTTTTTAAAGAAAAGTCACGCTCATATCATAATTGAGAGAAATTATATTTAAGGTATAGTTCTAAATGGATAATTATTTAATTTACTATTCCCTAATTTTTTAATATTAAAATTGTAAGTTCAAAAATCGTACTTCAACACTTTCTATATTTATTTAAGATAAGTCGTCTGGATATTTAAGATCGTTGCACTACTTCATCCATCTCATAATCGTTTCGATTTCCATTTAAGTTCAACAGTCTTAAAGTTTGTTCATCCTAAAATCAATATTCAAGGCCGCATGTTTTAACATAATTTTATTTTAGTTAGCAATGGATTTATATTTAAAGTTAATCATGTAGCTGATATTACGAACTCACTTTAAAATACTGTAAAATGTTATTACTTTAAATAAGGCACTGGGCAATTCAATATTTGACCGAGACCTAGATTCAACTCTAGTTATTATACATATCTTACTCCTATGAAAGTCATACGTGATAGTGTCATATTCTTATAACGAGCAAAGATACGTACAATACAATGTTATAAACAATCAAACGTGGTTTTTATAATGAATTCTTCAACTAAAAAAATTGTTGCCACAATAGTACAATTGGATTAAACACAATGTTTTAACTAACAGTTCAAAAGAGAATAAAGTATATTTGTTAGACCATTGTTTTATACTGTTGAAGTTTATCTTGTAAACGTTTCAGTTTTATATTATAGTGGTGTACACAATTAAGTCGACATAAACTACAAACTGACACTTGCCAACGCATGTTGGGCACTCTGTTAAAAGAAATAATAAATTATTTGATTTGACTGTAGCGTAAACCTACCTAGTTATACTGGATGGAGTTGTAAACCTACCTAGTTATACTGGGTTGAGTTGTAAACCTACCTAGTTATACTGGATGGAGTTGTAAACCTACCTAGTTATACTGGATGGAGTTGTAAACTTACCTAGTTATACTGGGTTGAGTTGTAAACCTACCTAGTTATATTGGATGGATTTGTAAACCTACCTAGTTATACTGGATGGAGTTGTAAACCTACCTAGTTATACTGGGTTGAGTTGTAAACATACCTAGTTATACTGGGTTGCGTTGTAAATCTACCTAGTTATACTGGATGGATTTGTAAACCTACATAGTTATACTGGATGGAGTTGTAAACCTACCTAGTTATACTGGATGGAGTTGTAAATATACCTAGTTATACTGGGTTGAGTTGTAAACCTACCTAGTTATACTGGAAGGAGTTGTAAACCTACCTAGTTATACTGGATGGAGTTGTAAACCTACCTAGTTATACTGGATGGAGTTGTAAACCTACCTAGTTATACTGGATGGAGTTGTAAACTTACCTAGTTATACTGGGTTGAGTTGTAAACCTACTTAGTTATACTGGATGGAGTTGTAAACCCACTTTTGGCTACGACGAATAAATACATCAAATTTTTTTAAGTAAGCATATAAAATTGTCCAATCAAAATATGTCCGGGTCCACTAATTTAAATTAAACGAAAATTGTCATTCTAACAAGAAAAAAATCGCTCATTTCATTTATGCGCCCAAATATGATTTTTCTTCCAATAACATATTAACAACAACAACAAATTAAAGAAAGTTTTGATTTATTTGTATAAGGGTGTAACCATAATACTTGGACAAACTTCAGGAAGTTGTTTCTGGGGCCAAACAACGAAAAAGTTCTTTAAACATATGTCCTAATATACACCTCTTTCTGTCTGACTGTCAGTATTTGTTTTTACATTATAATATTTTTCTCATCAAGCATAAAGGGCAGAGTGTTGAAATTTGGCACCTACTAGCAATATTCTATTAAAGAAAAAAAATGTCGGAAAACTAAATAATTATGGCTAGTTAAAAACTTTGACGTTAAATTCCATTAAAACTACCCCCTGTAAAAAAAGAGTAATAAACTGTAGGAAATCACCTTATAAAACTAACGTTACCTTATTTATTGAAAAAGAAATAAAAACAAAAATGAATAATTTATGCTATTTTCTTATTTGTTTTCAATAAATAAGGTATCAATCGTTTTATAATCAAATTTCCTACTGTTTATTACTTTTGTGTTTTTTTATACAGGGTTTAGTTGAAATTGAATGTAATATCAATGTTTTTAACTAGCCGCCATTTTGAAATTTTTTTTAACAATTGTGTTAATAATAGAATATTGCTAGTATAGCATATTAGCCAAATTTTAAAAATCTACCTTCAATGGTTGCTGAGAAAAAAATATAATGTAAAAAAAAATAGACGGACAGGCATATAGTAAACGGTGCATATTAGGACATATTTTTATAAGAACTTTTTGGTTTGTTTTGACTCAGGAACAACCTCCTGAAGTTTGTCCAAGTATTTTAGTTACACCCTGTATATTAGACAGAAGAACATGCAAATAAATAAACTGAATGCGTACTTTACAAGGATTCTGTGTCCTACTGAGGCCTACCTACATCTACAACAGGCTCGTAGCTGTAGGTAATGGGAGATACGAGCTTTGTTAAGCTCCTCGGATTTAGGGATTTTGAGTAAGTAGCTTAGTACAATAACTCTTCATAACCGTATCAACCAGCAATCGTACTGATGAATATTATTCTTATTATTGTTAATTGTACAATAAATAAACCACTTACAGTTGTTTTGTTTGAGCAAATATCATAGTTTATAGCATTTTTAAATAGCCAAATGCCAACCTTTCTTTTTCAAAAACTTTACTTAAAAATGTATTTCACTATACAAAATACAGTTATTTTCGTTTTAATTTTAATTATATAACTGCAATTTTTTTCACTGGTAAAAACAATCACTGAGTTATAGTTGGCAAGGTAATGTACAAGGTTAATGTTTTAAAATAATATTTAGTAATTTTTATTTTACAAGCTTAAATAATTTTTTAAAATTGATCACATTCAATATGATTGCTTCTGTAATAAATTTATTTAGTGTGCTTCTGTTGAATACACATCACAAGGTATCTAGTCCAACTGGAAATGAACTGATTGTAAGTTAAACAGCTTACATTTTTATTGTTGCTATTTATTTCACTATACACAAACCTATTATACTCCATATAGTTTCCATATTTTAAAATTACATTACATAATATATAGAATGTGTGACTTTCATATACTAACTATAACTTTTTCATAATAAGTACCATTTTAAACACATACAAATTATAAACTTAATAATTAAAATATAGGGAACTGTGAGTGATAAGACAGTCCATTTCGTAAAATGTATATTGTATGTACTGTATTGTGTACATTTTTAGTATAGTACAAAAAAGTCATAAAGTTAATCTAAACCACAATAAAAGAATCATGTTTAACTCTAATATTTGTAATTCACGAGTTATAACATACGTTATTTATATTTCTATAAAAAAAGTTGTACACATATTTTTGATACTAATACAGTAAATCACTTAATACACATGTACCAATAAAAGTGTTTCATTAAGAAAACAAAGAGATTATGCTTTTTGGAAAGTAAATCAATAGCAGTAATTACGAGAATAGTTTATTGTTCGTTTTAGGACAGTAAATAAAATAATACTTTGAGCTGAAATTCCAAGTGAATTTTTATCAACTACTTATCTATATACTATTATAATTTATGTCTCATGAGTCAGTTTTTTATTTAAGTTCCTAAAATAAAGAAAAACATTATATTGTATTAGTCAACACCGAAAATAAATAATAAATACCTGTATTATTTTTAAACATAAATTATTTATCATTGTTATTATTCATTAGTAAATGTCTATAGTTTATAGTATAACTATTGACAGATTATAAAAACTATTATATATATAATTGTGTTTGATACCAATTACTGCCGTATACAGTAGCCTATACTCAATACTTTGTTTTGTTGATTGCCAATCGATAACAGGTGTAAAGGAGCCTGTTAGTTGAGTTAACGAACCGAGTAACTAAACTCTATATATTACACGTCAATAATGTAACACGTCAATATTATTTCCTGCAGTAATTAAAAGTTACATTATTAAAATAAAGTGATCATATCGATTATATCAATTTATAGTAACAATACGATTCAGAGTAAAAAATATAATTATGTTTAGTTATTTTTAATTGTATGTTTACATATTTAGATTAAAATCATGAAATACAGATGTGCTGATTAATTGACTTAATTTATTATCGCCTGAAAACGGATACATATTTATGCTTATGGTTAAGATATGGAGACAAGTATAAGTTAAATAGTTAGATAACCGGCAAATTTGCAAATGTTATCTAAATGGATTTCGTAGAGTATCGTAAGTGATAAGTTTAGTACTATTTTCGAAAAAAATAGATATTTGAGTTTATTGTGAATAAAGAGTTCATCAGTAGAAAATCCCTGCCACTATGATCAAAAAGAGCATTTCACTTCCTCTGAACTGTCCCCGTGTCCTTAAACAGTTCATAGTTGAAGTAAACGACTTGGTGGCGATGAAATGACTACCACAGGTTGCCCACCTATATTACTGCCTGGCTGGAATGTCTTTATTCACCTCGATCTTTATAGATAATATTCCCTCCTTTCACACAACATGACACTATTTCATTAATTAACTCCACCATCTATATGTATAGGCGTATTAAATTGTCGGACCTTTTCCGTTACTTCACTACCACTACTTTTCCGTTAGTTCAATAAATATTCTATTACTCTAAAAACAGTTTCTCCATAATTTTCACGTCCATTGTGATACTTCTAATCCGATAAAAATCCGACATCGCTTGCCTTATCTTCTCACTTTCCAAGAACTTACATACAGAGATTTTTGTGGTAAGTCAATCATTGGATCTACCAGTTTGTGATCAACTTTAGTAGCAACATAACCTAACTTTACCGTAATTAGAAAAAGTAGTAGATAGGAAAAGCAGTAGTAGTGAAGTAACAGAAAATGTAGTGGTAGTGAATTAACGGAAAAAGTCAAAATTATCACTTGGAAAATGGCTACAAAATATTATGTGAATTAATATTTTTCAAATGTTTATTCTTCATAAAATATGTAACATTTTTTAAAATATTATCTACACTGCAATACTTGGATCGTAAAATTACTTGCATATACTTAATTAAAATTAACTTTCTTTCAGAATGAGAAGAAAACTACTTCCAAGTGACTTCCCTTGATTGGAATCCCCAAACTTTGACTCATTATATATAAGTGCCTCAGTTAAGGGGCTTGGCAAAACGTGGAACGTTTAATTATCTCCTAATTGGTTCACTTCTCGATATTATAAGCAGAGATTTAATTGCTGTAATATGACTATACAGTTTTAATTTTAGTTAATTAAGCTTTAAGGTGATACTTTATTGTTTATAACGTTCGGAAAAAATATCTTACGCTTGATAATACAAGTTTTAAACATATCTTTTGTTTGATAAGTGATGTTACGTATTTGGAAAACATATGGCTCTACGACTTGCAGTAGCAAATATTTCTAAACGATATATATATTTTTTGTATATATATAACAAAGTGTATATAATCTTCTTTGTTTCAATTTGATAGCCTTATTTATATACAAAGTAATAAAACAGATATTACGGAATATATAGTTATAAATATTTTTAAGAAAGATGTAACGTTTTTATGGAATTGGTAATTGCTTAAATCAATAATTTTAGTAACGAGAATACTTTACAATCTAATAGAGTAATATTGTAAAAGAGCTGGGAATATTACCAGTGAATGTTGAGCTGGATAAGGACATTCCATCCGGGCAATAATACAGTTTGGCAATTTGCTTGCCATTTAATTTTATTGGCACCAGGTTATGAAATGTGAGCTAAAGAATATTGACTGTTCCAGCATAACTTGAACTCATTCACCCATGATATGAAATTCGTTTTTATAAATTCATCAAAAAATATAACATGTAATAGATACATATTTTGGTGGGTTATGACAGTATTTAAACTTAAGTTTTTTTTTTTAGTGAGGAGTATATATGGTTTTGTATAGTGAAGCTACGTTATAATTTAGACAAATAAATAAAACAAATATTTATTAGAGTAACTTGAAATATTAAAAAAAAAAAAAAAAACTATTAAAATAGAATGTAAGTAAAACGATCATGCGGATATTAAAAAATTAGGATTGACTTAAACAAGGCAGATCGATTGTTATTACTTTGAATTTTCTTAAAACTATTTTATTTTGTAATAGATATTTGTATAATCTTAGCAAATAAATATATTTTAAAGTTTTATGTATGACCATTATTTTAACTGGTTTCTTTAAACTATGTATGTATTAGAAAAAGTTTATTTCAAAAATTACGTAAACATGTATCATGAAAATCAATTAAGCACTTTAATTTATATTTAAATATACCACTTAATCACTTTGATCCATATGAAACCTACGTTACCATTATCGTAGTTTAGAAAAATGTAATATCTTTTTAACAATATTTTTGTATAATACAACCTATGTGGTATAGGTATATTTATATGAATTTTTAAATATATTGTTATTGCTGATAATAATTGTACTACCACACCATACATATGAACATCACACACTTCATATGAAAAAATAAATAAATTATGACCTTAAAAGAGTTTGGCTTTCATACCAAACATTTACTTCCTCGTTGCTCGAGGGGAAGATTTCCAAGAACAAACGCTTCCAACTTCACTTAAATATTTATTCTCGTTCCCTTTAGATGGTATTCAACCTAATCTTAATATTTTTTAACCAGTGTAGAATCCTTCTCTATAGAATGGATATTATTTATAATTCCTATCTCATGAAAAATTATACTTCTAGGATATTCTAATGATTGTTAAAAAAGCAGTCATGAATAACAAAACCTCTGAACTATACTTTAAAAATAATGAAATATTTTGGTATCGATAAAAATTAAAAAAAGTGTTGTGTTATTGATAAATTTATATTACTCATTACTCATCATCCTAATTTACCATAATAATTAGCCAGTTTTGTTTTAGACTATCAACTTAAATAATAAGTTACATAAAAGTTTATTAATATTAAATAAAAAAAACTGCAAAACATTTCCAATCACCCATTCGTATCTTAAATATAAAATACTAATATGAATTTATTCCTACGAGTATAATAAATTAAATAACAAATTATAATTAAAAAAGATACTTATAAGAACCAAATACCTTGTATAGTATTCTATTGTTATCTTATTTAATTCTTTGTTTGACTAAAAATTCCACAGCTCAACTTATGCTCAAATATTTTACAAGAAGAAAAGTGGACTTTGGAAGGGGGAGCCTCACACTAAGGAACTCCAATCCTTAAAATAACACTCCCTCAAGGAGTTGTTGGAAACATTAATACGAAAACACTTTACCACACCACCGAGGTTTCCTTCAAACAAAACAACACTAAATTTAGAGATTGATAGTTAACAACGCTAATGTGTAGTTGTTATCTTCATATTTTACTGACAAAATACGATTTCTGACTTAATTTTGTTTGTTTGTCCTTAAATACAGATTGGAAAAGATTTAGAATTTGGATGTGTATAGTATCAAGTTTTGATTTTAAAAATATAATCTACCTTCACAACTAACTTAAATTGTTTAAAACTATAATACAAACCATTTTGCAGTAAAATAAATAATTTTCTTAAACTAGTAAGTAAAAAAGTAACTTTTTTCTTTTTTAAGAAGTTAGTTATCACGTAGGATATAAAATATACAGTTATATGGGTAATTTTTAAAAATTAATATAATTTCTTATGAACATATCCTATAGAACTAATTAACATTTTTAATTGAACTGTTAAAGTGTATTAAAAGTGCATAAAATAACTACCTTGACTTTTAAGGATTTTATAGGTATCCTACCAAACAATAAATACTGAGTTGTAACAATTTTGGATTTTGTATTTTAACTTTTAACCACATTTAATGAGCAGTAACCTGCCATGTTAATGATATTAAATTATATTGTAAATTTTAACCCACATAAGAAACTTTTGTTCATCATGATTTGTCTTGTCATGTTGAATTAAATGACTAATGTCCTTAAGCTCGAACATGACATGTTCAACAATGATCTCGAACATGACATGAAACACATCCTAGTTTCATATAGTTGTACGTTACAAAAATATGGCCATAAACCCTCCACGAGACTGTAGATGAAATAACAAATTGACAGTTTTTGTAGCTTACATCAAGGCCGTGTGAGGCATTTAATTTATGTCAAATAAATTAATAATGCTATGTAAATAAGAAAAACAGACAATTGTAGCTCTCATCATATTAAATAAGACGTTAAGTTTGCGAATTTATTGGTTTCTAATATAACTTGTAAAAATGATTTAAGTAAATCAGTTAAAAGATTTTCATAATTAAAAATAAAATTTAAAACTAAAGAATGTTTAGTTTTAACTAGAGTTTACAATTTTAATTTATTTACTACTTTGAACTAAATTCCATTGTGCCTACCTAATCTTTTTAAATTTAATGACAAAGAGTCCTTTTTTCACCAACATTATGCTTGGATTTAAGCTAACAGATGAAACCAGATTTAAACTGTGTGATAGAACAATATGTTGAATATTTTTTACGATTTTATTTTTTTTATGCCACTCAAAAGCCCCTACACATAGACAATGTGCTTTTTTACATTTCCCATTGCGCGAGGACAGCTTCTCATTTCTTTGTGTTCAGTTTCGTTTTTTTGTCGCTGTCTTGTTTCTTTTCGTCGTCCCTTGTCATTTTCTCCATTTTTTGGCCTGCTTCACTAGTGGTTTGTGTGCTTAGAGTTCTCTATGGTAAGTTTTCTTATACTTATCCAGTTTATTTGTTTATAGGGACCAAAAGATTACCTTTTATGTCTTCTGTTGTGTTGGTCTGAGCAAAAATAGATTGGGCATATGATGCCGTCTTTAAATTGTAGTTCTACGTTGTGAATATTATATTGTATTATTGTGAATATTATCATAACTATTTTTGTGTCATTTAATATTTCGTTATTTTGTCATATTTATTTGTTTTTGTAACTAAATACGTTGATATATAATATAATCTACTTAACAAGCTACTTATTCTATTCGGTGTAAAAAAGAAAATGATATTTTCAAACATCTAATACAATAAAAATAGCATTTAAGAAAATTTAAATATTATATATAGTACTATGGGTTTTTTTTAGTTAAGGATATTAATGCATTGATATTTTCCTTCTCTTTTAATAATGAACATATTAAAAACTCAACATAATATAAATTAACACATGTATACTGTATAATAGTTTTTTTTACGAAAATTCAAATTGTATTTTTTATTAACGGTTTTATATAAAATGATATAAAATCAAGTTAAAGAAAACTGTCATAAATATATTTATATAATGAAAGTAATATAAATTAAAACTTATTATATAAGGTATTTATTAAATTACACAATTGAGTACAAAACAAAACAATTTTTACAAAAAGGTCCTATCCACTATAAGATCTAGCAAAACTTTATACATTGATGATGTTAATTGTTAATAACTTAGAACTTACAACACTCATGATGATAAGAGCTGCTTGGGCTAAGTTATAATTGAGTTTGACTCAGTTACTATTGGTCCCTACCTGAACCCGTTCAGACAACTCTCGATATATTATGCAGTGTTATTGAATGTTATCGATGCCTTATATAACATTTTACCACCTAAGAGGTCAAAGAAAGGAATCAGATCTACCCCACAACCAAGTAAATAGGAATAATGTCTATGAACAGAAAACGATATATCCTGCACATATGTACAGTACGTAAATTGTACATGTTAAATGGATTACCACACTTAATGTTAAGGTTTACGAGAGTTTGTTCTGAACATATTTCATAATATTAATATATATATATATATATATATATATATATATATATATATATCATAATTATCTATAATATTCATTCAAATGGATGTAGCTGAATTATATAAAAATGTTCAAAAAATTCTGAAGAATATTAAATATTATATAACTTCCAAAAAATTAATTGTTATTTATTCATATTTAATTTTTTTTTCATTTATTCATTTAGCTTTTAATTTAGACATCATTATAGTTGAAGTATTTCTTTGCATCTCTGTAACCAGTAAAAGTAAATAATATAATATTTTTTAGCTCAGGTATTTAATTATGTGTAGACAGATTACTCCTTATCACAGACCTGACAACATCCATAAAAAAAAATAAAAAATAAAAAAATAAAAAAAAAATAAAAGGTTATACGATGTATTGTGGGAAGGATGATACTTTAAGATACCCCATCATACAAAAAAGTGTATTCACTTTTTACCATTTATATTTAACTTTAAGTAAGTAAAGAAATTATAAAACGAGTAGAAACCTCTTCCATGTTCCACGTTACATAGTCATCTCGATCTCCTGGTACATAACATATGACGCACTTAATTAGTACGTATTTTAATATACAACAGTAATCAAAGATCTGATTAATTTTAAAGTAACCAATCACAAAGGTTCAGATACTGATTAAAAATAATAATTAGATAAAGATATTCTTAGTTTATAACACATAAACATATGTGTTTTAATACTGTTACATGAATTAAAGAGCATACAAGAGAAAAACCATTGTTAGGTGCAAAACATTATTTTGTAGCCTTATTATAAACATAGCTGAAAGGCCATGCTTTCTTTGCACATGTCACTAAGCATGCACTTTTTAAAGCAAGTTCTGCCTCATTGTGTAGAATTTCAAAGTTACAATACCGGTAATTCAGGTCCTGAACTCAAAATATACCACTATTTGTAGTTTAAAGTACAAAATATTAAAGAAACACTTTTAAAATGTGTAAAATTTCCATATCGTTTTAATTTCAATGAAACAAAGTATTCGAATTCAATACTTTGTTTGACTTTTTAGTCATATGAGTAGTTTTTTATTTTGAATATTTCAAAATTATTTAGTGTCCTATCTTAATTTCTCACAAATTTCGTTCCTACAGTTAATGTTCGGCATTTTAAGGGTTCTAATCCCCAATTGAGCTAACATTTGGTATATGAAACGTAGAACAAAGTTCACGCACATGCCTGAAGGCCCATTTGAATGGGTGAATCTATTTTACTTTAAAGGTCTAATATGATTATTATTTCTATCTTAAATACGTGAACACTAAAAAATGTATAAAACAAAGTCAATCCAATTTATGTATTGTTTATTATTACTTGTACTTCAAGTTTCACCAACTATCTAGCAATAGTTTACATTATTAAATTTACAATGGTTGCAGTTATAATGCCATAAGTTTTGGTTACTGTTGAAAGCACTCGTAGTTTGTCATTTTATATGTAAGCTGTTAATGTACAGGGAGACTTTGTAACTTAACGGTAAATGAGCAGTATACGTCATAAGGGATCTGGCAGCAGAGCTCACAAAGGCTTTACTACAGAAAATACCATTGTGTTTCATTTATTAATTGCTTCGAGACTTTATAAGCTTTATATAAATGATGTTGCTTAGCTTATATTCTAATATTTTCCACATTGTCTGAGATAGTGACAGGATTTCATAAACATTTTCAATTAGTTGAAACACAAAGTGGGTGGTGCATGACACATTGTTGGAGATTTTATGAAAAATTCCATAATAACATTTATTTTTGATGGTTGGGGAACTTTTCTTTTTTTTATTGTCGATATTTTGTAAGACTCATTTGAGTTTTAGTTAACATAAACAGTATTTTAATAAGTAATATTTAGGCTGTGGAGTGTGATAATATAGTATATTATATCTATAAACGTATCTGTCTGCCTGATAAATAACGAAAAGCATACAACAATAATTTTATATACAGAAACAAAGAATTTACCCAAACATATGGGACATTAAAATACTCACAAAATAATGAAGTTTACAAAAAAGTATCATAAATGTTCAATATGTCTTTCATTTGCGGTATGGATGACATCTAGTCGATAGCTGAATTCGACCCAAACTGTACGTAAGGTGTCTATCAGAAATTCAGCTATCGACTAGATGTCATCCGTGATGCAAATGGAGAACATATTGAAGATTTATGATACAGTTTAGTAATCTGCAATATTTTGTGACTATTTTAATATACATTATGTATGGGTGAATTTTCGTTTCTAATAAATTTAGCTATTTAAAATGTACCAATCTTTTTTAAATACCTTGTATATTAAAAAATTATGACCTGAAAATAAAATTATACAAAAATTGCCTCAACTTAATTGAAGTAAATGCTAAGTAATATCTTAATTTGATATTCTTTCGTCCTCAATAAGTCAGTATATATCTTGAGTTTGACTAATAATGAATATAACACAAGAATCGACCACATACTGAAGTAAAATACAGAGTCGTTTCCTAATTTAGATATGTTGTATAAAAAATCACTTACATTTTTTGAAAATATTTTTTTAAATTAATTTTAAAGTGTTTTAATTTTATTTTTGAATTAAAGTTAGAAAGTAGACAGTTTATTCCAATTTTAACACAAACGTTGTAGTCAGTAAATATCTTCCTAGTAGGCTGAACGGTTTATCACTGTAAATACCCTCTGTCAATATATATATTTGAGATTTAACGAGTAACTGATTTTCCTGGATTCATGTAAAATTGTCAGATCTGGCGCAATTTCAATTCCTAACCATCAGTTGAAAACTAATCAAAATTTAACTTACTTAGAGAAAATCAAACTTTTTTCTCTTTTTACACACTGAGATAAGCCACACACTGAGATTTCATTATGTTGAAAAAAAAGCTTATTTTCCGAATCATTTATACTAAGCCTATTATTTATATTTTTTGTATATTTATTATTCATTGTATCTGTTTCATTTATTTATTATAGCTTGAACAATTATCTGACTGGCTTAGTACTAAAATATTAGGTGTATATTAATATGTATATATATGCTACCGGATAAACCTGATTTTAGGACAAACTAGTTTGGACTAGGTTAGGTTAGGTTAGGTTAGGAAACTAGTTTGTCCTAAAATCGAGGGCGGTCAGGAAAAACTAGATCATCCTAGTCCAAACTAGTTTGTCCTAAAATCGGGTTTGTCCGGTAACATATATAAATCCTGGAACCTTAACAAGATGATTCCACATTCCATGTGTTTTTATATATTGCAAATCACTTAACAGTTAATAGCTTCTTGGTATCTATTAAGAGTTTGTAGTACTTCATTTTCTGTTCTGATTTAAATAAATATCATTGAGGGTTGTGTTTAAAATTCAATAACAACGCTCAAGTTTATGATAATGCACTTTTATAAATCTTTTCCATATAAATTTAAAAAAAGTTTCTGGAAATATCATCTGAATTATTTAGTAATAGAATAAAGATATAATAAAGACATTTATTAATATAAAAATTACAAAGTGAAATATACCCATTTAGAAAATAAATTCCTGTCTTTATTAAATAAATATTGTTTAGTGTTGTATATTTACTGAATCGTAGCATTGAATATTTACTAATGTCAAACATTTTCCGTATATTTGAGAAAATGGATCGTTCAGTATATATTATTATAGTGATAGGAGAATTAGTATATTTATAACAAATTTACTATATTGTGAATAAACATTATTTTAAAAGTTTTCTTTACCAAGATTTTAACAGGTTTTAAATCAATTATTACTAAATGCAAAGTTTGTGATTACAAAGTTTCTTTAAGGAGACCCAACTGGAATTTCATTAACATTCTTTTAAAGCCTGATCCTCTTTAATTACGACATTCTTCACCATCTTTTTACTTAGGTATAGGTCTTGTGAACAAGTAACTAAGTATTTTTGTATCAGGGAATGTTGAATTATTATAGGAATCACTAAGCAACTTTTAAAAATAATACCATATATTATCCACAAATTTATTGGTAAAATATATTAACTATTGAATTGACCTTTTCCGATCTGATAATCTCTTAAAATTGTTAATATTCCACTACCCGAATTTTATTTATAGGCTCAAAATTAAATTATTGTCCTTATAATCCTTAGTCCTTATAATCATTTTAGTAGTAAGATATACGATAATTGATATGTTACCAAATTAACAATATAAATTGTTCTCTAAAATAATCTAATCAACAGGTTTACATACTCTTGTAGAAAACTTATAATATGATTCTCAACATATTGATGTTGACAAAATTCTCAACATATTGATGTGAAAATAATAATAATAATAATAATAAAATAAAATAATGAAACAACACCATAAGTAACATGCTCCCTTATTAGTTTTCAATCATGACAGCTGTTCTGCGTATTAATCTTTTATACCAGTGTATGTTACATAGAGTTTTCTCTCGTCATGACATTATTAAAGTAGGGCTGGCAGTTTCACTGATGTTGACATCTCTCAAGTTTAGCTATGTATATCTTAGAGGAGCTATAACTTAATTACATTTATAGTGTCATAATGTAGTAGGTTAGCATATAGAGAAACATGTAGAGTTTTCTCTTGTCCTGACATTATTAAGGTAGGGCTGGCAGTTTCATTGATGTCGACATCTCTCAAGCTTAGCTATGTATATCTTAGAGAAGCTATAACTTAATTATATTTATAATGTCATAATATTTCGTTAAGATATGAAGCAACATGTAGAGTTCTCTCACGTCCTGACATTATCAAGTTGTCCCCTGGGTAGGGTTGACAGTTTCAGTGACGTTGACATCTCTCAAGCCTTGCTGTTTACATCGCAGGAAGGCTGTAATTTAATTACATTTATAGCCTCATGATCGTAACACAAAATACACAGTTGTGTGTCATAGCACAAATCAAATGAAACATTCACATTTATTTTTCCTCCTAATTATTCATTTGAACTCATAAAGTTCATAATTTAATCGGGCACTCATGATTAACTGTTTTTACAATATATGTACTTATATGATTCTCTGTTCGTGTAACCCTACAATCAGATATAAATGTACATATTCATATATAAAAATTAAGTCATGTATAGGTTTAGTTATCATCTTGGGACATTTTGTAGTTGTTTGTTAAATAAAAAATGTTATCAAACATTGTAAGCTTTTAATGTTGTTGAATATACTAGACAACCTGATATTAAATTAAACCATTATTTTTAATATGCCCTAACTAACCTTTTAAATAACTAAACGTTGTTAGTTTTTCTTTTACCTGCTTGAATAAAATTTGCAATTTGTAAGCAATAACCCAATATTTAATAAAACGAACGATGTATATAACGGGAAGTGTTACGTCCCTCTAAATTTTACAGTTTCATGAACTTTTTATTCTAAGTACAAACACTCATCGTTGTAAAACATTACTAATTAATATTTTACATTCTTTAAAACGTCATTAATCAAATTTACAGTGAGATTGCACACGAAATTTGATATGTCTGTCTGTAGACATATAGAGAAATAATTAAATATGGTTTTCCTCATATTTTCAAATATAACGGTTGTAATACTAAAAGAAATTAGCATTTTCGTAAATTTTATTACCATATACAGAACATAAATTGGTAAATTCCTGTTTCACCTATTACTTAAGGTATAATATATATATCAAACACCTTCTTTTTATAAATTATTATCATAAATAATACTAAATATTGCTGATTTAGAGTAAATCCTTCAGGATTGATCAATTTACCACGGATTTAAATTTATTCTTAAAACTTTCTACAGTTTCAAAGTTCAATTTGGCTAATTGGCTACTTCTAACAAAGGATCGAGTACTTTTTAGATTCGCCCATTGTTGGAGTATCTGTCATTGGGGCCAGTTTCAAAGGACAGTTCAGCTCAAACAATAGAACATAGAACTGGATTCTGATTGTTTCTTGATCAGAAACAGTTCCTTACTGTTGAGTAGTTTTCAATGTTATTAACACAAAACAAATTATCATGATTTTGGATGATAACATTTTTAGAAGTGTAATCAATAGTTTTAGTTTTTCTTTGTTAACGATTTGTATGGTGAATCAGCCCATCGAAACCATGTTACTTAATTTATTTTACAATCTACATTTTTATTTTAGACTGAAAATATATCTCACGTAGAGTTTATAAGTGTTTAAATAATGTATGTAATGATAAAATGTCGGTCATTGGTCACCTGTTGATCTCTCCTGACATTTGCTTACCTTTGATCGTGATATGGTATTGTTTCTCTAGAGTTTAACTATTTCCCTTAACGTTGTCACTAGCCATGTATTTATCATTGTTATAATAAAATATAACTTTAATGATTATAACTATTCATTCCTTAATTAATAGAGATTACATTCCTGAACCTGAATTTACACGAATACATGTATACATTAGAAACGAACAGAAATATTTCAAATTTAACGAATAAATACACATAAGCATACACGTATATGATTTACAATCCAACTTTTACATAAATAATTGTGCTAATACTAGTATATTTAATAAAAATACACTTCATGTATTATATCAATTTGAAGTTCCTAAATTTGCTAATTTCTCAACAATAAAAATCATATTTGAAACTAAAGATAAAAAAAAGTGAATGAAATTATTACCACTGAAAGGTGAAATGCAGTTTGACGTGTTGTAATCAGGCACTTTAAAGACCGTAAGTTAGAATTTAATAACAAGCAAACCATTCACAAAATTCTTAAAAGAACATTCCAGTAGAATTGAAATTATGATAAAAATGGAAATAGTGTTATCAAAGCTAAAAAGAAAAAAAATGATGTGATAAAATATACCATGGCCGGAAGGGGGTTTATTAAATCTGTGATAAAAGCTTCTGTAACAAGCTATTAAACTTTGTACTGTGGTATTTCTGAGATTCATGTAACGAAACTTAGAAGTCCCCAGGGCAATCTTGTCAGACTGTTGTTCAATAAATATTTAACTATGCATTAAACAAAGTTTATGTTTTTTGAAGTTACAGACAGCATATTTTTAAACAGTCGGTATTACGCATAGTGGTTTTAAAAGAGTGTATCTTTATTTATTTATTTTTAATTTTGATTAATCAATATTGAACAAATATTTTATTTGCTTAACGAAATATTGAAATTAATCTAACAAGATATTTGAAGACTCAGTGCTATGAAGAATGTACGCAATAAGTTCTACTCTCTACCCTCCACTAACAAGCATCGTAGAAGGAAAAATTTCCCTCCACCTTGACCAACATGGTGTCTACTTAATGGTTTCCATCAGGAAATAGACACTACTGGATAAGCTTGGTTTCTCAGTGGTGGATGGGGGCTCGGGTAGAGATTTAGTCTGTCGAGAATCAGACTTGTAAGTTGAAAATCAAACCCCTACTACGTGGTTTGGATTCCAATATAAGAAGTACGGCCTTTGTTAATAGGCTATTAATTTACTATTAAGGGCCCTTTGTGATGAAAAGTCAAACTCAGATAGTAACCATCCAAGTAGATATCCAAGTATAGATCATCCAAATTCAGACTACATTTATTTAATCTTCGATATTCAACTCAAAATATGAACGAGCTTTGGCCGTTTTTATATTTGAATAATAGTATTTGACTCTAATCTGAGCTATACAAATTATAAAACCCCAAAATTAACACTAAAAATTTCTATATTGCATTAACATGATAGATTATAGTAAAATAAAATGTAATCTTGGTGACAGTATACATTCTTATTTAAAGCTAGTTCAGTTAAAAAATGCATCATAATGTACCAATCTACCGATTGGAGAGTAATTTGTAAATAATAATTTTAAAAATGTTATTAAATGTTTTAGTTTTTATAAACTATTTAAAGTATATTTTAAGTTATCTGTATAAATGTGATATAATCAATAATCACGTTATATTGATTATTGTAATTTTAAATACTATTAGTATTAGTTTAATTATATATTTTTTATCTTTGTAAGAATAAAAACCAATGTGACAAATCTATTTTAAACATAATATCATATACTATTAACAATTATTATAATATACGCTTTTAATAAAAGTAGTAAAAAATAAATAGACATAATAAATAGGAATAGCTTCTGCGTATTACACAGCTTTTTAATCTAAAAAACTAAAATGCTTTTATGTTTACAAATACTTATAATTTGAATTAACAAAATTTTCAAAGCCATACACTTTATATATTTACTTGTATATATATATATATGTATATATATATATATATATATATATATATATATATATATATATTAACTTTATATATTAACCTGTACCTTTACAGGCGAAGGAACCACGAGGATGCTAGCATTCTTCCGGGGTTATAGTATACTTCCTAGGATGTAGTATACTTCCGGGGTTATAGTATACTTCCAGGGTTATAGTATACTTCCTGGGATGTAGTATACTTCCAGGGACATGTATACTTCCGGGGATATAGTATACTTCCGGTGATGTAGTATACTTCCGGGGATATAGTAGGCCTATACTTACGGGGATATAGTATACTTCCGTGGATATAGTATACTTCCGGGGATGTAGTATACTTCCGGGGACATAGTATACTTCCTGTGATGTAGTATACTTCCGGGGATATAGTATACTTCCTGTGATGTAGTATACTTCCGGGGATATAGTATACTTACGGGGATATATTATACTTCCGTGGATATAGTATACTTCCGGTGATGTAGTATACTTCTGGGGATGTAGTATACTTCCGGGGACATAGTATACTTCCGGGGACATAGTATACTTCCGTGGATGTAGTTTACTTCCGGGGATATAGTATACTTCCGTGGATATAGTATACTTCCAGGGATGTAGTATACTTCCGGGGACATAGTATACTTCCGGTGATGTAGTATACTTCCGGGGATGTAGTATACTTCCGGGGACATAGTATACTTCCGGGGACATAGTATACTTCCGGGGATGTAGTATACTTCCGGGGATATAGTATACTTACGGGGATATAGTATACTTACGGGGATATAGTATACTTCCGTGGATATAGTATACTTCCGGGGATATAGTATACTTCCGGGGACATAGTATACTTCCGGTAATGTAGTATACTTCGGTGGATAGAGTATACTTCCGGGGATATAGTATACTTCCGGTGATGTAGTATACTTTCGGGGATATAGTATACTTCCGGTGATGTAGTATACTTCTGGGGATATAGTATACTTACGGGGATATAGTATACTTCCGTGGATATAGTATACTTCCGTGGATATAGTATACTTCCGTGGATGTAGTATACTTCCGGGGACATAGTATATTTCCGGGGATGTAGTATACTTCCGGGGATATAGTATACTTACGGGAATATAGTATACTTCCGTGGATATAGTATACTTCCGGGGATGTAGTATACTTCCGTGGATATAGTATACTTACGGGGATATAGTATACTTCCGTGGATATAGTATACTTACGGGGATGTAGTATACTTCCGGGGATATAGTATACTTACGGGGATATAGTATACTTCCGTGGACATAGTATACTTCCGGTGATGTAGTATATTTCCGGGGATATAGTATACTTACGGGGATGTAGTATACTTCCGGGGATATAGTATATTTCCGGGGATGTAGTATACTTCCGGGGATATAGTATACTTACGGGGATATAGTATACTTCCGGGGACATAGTATACTTCCGGTGATGTAGTATACTTCCGGGGATATATTATACTTCCGGGGATATAGTATACTTCCGGGGATATATTATACTTACAAGGATATAGTATACTTCCGAGGATATAGTATACTTACGGCGATAGAGTATACTTCCGGGGACATAGTATACTTCCGGTGATGTAGTATACTTCCGGGGATATAGTATACTTACGGGGATATAGTATACTTCCGTGGATATAGTATACTTCCGGGGATATATTATACTTACAAGGATATAGTATACTTCCGGGGATATATTATACTTACAAGGATATAGTATACTTCCGGGGATATAGTATATTTTGGTTGTTTGTGAATGCTTGTATTACATCTAAAGTATATTAGCTGCACATCTAAAAACAAAGTTATATAAAGTTAATTGTGGTTTTACATCACGACCAACATCAACTTCTACTATTGATGGTAAGATACCTTAAATATTTGTTAAATGTGCTAGACTGAAATATTGTAAAACTGAATATTTACTGAATATCTCTATTTACTGATAATAGTTATAGTAAACAAACTAATTAATTACAGCCTATTACATTTGTATAGCTGTACTTTTAGTCACAAGTATATTTTCTTGACAATATTTAAATATACAATTATTTACAGTCCAGTATCACATGGTTAAAACACCAATCAATTTAACTGATATAATTATTTTATTGTTACTAGTTAGTGAGTGCCACAAGTCTCTAAGCTAGACTAGTCCAATCATACCAACACAAAGGGCGGGAGTCAATGGCAAGTCTTGTATTGTGTTGTGCTGTTCTCAGTGACTAAAGTCAATAGGTCCTAATGAGAACTATAATAATAGTGTCTTTCAATCTAAGAGCCTATATTGTTTGACTAACTTAAAGATCAATTAACAATACCTGAAGTAATTAAGAGACATTTCAATAACTGTTCTTTAAAAAAAATCTAGTACACTTCAAACACTTAAAACTACTTGATTCATAATAAAAAACCGTTATAGTTTTTAAATATCACATCTTTTTGCTTAAACTTTTTTCAAATTTTTTTGCTCGTCTATTTTTGTAAATATTTTTCCACGTATTTTGCATAACTTAATATGCTTAATATTATATTAGGAATTATTTCCTAAATACAGGCTTATTACTCCATGTGATATTGTGGGTTGTTTTTATCGAACATTTTTTAATAAATATGTACATATAAGAGTCATAAACATTTTTTATGCAAATTATATTCTGATATTATAATATAGATGTATTAAAATTAAATTTCCAACATTATTGAAGTCATTTTTAACAGGTTACAGTCAAAATCATGTTTGTGTAACTTGTTTTGGCTATATTACAATATATAAAATATTACACTTTTATAATATAATACAAATATACTAATTAATTGTAATCGTTATTTAAAATTTACATAAGATGTAAATCAATAGTATTATGACTATTTCAAGATATTCAGTGTTATATGTAATGATAATCTTTAATACTATGTAATTATTTATATTTTGTTGTACTTAATAAACTATTCCAAGGAAAACTTTTCGAAAATCTACCGTCTAAACTTCACATAGAAATTACAAAATATTTCTTGCCATTTCACTTACGGTTATAGGCAAGGTTATACTAAACAGTGCTCTAGGACTGTAAATATGTATTTTTGAGTAAAATATTTAATCACACACAGTTTTTAGTAGGCCTTTCCCTCTGACTAAAGACAACTTAGTTTCTGGCCACTTTACAGCCTGTAAATAGCATTTGAATTTGGAAATGTTGAAAACATGTAAATAAAGGTTTTACAATGTTATCTATTTATTTTGATTACAAAATAACTTAAATGAAGTTAACTAGATATAACTAGAATATTTATTTTCCGGTAACAACCACGTCAAGATACTATCTATATTATGTACAAGATAACTAGACGTTTCACCCATGCTGTTATCTCAGTGGTATCTTTCATATAGATGGTATGGTGAGTCTCAGTGATACCACTGAGGATGCCACATCACAGCATGGGCAAGACGTCTGGTTATATAGTACATAATGTAGATAGTACTTCCACACAGTTGTCACCGGAAAATATATATTCTAGTCATGACACCCGCCGCTTAAGCGTAATTTCTAAGATAAACGAAATATGTATTTTTCGTATTTTCAAAATGAAAACATGTAATATTGGTATTGTTTGGCTTGTAGATTTCCAATGGATAAATATTTAAAACTTGTCCCATTATTTTTATGATTATTTTATTTGTATTTATTTTATAATAATTAAAAAACAAATACGTTAGTTAATCTGTTATTTAGTTATTTTTATTTCACATTTGTCAATTTTATTGAACGAGTGTAACATATATGGTTTTAAAAAGACTCGTTTATTAAAAGACCAGTCACTGGAACAAACGTGTGACCTATGATTTATATTAGCACCTGATCCGTATTATTGGTCCTGTTTTTCTCTGAGGGACAAACCCAATACTCCAGTCTCATAGATCTGCTCATTGGTTCCAACTGAATCATACACTTATGTAGTACTGTCCACAAAGATGGTAACCATTGAGCTAACGTTGTTTTGGTATAAATAAAAGTAATAACTGAGATTATCTCCTATATTATCTTCAAAACTTAAACCCTAAGTAGCTGGCTTACATCACTATATAACAGTGCCTAAAGATTATGTATAGATAAAATAACTACTATATGGGTTTGTTTGAAAATATGTCATTATAACGAAACAGTTCCTAACTATTTCATTTGTACTACAGATATATAGGTTTGGTGGGTTATCAATAACAAAAACATATTTTTTTAAATGGAAAATAGCTAACATGTCAAACTTAAAACGAAAAAGTACTTTGCCTTTTCGTTCAAGTTATTAAGGAAAACAACATAGTCAGACAGACCAATCACAATAACATGGTTGCTATGTCAATAAACTTATCACCCAGCACTTAATATGAATAAATCCTGTTTATTTTTATACAATTTAACTATTTTTATAAAATTTATTAGTAGTAAAAATAAATGTGTATTATTATTATTATAATTATCAATCAAAAAAGCTTAAGGTTTAGGTTCAGTTAAATAAATATTTTAGTGCGCTTCCTAAATTTGATTATATTACTAAACCGTAAATTTTTATATCCAGATGAAAGATTTTTTGTTTATAAAAGATGAAAGATTTATAAAAGAATAAAACCCTTAAACCCTATAGGTAAAAGTTATTGTTAAATGCATTTAAATTCTACAAGTAAAACTTAATAATTATAACTTTAATTTAGTAAGAATACAAATGAGAAATCAGTAATTTTATTAAGTTTTTGAGTTTCATTGACATTTGAATATAATGTAATGTATACCTAATTATTATTTATTTATACAATTTTCCATTGTAATAGATTAACATTAAAGTGTTCAGCTAAAACTAAAATCAAAATAATATTTTATCTCTTCAGAAATTTTTAACTCATAATTCTATAGGAATTTAAATGTCGTGTTTAATAACATTTACATTCCAATGATCACTCAGCCACTAAAACAATTTGGTTGGAATGGTATTTATTTGGAATGTCAGCAATTGATGTTTTATTACTGATACAGTGAATTATGAAAACAATGTGAATTACATTTTTGATAAAGCTTCTTGTTCTTATGATTTAATGGTGCACCTAAATATTTATAATACAAAAAACTATCACTAATAAACTTGCTAACTTAAGATTTTTATAACAGACTTAAGTAAATATATTTCACTTAATTTTAGTTTAAAAAATATAAACAAAAATATAACTAAACATACATACGGTAAAGGTAAGGCAAAATAAAGTCCATTTTATAATAAATTAATTATTGAGGAACCATACAATCGAATAGGAACAAAGAGTAGGAAACTTCTGTATTGTTTACGGTGTGTTTTCTTTTATAAATTACATTCAGTATCATAGGCTTTTTTAAGAATGTTTTCTTAGAATACACAAAATAAAGATTATTTGAGATTTACTTGAAGAAATAATATATTTTATCATAAAATAAGTGTCAATAGTACTATTTCAATACTTGATCAATATCATGTAATTGTGAATGCGATTAATCACATCATTATCAGCTTACTATTCAGTGGAATTTAGATTAGTTGCCAGGAAGTCAATAGTCACACGAGAATGTCTATTTATGTTTTTTTAATAAACATAAAAAGAGTTTAGGTTGTATTATTTTCATTAAAATATATATATATATATATATATATATATATATATATATATATATATATATATATATATATATATTTAAGAAAGTCTATTTAATTCTACGAATATTCCATTATTATTCCGATGATATTTTCCATGTAATATTACTTTTTGTGTTTAAAATGTGAATATTCCAGAATTTGTTTTTCTATTGAATTATATTATTTATTGAAAACCACAAAAAATGCCTAATTTTACCCGTGAAGTATTTTTTAGTTAAAAGCATACATTAACATTGACTGCTATAACAAACACAGTATGGCATTCCCATGATACAGAGTATAACATGAAATTTTTCTAATATATTTTTCTCATATATTTAGTGTATGAGATACTGTGGAAATTTACTCATAAATTAATAAAACACTTATGTCATACGCATGTCAATTTACGTGTTGAAAGTATCCTACGGTAGTTAGTAGAATTTATGAAAAATCTTGAATATAGAAATACTAATAACATAATTTAAACCTGCTTTATTTAGTGATGCCAATAAATATATGCCAATATATATATAGTCTTATAACAGTCCAGTGTATAACTGACTGTGGCTTGGTGACTAACTGCTGTGTTGTGTGTTAGTCGGCATTTACCATTAATCTTGGAGACAATCCCAACTGCTGTGTGTTAGATGGTGATGAACATGATGTTTAAGTACCCAACGATCATTAATAAACGTGTTTAAACCTACTTTATGCATCAGTAAATATTATAGCCTTATAACAGTTCAGTGTATAACTGACTGTGGCTTGGTGACTAACTGCTGTGTTGTGTGTTAGTCGGCATACACCATTAATATTGGAGACAATCCCAACTGCTGTGTGTTAGATGGTGATGAACAGATGTTTAAGTACCCAACGATCATTGATAAACGTGTTTTAACCTACTTTATGCATCAGTAAATATTAAAGCCTTATAACAGTTCAGTGTATAACTGACTGTGGCTTGGTGACTAACTGCTGTGTTGTGTGTTAGTCGGCATACACCATTAATATTGGAGACAATCCCAACTGCTGTGTGTTAGATGGTGATGAACAGATGTTTAAGTACCCAACGATCATTGATAAACGTGTTTTAACCTACTTTATGCATCAGTAAATATTAAAGCCTTATAACAGTCCAGTGTATAACTGACTGTGGCTTGGTGATGAACTGCTGTGTTGTGTGTTAGTCGGCATACACCATTAATATTGGAGACAATCCCAACTGCTGTGTGTTAGATGGTGATGAACAGATGTTTAAGTACCCAACGATCATTGATAAACGTGTTTAAACCTACTTTATGCATCAGTAAATATTAATGCCTTATAACAGTCCAGTGTATAACTGACTGTGGCGTGGCTTGGTGACTAACTGCTGTGTTGTGTGTTAGTCGGCATACACCATTAATCTTTGAGACAATCCCAACTGCTGTGTGTTAGATGGTGATTAACAGATGTTTAAGTACCCAACGATCATTGATAAACGTGTTTAAACCTACTTTATGCATCAGTAAATATTAAAGCCTTATAACAGTCCAGTGTATAACTGACTGTGGCGTGGCTTGGTGACTAACTGCTGTGTTGTGTGTTAGTCGGCATACACCATGAATATTGGGGACAATCCCAACTGATGTGTGTTAGATGGTGATGAACAGATATTTAAGTACCCAAAGATCATTGATAAACGTGTTTGAACCTACTTTATGTATAAGTAAATATTAAAGCCTTATAACAGTCCAGTGTATAACTGACTGTGGCTTGGTGACTAACTGCTGTGTTGTGTGTTAGTCGGCATATACCATTAATCTTGGAGACAATCCCAACTGCTGTGTGTTAGATGGTGATGAACAGATGTTTAAGTACCCAACAATCATTGATAAACGTGTTTAAACCTGCTTTATGCATCAGTAAATATTATAGCCTTATAACAGTCCAGTGTATAACTGACTGTGGCTTGGTGACTAACTGCTGTGTTGTGTGTTAGTCGGCATATACCATTAATCTTGGAGACAATCCCAACTGCCGTGTGTTAGATGGTGATGAACAGATGTTAAGTACCCAACGATCATTGATAAACGTGTTTAAACCTGCTTTATGCATCAGTAAATATTAAAGCCTTATAACAGTCCAGTGTATAACTGACTGTTGCTTGGTGACTAACTGCTGTGTTGTGTGTTAGTCGGCATATACCATTAATCTTGAAGACAATCCCAACTGCTGTGTGTTAGATGGTGATGAACAGATGTTTAAGTACCCAACAATCATTGATAAACGTGTTTAAACCTGCTTTATGCATCAGTAAATATTATAGCCTTATAACAGTCCAGTGTATAACTGACTGTGGCTTGGTGACTAACTGCTGTGTTGTGTGTTAGTCGGCATATACCATTAATCTTGGAGACAATCCCAACTGCCGTGTGTTAGATGGTGATGAACAGATGTTAAGTACCCAACGATCATTGATAAACGTGTTTAAACCTGCTTTATGCATCAGTAAATATTAAAGCCTTATAACAGTCCAGTGTATAACTGACTGTGGCTTGGTGACTAACTGCTGTGTTGTGTGTTAGTCGGCATACACCATTAATCTTGGAGACAATCCCAACTGCTGTGTGTTAGATGGTGATGAACAGATGTTTAAGTACCCAACAATCATTGATAAACGTTTTTAAACCTGCTTTATGCATCAGTAAATATTATAGCCTTATAACAGTCCAGTGTATAACTGACTGTGGCTTGGTGACTAACTGCTGTGTTGTGTGTTAGTCGGCATACACCATTAATCTTGGAGACAATCCCAACTGCTGTGTGTTAGATGGTGACGAACAGATGTTTAAGTACCCAACGATCATTGATAAACGTGTTTAAACCTGCTTTATGCATCAGTAAATATTATAGCCTTATAACAGTCCAGTGTATAACTGACGGTGGCTTGGTGACTAACTGCTGTGTTGTGTGTTAGTCGGCAAATACCAATAATCTTGGAGACAATCCCAACTGCTGTGTGTTAGATGGTGATGAACAGATGTTTAAGTACCCAACGATAATTGATAAACGTGTTTAAACCTGCTTTATATAGCAGTAAATATTAAAGCCTTCTAACAGTCCTGTGTATAACTGACTGTGGCTTGGTGACTAACTGCTGTGTTGTGTGTTAGTCGGCATACACCATTAATCTTGGAGACAATCCCAACTGCCGTGTGTTAGATGGTGATGAACAGATGTTAAGTACCCAACGATCATTGATAAACGTGTTTAAACCTGCTTTATGCATCAGTAAATATTAAAGCCTTATAACAGTCCAGTGTATAACTGACTGTGGCTTGGTGACTAACTGCTGTGTTGTGTGTTAGTCGGCATATACCATTAATCTTGAAGACAATCCCAACTGCTGTGTGTTAGATGGTGATGAACAGATGTTTAGGTACCCTACAATCATTGATAAACGTGTTTAAACCTGCTTTATGCATCAGTAAATATTAAAGCCTTATAACAGTCCAGTGTATAACTGACTGTGGCTTGGTGACTAACTGCTGTGTTGTGTGTTAGTCGGCATATACCATTAATCTTGGAGACAATCCCAACTGCTGTGTGTTAGATGGTGATGAACAGATGTTAAGTACCCAACAATCATTGATAAACGTGTTTAAACCTGCTTTATGCATCAGTAAATATTATAGCCTTATAACAGTCCAGTGTATAACTGACTGTGGCTTGGTGACTAACTGCTGTGTTGTGTGTTAGTCGGCATATACCATTAATCTTGAAGACAATCCCAACTGCTGTGTGTTAGATGGTGATGAACAGATGTTTAAGTACCCAACAATCATTGATAAACGTGTTTAAACCTGCTTTATGCATCAGTAAATATTAAAGCCTTATAACAGTCCAGTGTATAACTGACTGTTGCTTGGTGACTAACTGCTGTGTTGTGTGTTAGTCGGCATATACCATTAATCTTGAAGACAATCCCAACTGCTGTGTGTTAGATGGTGATGAACAGATGTTTAAGTACCCAACAATCATTGATAAACGTGATTAAACCTGCTTTATGCATCAGTAAATATTATAGCCTTATAACAGTCCAGTGTATAACTGACTGTGGCTTGGTGACTAACTGCTGTGTTGTGTGTTAGTCGGCATATACCATTAATCTTGGAGACAATCCCAACTGCCGTGTGTTAGATGGTGATGAACAGATGTTAAGTACCCAACGATCATTGATAAACGTGTTTAAACCTGCTTTATGCATCAGTAAATATTAAAGCCTTATAACAGTCCAGTGTATAACTGACTGTGGCTTGGTGACTAACTGCTGTGTTGTGTGTTAGTCGGCATACACCATTAATCTTGGAGACAATCCCAACTGCTGTGTGTTAGATGGTGATGAACAGATGTTTAAGTACCCAACAATCATTGATAAACGTTTTTAAACCTGCTTTATGCATCAGTAAATATTATAGCCTTATAACAGTCCAGTGTATAACTGACTGTGGCTTGGTGACTAACTGCTGTGTTGTGTGTTAGTCGGCATACACCATTAATCTTGGAGACAATCCCAACTGCTGTGTGTTAGATGGTGACGAACAGATGTTTAAGTACCCAACGATCATTGATAAACGTGTTTAAACCTGCTTTATGCATCAGTAAATATTATAGCCTTATAACAGTCCAGTGTATAACTGACGGTGGCTTGGTGACTAACTGCTGTGTTGTGTGTTAGTCGGCAAATACCAATAATCTTGGAGACAATCCCAACTGCTGTGTGTTAGATGGTGATGAACAGATGTTTAAGTACCCAACGATAATTGATAAACGTGTTTAAACCTGCTTTATATAGCAGTAAATATTAAAGCCTTCTAACAGTCCTGTGTATAACTGACTGTGGCTTGGTGACTAACTGCTGTGTTGTGTGTTAGTCGGCATACACCATTAATCTTGGAGACAATCCCAACTGCCGTGTGTTAGATGGTGATGAACAGATGTTAAGTACCCAACGATCATTGATAAACGTGTTTAAACCTGCTTTATGCATCAGTAAATATTAAAGCCTTATAACAGTCCAGTGTATAACTGACTGTGGCTTGGTGACTAACTGCTGTGTTGTGTGTTAGTCGGCATATACCATTAATCTTGAAGACAATCCCAACTGCTGTGTGTTAGATGGTGATGAACAGATGTTTAGGTACCCTACAATCATTGATAAACGTGTTTAAACCTGCTTTATGCATCAGTAAATATTAAAGCCTTATAACAGTCCAGTGTATAACTGACTGTGGCTTGGTGACTAACTGCTGTGTTGTGTGTTAGTCGGCATATACCATTAATCTTGGAGACAATCCCAACTGCTGTGTGTTAGATGGTGATGAACAGATGTTAAGTACCCAACAATCATTGATAAACGTGTTTAAACCTGCTTTATGCATCAGTAAATATTATAGCCTTATAACAGTCCAGTGTATAACTGACTGTGGCTTGGTGACTAACTGCTGTGTTGTGTGTTAGTCGGCATATACCATTAATCTTGAAGACAATCCCAACTGCTGTGTGTTAGATGGTGATGAACAGATGTTTAAGTACCCAACAATCATTGATAAACGTGTTTAAACCTGCTTTATGCATCAGTAAATATTATAGCCTTATAACAGTCCAGTGTATAACTGACTGTGGCTTGGTGACTAACTGCTGTGTTGTGTGTTAGTCGGCATATACCATTAATCTTGGAGACAATCCCAACTGCCGTGTGTTAGATGGTGATGAACAGATGTTAAGTACCCAACGATCATTGATAAACGTGTTTAAACCTGCTTTATGTATCAGTAAATATTAAAGCCTTATAACAGTCCAGTGTATAACTGACTGTGGCTTGGTGACTAACTGCTGTGTTGTGTGTTAGTCGGCATACACCATTAATCTTGGAGACAATCCCAACTGCTGTGTGTTAGATGGTGATGAACAGATGTTTAAGTACCCAACAATCATTGATAAACGTTTTTAAACCTGCTTTATGCATCAGTAAATATTATAGCCTTATAACAGTCCAGTGTATAACTGACTGTGGCTTGGTGACTAACTGCTGTGTTGTGTGTTAGTCGGCATACACCATTAATCTTGGAGACAATCCCAACTGCTGTGTGTTAGATGGTGACGAACAGATGTTTAAGTACCCAACGATCATTGATAAACGTGTTTAAACCTGCTTTATGCATCAGTAAATATTATAGCCTTATAACAGTCCAGTGTATAACTGACGGTGGCTTGGTGACTAACTGCTGTGTTGTGTGTTAGTCGGCAAATACCAATAATCTTGGAGACAATCCCAACTGCTGTGTGTTAGATGGTGATGAACAGATGTTTAAGTACCCAACGATAATTGATAAACGTGTTTAAACCTGCTTTATATAGCAGTAAATATTAAAGCCTTCTAACAGTCCTGTGTATAACTGACTGTGGCTTGGTGACTAACTGCTGTGTTGTGTGTTAGTCGGCATACACCATTAATCTTGGAGACAATCCCAACTGCTGTGTGTTAGATGGTGATGAACAGATGTTTAAGTACCCAACAATCATTGATAAACGTGTTTAAACCTGCTTTATGCATCAGTAAATATTAAAGGCTTATAACAGTCCAGTGTATAACTGACTGTGGCTTGGTGACTAACTGCTGTGTTATGTGTTAGTCGGCATACACCATTAATCTTGGAGACAGTACCAACTGCTGTGTGTTAGATGGTGATGAACAGATGTTTAAGTACCCCACAATCATTGATAAACGTCTTCAAACCTGCTTTATGCATCAGTAAATATTAAAGGCTTATAACAGTCCAGTGTATAACTGACTGTGGCTTGGTGACTAACTGCTGTGTTGTGTGTTAGTCGGCATACACCATTAATCTTGGAGACAATCCCAACTGCTGTGTGTTAAATGGTGATGAACAGATGTTTAGGTACCCCACAATCATTGATAAACGTGTTTAAACCTGCTTTATGCATCAGTAAATATTAAAGCCTTATAACAGTCCAGTGTATAACTGACTGTGGCTTGGTGACTAACTGCTGTGTTGTGTGTTAGTCGGCATATACCATTAATCTTGGAGACAATCTCAACTGCCGTGTGTTAGATGGTGATGAACAGATGTTAAGTACCCAACGATCATTGATAAACGTGTTTAAACCTGCTTTATGTATCAGTAAATATTAAAGCCTTCTAACAGTCCTGTGTATAACTGACTGTGGCTTGGTGACTAACTGCTGTGTTGTGTGTTAGTCGGCATACACCATTAATCTTGGAGACAATCCCAACTGCTGTGTGTTAGATGGTGATGAACAGATGTTTAAGTACCCAACAATCATTGATAAACGTGTTTAAACCTGCTTTATGCATCAGTAAATATTAAAGCCTTATAACAGTCCAGTGTATAACTGACTGTGGCTTGGTGACTAACTGCTGTGTTGTGTGTTAGTCGGCATACACCATTAATCTTGGAGACAATCCCAACTGCTGTGTGTTAGATGGTGATGAACAGATGTTTAAGTACCCAACAATCATTGGTAAACGTGTTTAAACCTGCTTTATGCATCAGTAAATATTATAGCCTTATAACAGTCCAGTGTATAACTGACTGTGGCTTGGTGACTAACTGCTGTGTTGTGTGGTAGTCGGCATACACCATTAATCTTGGAGACAATCCCAACTGCTGTGTGTTAGATGGTGATGAACAGATGTTTAAGTACCCAACGATCATTGATAAACGTGTTTAAACCTGCTTTATGCATCAGTAAATATTATAGCCTTATAACAGTCCAGTGTATAACTGACTGTGGCTTGGTGACTAACTGCTGTGTTGTGTGTTAGTCGGCAAATACCAATAATCTTGGAGACAATCCCAACTGCTGTGTGTTAGATGGTGATGAACAGATGTTTAAGTACCCAACGATAATTGATAAACGTGTTTAAACCTGCTTTATATAGCAGTAAATATTAAAGCCTTCTAACAGTCCTGTGTATAACTGACTGTGGCTTGGTGACTAACTGCTGTGTTGTGTGTTAGTCGGCATACACCATTAATCTTGGAGACAATCCCAACTGCTGTGTGTTAGATTGTGATGAACAGATGTTTAAGTACCCAACAATCATTGATAAACGTGTTTAAACCTGCTTTATGCATCAGTAAATATTATAGCCTTATAACAGTCCAGTGTATAACTGACTGTGGCTTGGTGACTAACTGCTGTGTTGTGTGGTAGTCGGCATACACCATTAATCTTGGAGACAATCTCAACTGCCGTGTATTAGATGGTGATGAACAGATGTTTAAGTACCCAACGATCATTGATAAACGTGTTTAAACCTGCTTTATGCATCAGTAAATATTATAGCCTTATAACAGTCCAGTGTATAACTGACTGTGGCTTGGTGACTAACTGCTGTGTTGTGTGTTAGTCGGCAAACACCAATAATCTTGGAGACAATCCCAACTGCTGTGTGTTAGATGGTGATGAACAGATGTTTAAGTACCCAACGATAATTGATAAACGTGTTTAAACCTGCTTTATATAGCAGTAAATATTAAAGCCTTATAACAGTTCAGTGTACAACTGACTGTGGCTTGGTGACTAACTGCTGTGTTGTGTGTTAGTCGGCATACACCATTAAATTTGGAGACAATCCCAACTGCTGTGTGTTACAGATGGTGATGAACATGATGTTTAAGTACCCAACAATCATGGATAATCATTACTGTACCAACATTTTTCTAAATATGTTAACTATTACAGAAATATAATTTAAAATATGACAGATTCATTAAAAACCAATATTCGGCTGTACAACAGAAGTTATTTCTAGTTGAGATGTACTTGTTAAAAAGTATTCATCTCTAAATATAACAGCCAAACAATTATCAACATTTGATAATGATCACAGTTTTCCAAACTATATAAAGATTTGGACTGTAACAACTCGTAACACCATACACTGTATGTGTATTGGTGGGTGGGTGGGTCAGTTCCATTGTACGTGTATGGATGGGAAGATGGGTCAATACCACTGTACGTCTATGGATGGGTGGGTTGGTTATAGACTCAAGTTACGTACTAAGAAAGAAATTTTAAAATATTTTCCCTCAAGCTATAATGAGATACACAATAAATATCCCGATACCATCATTTCAAAGGCTTTGTTACCATTCGACATGAAAAATGATTGATGGCTTAGGACGGTGTAGCTTGACATAATAGATTATTTTTGAAAAAGTGAAAAATATCAGCAAGATGGCCGAGATGAGTCACGGTTCGGCAAGCGAATCAAACATAAATGTACACTAATTGTTAATATTGGAAACTGGAAGAGAAAGAGAAAAGTTAGTAGATGTAATGTGTGGGGTCTATTATTGTTAGTAACAAGTAAGAGTTTGAGAAGAGAAGTTTGATTAACGTCGTTTAGTTATTTTTTGGCAATCCAACATATACGGACAAATGTCAGATCTATTACCTGATGTTGCTTTAGATTCCTCTTCTTCACAGGATACTACAAGAACTGGAAGACAAGTTATAGGTCTGAAAAAGAAAAACTGTTATTTTCATTTAAAAAACTATTTCATTTTTACCTTAACATTCAAACACTTGGTACAGCATCCCTCCAACAGATACCTTCCTTTCCGGAAGTGAGTCACTGGAATGGTCTTAAAATATTCATCTACGGCCCTTTTAACTTATTTATAAAACTAGAAGTGCCATATGAAAAAAACCTAAGAAACCTTTTAAAAAATCAGGTTTAAAAAGAGGCAGAGGTCTGATGTTGCCAAATTAGGAGAATAGGGGCCCTGGCCAAGCAAATCGTAACTAAAATGCCACAGTTTTCCCCATTGTCAACACACTTTTGTGAGTAGGGCTATTGTTTGGGTGAAAAATAATTACTTTCTTCTTGCCTATTCTTGGGAATTTTGCTTCCATCTGGGCAAGAATGTATTCACAAACCATAGATGAATTTGTATTTTAGCACAACATTACATTTTTCCATTAACAATTAAAGACTCCTATATAATTTTATAAGTCAAAATTTAATAAACAATATTTATATTTCATTCAATCAGGTAAGCAGGTGTTAAATGGTTAAGAAACCTGGATTTAGCATTGTGACATGAGATCAATATTTAAACACTAAGCACAAGTACTGTGTAATGTAGATTTTATGTTATTTTGATATTTATTATCTGTTTCATATTTTGTATTTTTTATGAGTTTGGTAGCTGGCCTATCATCACATAATTATCATCATACATCGGCAATTTTAATTTTATGATGATGATGTACATTGAAATTTAGTGCATGTTATTAACCTTAACTGTCCAGTCCAATAGACCAACCACATCCATTACGTCATTCACATGGGACGTGTAAGTGGACTGCATTAACCACAACTGTCCAGTCCAATAGACCAACCACATCCATTACGTCATTCACATGGGACGTGTAAGTGGACTGCATTAACCACAACTGTCCAGTCCAATAGACCAACCACATCCATTACGTCATTCACATGGGACGTGTAAGTGGACTGCATTAACCACAACTGTCCAGTCCAATAGACCAACCAATATCCTAATTACTAAAGTTGCCCAACAGTTTGGGATGGATTGGTTAATCTGAAAACTAAATTAGATATCTACGTATAAAAGTATTCTCTTAAAGTATTATTAAATTCATTTAGCTAAAAACTGCATGTACACTTTGTGATTGTTATCTCTAATAAATAATAATAGATAAACGTGTTTAAACCTGCTTTATGCATCAGTAAATATTATAGCCTTATAACAGTCCAGTGTATAACTGACGGTGGCTTGGTGACTAACTGCTGTGTTGTGTGTTAGTCGGCAAATACCAATAATCTTGGAGACAATCCCAACTGCTGTGTGTTAGATGGTGATGAACAGATGTTTAAGTACCCAACGATAATTGATAAACGTGTTTAAACCTGCTTTATATAGCAGTAAATATTAAAGCCTTCTAACAGTCCTGTGTATAACTGACGGTGGCTTGGTGACTAACTGCTGTGTTGTGTGTTAGTCGGCATACACCATTAATCTTGGAGACATCCCAACTGCCGTGTGTTAGATGGTGATGAACAGATGTTAAGTACCCAACGATCATTGATAAACGTGTTTAAACCTGCTTTATGCATCAGTAAATATTAAAGCCTTATAACAGTCCAGTGTATAACTGACTGTAGCTTGGTGACTAACTGCTGTGTTGTGTGTTAGTCGGCATATACCATTAATCTTGAAGACAATCCCAACTGCTGTGTGTTAGATGGTGATGAACAGATGTTTAGGTACCCCACAATCATTGATAAACGTGTTTAAACCTGCTTTATGCATCAGTAAATATTAAAGCCTTATAACAGTCCAGTGTATAACTGACTGTGGCTTGGTGACTAACTGCTGTGTTGTGTGTTAGTCGGCATATACCATTAATCTTGGAGACAATCCCAACTGCTGTGTGTTAGATGGTGATGAACAGATGTTTAAGTACCCAACAATCATTGATAAACGTGTTTAAACCTGCTTTATGCATCAGTAAATATTATAGCCTTATAACAGTCCAGTGTATAACTGACTGTGGCTTGGTGACTAACTGCTGTGTTGTGTGTTAGTCGGCATATACCATTAATCTTGGAGACAATCCCAACTGCCGTGTGTTAGATGGTGATGAACAGATGTTAAGTACCCAACGATCATTGATAAACGTGTTTAAACCTGCTTTATGCATCAGTAAATATTAAAGCCTTATAACAGTCCAGTGTATAACTGACTGTGGCTTGGTGACTAACTGCTGTGTTGTGTGTTAGTCGGCATATACCATTAATCTTGAAGACAATCCCAACTGCTGTGTGTTAGATGGTGATGAACAGATGTTTAAGTACCCAACAATCATTGATAAACGTGTTTAAACCTGCTTTATGCATCGGTAAATATTATAGCCTTATAACAGTCCAGTGTATAACTGACTGTGGCTTGGTGACTAACTGCTGTGTTGTGTGTTAGTCGGCATATACCATTAATCTTGGAGACAATCCCAACTGCCGTGTGTTAGATGGTGATGAACAGATGTTAAGTACCCAACGATCATTGATAAACGTGTTTAAACCTGCTTTATGTATCAGTAAATATTAAAGCCTTATAACAGTCCAGTGTATAACTGACTGTGGCTTGGTGACTAACTGCTGTGTTGTGTGTTAGTCGGCATACACCATTAATCTTGGAGACAATCCCAACTGCTGTGTGTTAGATGGTGATGAACAGATGTTTAAGTACCCAACAATCATTGATAAACGTTTTTAAACCTGCTTTATGCATCAGTAAATATTATAGCCTTATAACAGTCCAGTGTATAACTGACTGTGGCTTGGTGACTAACTGCTGTGTTGTGTGTTAGTCGGCATACACCATTAATCTTGGAGACAATCCCAACTGCTGTGTGTTAGATGGTGACGAACAGATGTTTAAGTACCCAACGATCATTGATAAACGTGTTTAAACCTGCTTTATGCATCAGTAAATATTATAGCCTTATAACAGTCCAGTGTATAACTGACGGTGGCTTGGTGACTAACTGCTGTGTTGTGTGTTAGTCGGCAAATACCAATAATCTTGGAGACAATCCCAACTGCTGTGTGTTAGATGGTGATGAACAGATGTTTAAGTACCCAACGATAATTGATAAACGTGTTTAAACCTGCTTTATATAGCAGTAAATATTAAAGCCTTCTAACAGTCCTGTGTATAACTGACTGTGGCTTGGTGACTAACTGCTGTGTTGTGTGTTAGTCGGCATACACCATTAATCTTGGAGACAATCCCAACTGCTGTGTGTTAGATGGTGATGAACAGATGTTTAAGTACCCAACAATCATTGATAAACGTGTTCAAACCTGCTTTATGCATCAGTAAATATTAAAGGCTTATAACAGTCCAGTGTATAACTGACTGTGGCTTGGTGACTAACTGCTGTGTTATGTGTTAGTCGGCATACACCATTAATCTTGGAGACAATACCAACTGCTGTGTGTTAGATGGTGATGAACAGATGTTTAAGTACCCTACAATCATTGATAAACGTCTTCAAACCTGCTTTATGCATCAGTAAATATTAAAGGCTTATAACAGTCCAGTGTATAACTGACTGTGGCTTGGTGACTAACTGCTGTGTTGTGTGTTAGTCGGCATACACCATTAATCTTGGAGACAATCCCAACTGCTGTGTGTTAAATGGTGATGAACAGATGTTTAGGTACCCCACAATCATTGATAAACGTGTTTAAACCTGCTTTATGCATCAGTAAATATTAAAGCCTTATAACAGTCCAGTGTATAACTGACTGTGGCTTGGAGACTAACTGCTGTGTTGTGTGTTAGTCGGCATATACCATTAATCTTGGAGACAATCTCAACTGCCGTGTGTTAGATGGTGATGAACAGATGTTAAGTACCCAACGATCATTGATAAACGTGTTTAAACCTGCTTTATGTATCAGTAAATATTAAAGCCTTCTAACAGTCCTGTGTATAACTGACTGTGGCTTGGTGACTAACTGCTGTGTTGTGTGTTAGTCGGCATACACCATTAATCTTGGAGACAATCCCAACTGCTGTGTGTTTGATGGTGATGAACAGATGTTTAAGTACCCAACAATCATTGATAAACGTGTTTAAACCTGCTTTATGCATCAGTAAATATTAAAGCCTTATAACAGTCCAGTGTATAACTGACTGTGTCTTGGTGACTAACTGCTGTGTTGTGTGTTAGTCGGCATACACCATTAATCTTGGAGACAATCCCAACTGCTGTGTGTTAGATGGTGATGAACAGATGTTTAAGTACCCAACAATCATTGGTAAACGTGTTTAAACCTGCTTTATGCATCAGTAAATATTATAGCCTTATAACAGTCCAGTGTATAACTGACTGTGGCTTGGTGACTAACTGCTGTGTTGTGTGGTAGTCGGCATACACCATTAATCTTGGAGACAATCCCAACTGCTGTGTGTTAGATGGTGATGAACAGATGTTTAAGTACCCAACGATCATTGATAAACGTGTTTAAACCTGCTTTATGCATCAGTAAATATTATAGCCTTATAACAGTCCAGTGTATAACTGACTGTGGCTTGGTGACTAACTGCTGTGTTGTGTGTTAGTCGGCAAATACCAATAATCTTGGAGACAATCCCAACTGCTGTGTGTTAGATGGTGATGAACAGATGTTTAAGTACCCAACGATAATTGATAAACGTGTTTAAACCTGCTTTATATAGCAGTAAATATTAAAGCCTTCTAACAGTCCTGTGTATAACTGACTGTGGCTTGGTGACTAACTGCTGTGTTGTGTGTTAGTCGGCATACACCATTAATCTTGGAGACAATCCCAACTGCTGTGTGTTAGATTGTGATGAACAGATGTTTAAGTACCCAACAATCATTGATAAACGTGTTTAAACCTGCTTTATGCATCAGTAAATATTATAGCCTTATAACAGTCCAGTGTATAACTGACTGTGGCTTGGTGACTAACTGCTGTGTTGTGTGGTAGTCGGCATACACCATTAATCTTGGAGACAATCTCAACTGCCGTGTATTATATGGTGATGAACAGATGTTTAAGTACCCAACGATCATTGATAAACGTGTTTAAACCTGCTTTATGCATCAGTAAATATTATAGCCTTATAACAGTCCAGTGTATAACTGACTGTGGCTTGGTGACTAACTGCTGTGTTGTGTGTTAGTCGGCAAACACCAATAATCTTGGAGACAATCCCAACTGCTGTGTGTTAGATGGTGATGAACAGATGTTTAAGTACCCAACGATAATTGATAAACGTGTTTAAACCTGCTTTATATAGCAGTAAATATTAAAGCCTTATAACAGTTCAGTGTACAACTGACTGTGGCTTGGTGACTAACTGCTGTGTTGTGTGTTAGTCGGCATACACCATTAAATTTGGAGACAATCCCAACTGCTGTGTGTTACAGATGGTGATGAACATGATGTTTAAGTACCCAACAATCATGGATAATCATTACTGTACCAACAGTTTTCTAAATATGTTAACTATTACAGAAATATAATTTAAAATATCACAGATTCATTAAAAACCAATATTCGGCTGTACAACAGAATTTGTTTCTGGTTGAATTGCACTTGTTAAAAAGTATTCATCTATAAATATAACAGCCAAACAAACATTTGATAATGATCACAGTTTTCTAAACTATATAAAGATTTGGACTGTAACAATTCGTAACACCATACAATGTATGTGTATTGGTGGGTGGGTGGGTCAGTTCCATTGTACGTGTATGGGTGGGAAGGTGGGTCAATACCACTGTACGTCTATGGATGGGTGGGTTGGTTATAGGCTCAAGTTACGTACTAAGAAAGAAATTTTACAATATTTTCCCTCAAGCTATAATAAGATACACAATAAATATCCCGATACCAGCATTTCACAGGCTTTGTTACCATTCGACATGAAAAATGATTGATGGCTTAGGACGGTGTAGCTTGACATAATAGATTATTTTTGAAAAAGTGAAAAATATCAGCAAGATGGCCGAGATGAGTCACGGTTCGGCAAGCGAATCAAACATAAATGTACACTAATTGTTAATATTGGAAATGAAATGAAATGAAATGCGTCTTTATTTAACCAGGCGAAGTTGGGACTAGAAAGTCCCTTCTTCCACTTAACCTGAATATTGAATTGGAAACTGGAAGAGAAAGAGAAAAGTTAGTAGATGTAATTTGTGGGGTCTATTATTGTTAGTAACAAGTAAGAGTTTGAGAAGAGAAGTTTGATTAACGTCATTTAGTTATTTTTTAGCAATCCAACATATACGGACAAATGTCAGATCTATTACCTGATGTTGCTTTAGATTCCTCTTCTTCACAGGATACTACAAGAACTGGAAGATAAGTTATAGGTCTGAAAAAGAAAAACTGTTATTTCCATTTAAAAAACTATTTCATTTTTACCTTAAAATTCAAACACTTGGTACAGCATCCCTCCAACAGATATCTTCCTTCCCGGAAGTGATTCACTGGAATGGTCTTAAAATATTCATCTACGGCCCTTTTAACTTATTCATAAAACTAGAAGTGCCATATGAAAAAAACCTAAGAAACCCTTTAAAAAATCAGGTTTAAAAAGAGGCAGAGGTCTGATGTTGCCAAATCAGGAGAATAGGGGCCCTGGCCAAGCAAATCGTAAGTAAAATGCCTTAGTTTTCCCCATTGTCAACACACTTTTGTGAGTAGGGCTATTGTTTGGGTGAAAAATAATTACTTTCTTCTTGCCTATTCTTGGGAATTTTGCTTCCATCTGGGAAAGAATGTATTCACAAACCATAGGTGAATTTGTATTTTAGCACAACGTTACATTTTTCCATTAACAATTAAAGGCTCCTATATAATTTTATAAGTCAAAATTTAATAAACAATATTTATATTTCATTCAATCAGGTAAGCAGGTGTTAAATGGTTAAGAAACCTGGATTTAGCATTGTGACATGAGATCAATATTTAAACACTAAGCACAAGTACTGTGTAATGTAGATTTTATGTTATTTTGATATTTATTATCTGTTTCATATTTTGTATTTTTTATGAGTTTGGTAGCTAAGCCTATCATCACATAATTGTCATCATATATCGGCAATTTTAATGTTATGATGATGATGTACATTGAAATTTAGTGCATGTTATTAACCTTAACTGTCCAGTCCAATAGACCAACCACATCCATTACGTCATTCACATGGGACGTGTAAGTGGACTGCATTAACCACAACTGTCCAGTCCAATAGACCAACCACATCCATTACGTCATTCACATGGGACGTGTAAGTGGACTGCATTAACCACAACTTTTCAGTCCAATAGACCAACCACATCCATTACGTCATTCACATGGGACGTGTAAGTGGACTGCATTAACCACAACTGTCCAGTCCAATAGACCAACCACATCCATTACGTCATTCACATGGGACGTGTAAGTGGACTGCATTAACCACAACTGTCCAGTCCAATAGACCATCACATTCATTACGTCATTCACATGGGACGTGTAAGTGGACTGCATTAACCACAACTGTCCAGTCCAATAGACCAACCACATCCATTACGTCATTCACATGGGACGTGTAAGTGGACTGCATTAACCACAACTTTTCAGTCCAATAGACCAACCACATCCATTACGTCATTCACATGGGACGTGTAAGTGGACTGCATTAACTTAGATAGCTACTTGCAATAAAAGAAACAGAAATAACTCCTTCTGTTATTTTATTTACTTAATACGCACTGTAAGCAAGATTATGCTTGTTGTATAAATACAAACCTTACTGAAAAAAACACCAAAACTTGATCAATATTTTAATAAAATTGGAATATAAATAATTTATCTATTTCCTATTATCTTATCAAAATGTGATAAGAGACATTTCCGATTTTATAAAAATATTCGGTGATCAAGTTTTTGCGTTTTAAATATTTATATGTTTTAGAATTTCAGTTCGATTTTACAAATGTAAATTTTTTAGTATACATAACATTTACAATTTACACAAATAATTTATAAAAAACCAACTTATTTAAAATATTTCTCTCTATATAAATAAGAACAAAGTGTCCTTTTAACGTAAAAAAAATGGACAGATAGTGTTAAAAAATGGTTGTCCAAGTATAGCGTTCTCGATCTTCGTATTTATAAATTTTCGGTTTAATAGTGATGAGATTTTTTTAATGGATTTACCATTAAATGTAACTTAAATAATATTTTATGTACTACACTGCATGGATGCTATATTCCTGTACTCATAATTGATTTCCTAAAGGGGATTATGTATTAAAGGGCAAAAGAGTTAAACATTTACTAGTTTTATTACAGAGATTGACAACTATACTGATATAAGTATTAAAACGTATATTCATATTCAACTACGTTAAAAGTTGTCACAGAAAAACGATAACGTTCAAAGTTGATGACTATTGTACTGAAATTTTCCTTGTAAATTTTTTACTTTTATTTATCCCTTTTGGAGACACTTATGACACTTAGTTTTGTCCAAGATTGGTTCAGGTCGAATTAAACGTATCTCTTATGTTCTAAAAAACAAAAATTTTTGAAATGTTTAGAACATTGAACTGAGCAGTTTTTAAAAGCTTCTTCACATTAGCTTGCGTTTGATATTTTACTATAAAACTTCAGGTAAAACAATTAAAAAATATACTAAGAGAAAGGTTTATATTTTCAAATATAACTCCTTAACTTTTATCTGTAGTATTGCAGCTGCTAAAGCAGTACTACTTGCAATACTAATATCCATTGAACATTCATGTAAAAAATCTTTCAAAAAAAAAAAAAAAAAAAAAACATGGGGGTAATTTTCAATACTGGAGCTGCTATTTATTCCAGACAATAGTTTACTGCCCTTATAAGATGAAGTCTTTAATATAAAAATAATAAACTTATCATGGATCCTTAAAAAATTACTTTAACGTATAGAATAAATTTGTCCTAATATATTATTTTAAATATTTTATTTCTAACTAATTATATCAATTAAAATATTGTATATATTACATCGTAATATTTAGGTAGTAAACTTCGTAGTAAGAATATTAGTAGACGTTTGTTTATCTCAATATAGTTTTGTTATCTACACATTTTTTTGATATTTTTCTTCTCAGTTACACTTTGAATTCAATATAAATTCATTCAAACTATAGTTAAATTATAATTTGTGCATATTAATGGCTTACAAAATAGTATATTTAATTACCTATAGTATTTGTAAAGAAAATATGGGTACATGTATCCTTCCTTTTTAAAATAGCCATTAAAGGACTGTGCTGCAATGCAAATTCCGATGACATTTCATCTGTTTAGAAATGCATGACTGGAAATTGAATAGGAATTTCAATGTTGTGTTTAATAACCATAACATTCCAATCAGCACTCATTCACTAAACTAATTTTCTGTTCAATAATATTGGTTGGTAAACAGTTTCAGTGTTACCAAAACGAATATAATGGATGGGAATTCGAATCGTTATTAAAAATAAAATAATGAAATACACAGTAAAATATTGTACACCCAACAAAATGGAATATATAGATTTCTGGTGGTGAACGAAATAAAACTTCACTATAAAACTAAACGAATTTATATTTAAAAGAATTAGTACTAAATTAAAAAAAATCTGTTTTGGCAAGAATTAGTCCTGTAACTTCAAGCTTTTTACTTTCAAAAATTGTGCATTTACGAGCACATTAGTTTAGTAGAAGCAGATCACTTGTACAGAAGCTAACATGAAAATGTTTAAATCAAAATGTAAACTAAATTTCCGTAAACACAAATTTTAATAAAAAATTATCTTTTTAAATAAACACATTTGTAATAAACAAATAACTTGTAGTATTAAATATATAAGAAACTTAACGTTCAGAAAAAGACCTGTGAATCAAGAATCAGAAACCTTTATTTCATAGTGACATGTTCTTGCTGTTATCAAGGACACATGGGTTATAAAAAAAGTTGCAATCACACCTAAAGTGAAAAACCTTATTGTATGTTTTAGAAGGATTTTAGAATGACTTAACTCCTCTCAGCAGAATGAGTACTAAGTTTGCTGGACACTCCTGTAATTGACGAATTTCAGAAAGTAACTTCCAGCGCTTAATTATTACCGAAGTTTAAGTCTTTCCAAGCTAAAAGCTTTAAGACTTTTAAAACTTACCCTCGGTGTTTGTAACATTTCGAGACAAATATGTTACAAAAAAAGGCATAATCTTATGGACAGTATATTTTTAAAACAATGTTTATATTGCATATTTTATATCTAAAACGCAAATCTAATCTATTACAAAATGAGACTGGTTACTTAACTTGATTTATTAAATAGATATAAAACCCCTAAGATTTACAAATAGATAATTTGTATAGAGTAATAAAGCATTTTTTCATTTATTAGCAGTTTTTATAAGTAGTTCTGGTACTATTTACACCATGGCGAAAACACAGCAGGTCATAACAATTTAATTTCTTACGTATGTACATTTTTTTATTCCAGCTTACACTTTTAAATAAATGTAATAATTAAATATATTTAAAACTAATTAAATGTATTGTCCTAGTAGTAAGTTATATTGGGATATATAGTTCTTTGATTTATTTCAGTATATATTTGAAGAAAATTAATTCTTTATAACATCCACTGTAAGCACCTGACACTAAAATAATAAGATGATGGAGACTCTAGTGTACACTTCCTTACGTGATTCTTTATTATTTATTATTTATCTCTAAGACGCCGATCGAAGACGTATGGGTGAATACGAGGAGTGAATGAGTGTGATGAGTGTAGATGAACGAGTGTAGTTACTATCTGAGTTCGCCTTAGCTCAGAATGGACTATTTATTAATATCCCAATCCCAGGGCAACTATGGGACCTACATATTTACGTGGAATCTGAACCATGTAGTGTTGGTCTGATTTTCAGCTACCTGACAAGTCTGACACTCAGTTCTCTCCCCTACACAACATCCGAACCTTGACTACTGTTCAACATGGACACTCCAGACTTCTCTAGTAGTGTCTACGTTGATGACAACCATTGAGCAGACGCCATGTTGGTATTAAGAGAACCGAGCATGGAACCTATCGCCTACAATCTCCCAAACACTTTGTCTCTAAGTAGCTGAGTTACAGCACTGCGCCACCAGTGCCGACTCACTGAAAGGTTATCGAAGAAAATTGGGGTAAGGCTAGAACTTTAATTAAAGAAGTTCCAGATAGGTCAGAGGGCTTTCAACCACAACGTTCATTCTTTGGTCTTAATATACAGGAGAAATAATTTGTTGGATACTATTTAATACTTATTCTAAGAATAAAGAAGTGAAACTAAAAAAGTTCTTTAGTGTATTACATATTGTTTAGTGAAAAACGCAACGTCAATTTAAAAACATATACTTATGCATTAAATAGACAAATATTAATGAGTTAAACGAGATTTATTTAAATATATAATTTAATATACCACATTAAAAAATGTACTGACTGACCGAAATTGATGAGATAAATGCATGATTAGTTTAAATGATGAAAGGAACACTAAACAGAAATTACCCAATTTGGTGGCTTAGAGGTTAAGGAAGTTTAGCACTCCTGAGATGATAATAGGTTCTTTACTTAATCATTCACATGTGAACATCCCATGTGGACAGGACATTAACATTTACACACACAATACATTCTTGTGTAATAATTCTTTAAATAACTTAAATATAATATTGACGTGAATAATAAAGTATGTTGATTTAACATATGTATTAGGAATATAAATTTAAAGCTATACATTAATAAACCAAGTTTACGCATTGTAAAACATGAATATATGTGTTTATATAAAATATTGGATTGTATATTGTACGCTGAGTTATCAGGGAAGGGAATGGGGTATTTTGTAGATAAGAGTGGGTTGTATGGATACATTTCTGCGGAAAGATTAGGGTTAATGTGTTTTGGGATATCACGTGATCAAGTCATTTGTCTATCGGAATATCCTCGCTAGAACGTTTTTAGACAAAATAAATGGACGAGGTAGAGTATAAAAATATTATTTAGTTTATAGAAAACAATTGGTTCTATATACTTTGTTATTTTTTAAAATGTATGTAATACATTTTTGGGCTTAAATTTTTAACTTAAGAACATAATAAGCAGTTACCTAAGTTAAATATTTAAACAATATTTTGAGCAAATTAAAACATAGATTTATCAATAGTAATATTATTGTAAATAAAAGTCCTAATTAGTTATTTATCACTTGTATTTTTAAATTAGTATAATTTTTTTAATCAAGTTATTCAACTTTACTACAAAAGTCAAACATTATTAAGAGTATTTGTAACAAAGCATAATACTTTAATTTTATTTGGCATTTTTGTGTTAACTAACAAAGCAACGTGAATGTAGTATGTTGTCTATACATTTAGATATTTCAATTGCTATATTTAATTTATCTTAAAATCAAGTCACTGTCACTTAAAACCTAGTAAATTTATCCACCTAACTCATTTTAAAGAGTGTGCATAATTTTAGTATTTGTGTTTGGAGGGTGTTTGCTTATTTGCTCTTTCAATGACTGGAATTATGTTAGGTTAGTACTTATAACATGTTAAACGTAAGCTTTCTTATATTTAAATAAATGTAATCACAAGTATCAAGTATCTTATAAAAAACTGTATTATACCTAATTATTATTTTTACTCAATTTAGATCTGTTCATAATTTCAGTTCCTGTTATCTATACCGTTTTAAAGTCTATTTTTCTCTGTAATCCATGTTGTTGTAAATACCGTAAAAATTTACGGTTTACTACAAATTTGGTTATATTTCGTGTGTGGCTGCGTCTGGTAATATTTTAATCAGTCCATAGAATCTCATTTTGATTTACTTCATGTCCATTTGTATATTTGCATACTTATGAGTGATTTTTTTATTGTATTCTTACATGTCTTCTGAATGTTGTGGTCCAAGTATTTTCTTTATAGTTTTTCTTTCTTCTTTTGAAATTTTATCACGTCTCCCCCCTTTTTTGAGTCATAGCATGTATTATTGAGAGTGTTATGACTGAATTTTAACAAAACATTTTTGTGTTTCGTGATATTGTTGAATGCCTTATTTTACATTCAATGCTATTCAATATAAATTTTAACAAAAGAAAATTTTCTAATATATAACTCTTCATAACTGTCCATGAAAATTTTTCTTATAAAAAATAAGCAAAATAAGTTTTCAATTACCGATCAATTAAGAACATTTAATATTAAGCCACATGCAGCAGTAATCAAATCGTGAGCGGCGAAGTTATGGCCACTTCAACATTTTGTATCTATTGTTATTTTTTAGAGATAACAATCACAAAGTGTACATGCAGTTTTTAGCTAAATGGATTTAATAATACTTTAAGAGAATACTTTATACGTAGATATCTAATTTAGTTATCAGATTAACCAATCCATCCCAAACTATTGGGCAACTTTAGTAATTAGTCTGATATTGTTCCCAAATTTCTCGGAAAACATGTTGTGTCAACTTACAATTGAAAATGTATGTAAGAAGTACGTACAAAGTAACTAACGCTAATTATTTTATGCATAATTTGAAGGAAACTTATTAAATTAAAAGTACTATAAAAATTGTTCTTAAATTAATGCCGTAAAAGTAAACGTTGTATTTATAGTGTTTCTGTTTGTTATTTCTTATTTTGTTTTATTGCTTTAAGAATTAGTTTATGAGAAAATATTTGTTTGTAACAACCTTTTTTTTTATTAATACCACTGAAAGTATATGTGTCAATACCATCTTACGTTTATAGGTATGTAGGTAGGTCAATTCCACTTTAAGTGCATGGTTGGAAGGGTGAGTTATTACCAATGTACATGTATAGGTGGGTGGGTAAATTCCACTTTAAGTGCATGGTTGGAAGGGTGGGTTATTACCAGTGTACATGTATAGGTGGGTGGGTCAATATTTATGTACATGTATGTGAAGCGGGTTGGTCAGTACTACCTTACGTGTATGTTGGAAGGATGGGCCAAAATCTCTATACGTGTGCACATATATATATTAATATTGTTACAATCTGGTATATTGTAAATACAATTTATGAAGAATATATTATTTATTATGATTCTGCATGGATAGATGTTTGCACCGAACTCAACAAAATGTAAAACATATAGATAGTTATAAAATAACATATTGAATCACATCAAAAGGACCTGAATACATCATTATCACACCCCTGATCTGAACAAAATTACTGAACTGATTTGTAATTCAGATAGATATAATAAATGTATGGTTATATCAATATGGTTTTTTAACCTATATTTAGTTGTGGAAAGACTCAATGAGTTCCGGCAATACGTTTGTGAACTCAAGTACGTTAGTGTTATTTGATATTAAAGGTCACATTTAATTATATTTTGAGTTTCATCCCTGGTTAGTGGTTATGGCAACTGAATTATAGTGCAGTATTCCTAAGTTATTAAAAATTATACTGTCCAAATAATTACCTTAAATTTCACTAAATTAAATAAAGGTATACTCTATTTTATAGTACAATGTCGATCGTTCAATGTTAATTTTATGAATATAATAAATTAAAAACATGATTAATTTTTTTAGGTCTTCTAGGAACTGCCATGAAAGTATTTTTTATTTTCATTATTTTAATGAAACATAGATACAAACTATATTAAGGTAGGTGTGTCTGATTCCGACTGAGCCCATGCCCTCCACTTCCTTAACAACCGACACCAGGGGTACTCTGCCAGGACCATCACCTCTCTCTACACCGCCGTCATTCGCCCCGTACTCAAGTTTGCCCATCCAGTGCTTCCCACCATCCCTCACAATCACCTCTCGAACTACGAGAAATACGAGCGACGCGCCATGCGCTTAGCTTATCACCTGGACCCCGATCACAGCTCCCGAGACCGCTACACCCTGTTCCATATCCCTACCCTGCGTGAGTTCCTCAACCAACTGAACCAGACCTACCTCGCCAAAGCCACAGACTCACCCATACTGGCAGAGTACTTTACAGAGCCCTACACCACCAGGCAATATTTCACCATTCACCACCTGATCCATGGCCGTTTATAACCCACTACCCACCTTCCGCCCAGCAACCATTAGCCACCCTCCACACAACCCGCTACTGACGACGGCACAAATGCAATCCCCTCTCATCCCCTCATCATCTGTTTCACCCTCACTTAGCTCTTTAATAATTTTAATTTTCCATGTTTCTTCCTTTGTTTGTATGTTTCAGGAACCATGTTTATTTGGGACCTTCTTTCCGGAGACCCGAGCTGCCTGCTTGCCTCGTACAGTCACGATTTGTTTCGGCACTATTACCCTTCATGTACCTATCCTAGGCTGAAGAGGCCCTAGAGCCTATAACAGCCGTAGCTCCTAGCTACACCTTCACGATCCTGATCCTGACTGAGCCCAACCGCTTAGCAAACGTGCACGTGTAATTAAAATCGCTAAATGAATTTCCAATATTTATTCCATCCCAAACACATTCGGTCAGATACACCTAAACGTATATAGTCAATGTAACATTTCTTTCACATTTATATAAAGTGAGGTACCATTGTTGTAAAAAATAAGTCATTGTAAATACAGCTTCAAAAAAATAATTCTAAAACGTTTTGCTAACATTGTTTGCATATTGAGCAAAAAATACAAAGAGACTCAATAATTCATTATTTGCAAGTTCTTCATTGTGGATTTTGACATTTTAAAATATCAAATACATGTCCGATATAACCTGTCTGAACTATTATTGGCAGGATCCTTCCAATTACAAAGATGTTTTCATTTATGAAAGTAAAATATTTTCACACTGGAAATTAATTTTGAATAAACAATAGAAATTAATTGTAATTAAGTAGTGTACTAGCATGACACCCCTAGTAATGTATATTTTGAATGTTGTTTTTGTAATGTCTGAATTTGTATGTGTATATAAAAGATAATAAATTATCACTTCCTAATTTACCCCACTATATTTTAAAGAAAAATGGAACTTAAAACTTAGGGGAAATTGGTGGGCTGACCTACCCTAAAATAACGACTACTTACTAAAAATAGTACAATGCATAGTGGAGTGGTCACATAGGAAAATATCTATTTGTACATTTATATTCTTACTTCAATAAAGTGTTATGGTAATATAACACGAGGTATTATAAAGGATTTGTGGTTTTTTTAAATCTCAAAGTATTCAATCTAATTCTGGTGCAATTACTCGATGTAACGTGTTGTAATATATTAGCTCCAGTTATTACGTATAACAAATCTGTGTACCGCACTGTGAGCCTACAGCTACTACTCCTATATTCGGTTTTGTGCGGATCGTTTAACAAGTTAATTAATGTTCGATTTTACTCTTTCGTGATTTTCACGCTTAAATTACTCAATCTAGCCTCTCATCCAGTCTCAACTAATTCACCACAATATCAGTCATGCAGAGGCCTATAAGTGAACCACTTATAAAACAAAAACATTGATGTTCTTTAAAAGGATTTATATGACAAGGTATTAAGTAATAGTGAATAATTTTAAAATAAATTGTAATCTTTATAATATCTAAATGGTTAGACAACATATTTTATGCACGTTATTTCATACGTTAACACAAAAATTGCTAATTAAATAAAGGGTAATTTGGAAATGTAAACACAATACGTTATACTAGATATAAATAAATAATAAATATACTTTAGTTTGAACCTTTTACCTAACCAATACAGAAGAGGCTTCGTAGATTGTCAATTCTCAAGTAATGCTTTATCTCAACAGGGCACGGGCTGACCTTCGGTACACAAACCGGTTATGTTGAACGTGCTAAATGCTGGACGTTTTCAATGATCAATGCTAAATGTGTTCAATGATTAATGCTGAACATGTTCAAGCTCAATGCTGAACGTGCTAAATGATCAATGATGAACGTACTCAATGCTGAACATGCTCGATGCTCAATGCTGAGTGTGCTCAGTGGTCAATGCTGAACGTGTTCAAGGCTCAATGCTAAACGTGCTCAATGCTGAACGTGCTCAATGATCAATCCTCAACATATTCAAGGCTCAATGCTCAATGATGAATGTGCTCAATGCTGAAAGTGCTTAATGTTCAATGATGAACGTACTCAATGCTGAATGTGCTCAGAGCTGAAAGTGCTTAATGTTCAATGATGAACGTACTCAGTGCTGAAAGTGCTTAATGTTCAATGATGAACGTGCTCAGTGCTGAAAGTGCTTAATGTTCAATGATGAACGTGCTCAGTGCTGAAAGTGCTTAATGTTCAATGATGAACGTGCTCAGTGCTGAAAGTGCTTAATGTTCAATGATGAACGTGCTCAGTGATGAAAGTGCTTAATGTTCAATGATGAAGTGCTTAATGTTCAATGATGAACGTGCTCAGTGATGAAAGTGCTTAATGTTCAATGATGAACGTGCTCAGTGCTGAAAGTGCTTAATGTTCAATGATGAACGTGCTCAGTGCTGAAAGTGCTTAATGTTCAATGATGAACGTGCTCAGTACTTAAAGTGCTTAATGTTCAATGATGAACGTGCTCAATGCTGAATGATGAACGTTATTTTACTCAATCTGGACTAAAATACACAACACTTTCTTATACAACATCAACTATGTAGATATATCAAAAGTAAGTAATGTTAGCTACTATCTATAAGAACTAATAGCTTTTCGGTATGTAAGAATTTTAATAAATATTGCATTAAAAGGTATGCAATAATGCAACATTATTAAATTATATTCATTGTATAGTTAATTTTCGTTCACCAAATACATCATTAGGACATTCGGTAGCCGAGTGGTCTAAAGCGTCAGGATTTTGTTCGAATTTAGTTTGTTCGAGAGCCAGATTCGAACCCTGGTCTTAAATGGATGTTCTCATAAGTAATATTCACCTTAAACTATATTGGCTCTTCCCATTTCTATGTATGAATAAGTTTCCTATAAAGATGAGTGGTCCTAAAAAGAAGATTTTAAAAATAAAATTATTCTTTAGAATACGTTATCATTGTTTACAAAAGATATATAAAAATATTGATATATTTTTATATGATTATTGTTCTTGTCGTATAAAGTGTATGATAAAAATACGACATTCTTTACATAATTTTATTTAAGTAAAGATTTTAAGTCGGATATCTCAATAGATTATTTTCTTATAATGGGCATTGGAGAACCATGTTACGTTTAGAGCATCCTAACATGTTTAAATAAAGATTAAGATTTAATAAAGAATTATATTTTCTATTACAGCCCCATGCATTAGCACCTAGAATATTTGAGGTTTCATATTGGAAAATATTAGGAACATACACATTGAAATTATATTATATTTTTATTGAATATATTATTTAAAGCTGGGGAGTAAAGTAATAGAAAGTTTTATAATTAGGACTGGATTGATATAGGGGCATAGATTATGTAAGATCTTATTTAATGTAACTATAGAGAAAGTGACAAGCTCGATTTTGAAGGAGTGATTATTAATGGAAGGAGATTGTATTTTATAGCACATGCAGATGACTGACTATGTTATAGTCGGCAAGTCGAAGGAAAAGATAATGAAAGTAGTAGAAACAATAGCAAGTAAAATTGGATTATTGGTCAACCCTTCAAAAACTGAGCATTTAATTACTGTAGGAGAATAAATCAGAATGACAGAAACATTACCATTGGCAATAACTGCTACAAGAGATTTCAAGAGGTTAAATACCTAGCAACCATATTGACCGAAAACTCCTCCAGTGAAACAGAAATAAAATTCAGATTGAAACCAGCAAATAGAGGCTTTCATGCACTTAATAAAATAAAAAAGTCAAGAAATATTTCCTGTGAATAACATTAAGACTGTACAAAACATTGATTTGTCCCATTCTTTTGTATGGTTGCCAAACATGGAGCACACGTAATACAGATCTGAGTCGACTCCTGATATTTGAAAGAAGAGTGCTACGAAAGGTTTTTGGCCCAAATCTTGACTTAGAAACAAGAGAATGGAGAAGAATCAAATATTATAGGAGTTTTAAAGAGTAGGAAATTGGAGTGGGCTGGACATGTGGTTAGAATTAGTGAGGAGAGATTTCCCTACAACTTACAACAACTGGAAGCCTGGCTGAACTGGCGGATAACAGCAGAGGACAGACGACAATGGAGAGAGACCTAGTAGTGACATCGCGGGGTCCTCTGGGCCTCATTGCGTAAAGTAAGTACAATGAAATAATATAAAAAAATAACTTCATATTTGCTAAGGCTACTGATAAAAATGATACGTTTTGAAAACTGTACAAGTATATTTAAGTACAAATGCATTTGATTTGCTTTTAACGCCTGTATTACAAATTCAACTATAGCAACACGATTTTTACAACCAAATTATACCACAAAGTACTGTTGAAAGCATCTGCTGTGGTAAGTCTCCCTCCTTCTGGCTTGTTTAGCAATTCAAATTGTGCACTTAGGTAAAAACAAACTGGCCATCTACGATACGACATCATTTTTATTTCCACTATCTCCAAAAAAATAATATTTGGATAATGATTTAGTGGAATGTATTAGTCATTTAGTTTGTTGTTATTTTTTCTCGCTGATATATATTTGACTAACGTTTTTTAATAATAACTATCAAACCAAAAGTAGAGTTTTGCTCAAGCATCTACAATGTTTCCTTAAAAATGTCTTTTTCAGCAATATCAGATGGTATATATTTAATTATAATAAAGGCTCCTAAGAGCTTAATATTGTATTTTAGATAGTAGACCCTGATAAGTACATTTCGGAAATTAATAAAGAATATGGTTATTATGAATACCTTATAAATTTAAAAAAAATTGAAACTTGTGTACAGCATTTCATGCATTACATATTTACTTAACTTATTAATTTATATCTTTAAGAAATATCAATGCAGAAAATACATTATATCAATACATATTTTATGCTTTATACATTTTTCTTATTTTGTTTGTAGAAACAAGAAAAATTATACTTTTCATCCTGACATTAAAAATGTTATACTATTTAAATTTAAGTTAATGTTATATCAAATGCTGGTTGGATGGAATCTATAACATAAACTACTTCATCTTTTATCTTAATTACCTAACATAATCTCAGTTTGGGTAAAACATAAAATTGGGGTCCTTTTACAACATAAATGTACCAATTATATCCATGTTAATTATTGTTTAAAATTTTTTTATCATCTATATTCATTTGCTTCTTATTACTAAGTTGTTTCAAAGTTTTGATCTGATAAATTATAATAAATAATTGTTAGTACAAATAATGAGATATAGGTCAATGCAGTTATACATTGTTAATTTCCTGACATGACAAAGGTTCATCAGCTGTGATATTTGGACATGTCTTTGAGAACTTTTGGGTCTAACCGGTTAGTGAAACAATTTTTCAGTGGTAGTCAACCTTATATTGTTAAAATGTGACTTAAATTCAAACTTATTTCTTTCATTCAGCTAAAAACTATTTTGAATAAAAATACCGATTGTTGTCTTATTAATTGATATGATTATCCTTAAAAATATAATATCTTCATAACCAAACGAGTGTTTATAGATCATTATGTTCAATCTCACCAGAAATTTAGAAAACTGTTAAGGACAACCAAGCTGAGACATAAATTTAGTTTTATTGTATAAAATCTAAAAAGTATAACAATTTTCCACTGGTAGCGTTTAGCAGTAAAATTAAAAGTAAAAATATTGCGTATCATATCATGGAAATAAATTTTATTGCTTAATTTGGAAATTTATACATTGAAAATAGGTCCAGATTCATAATTGTAGAAATTGAAATATTGGTAACAAAATATAAAAATTTACACAAAAAGGATGTAGTAATTGTATTACAAACTACATGGGGAATATAAGTAATGAATAATGTAATATACATTCATCCCTCACGTTCCCACACCCTCATCCTCTCATCCTCACGTAAACTCACGTAAAAACACTCATCCTCACGTTCGAAAACACGTTCCCATACACGTACAGTGGTGATGATCCCACCCGCCCACCCATACACGTATAGTGGTTATGACCCACCCGCCCACTCATACACGTACAGTGGTTATGACCCACCCGTCCACCCATACACGTACAGTTATATTGACCCACCCGCCCAGCCATACACGTACAGTGGTGATGACCCACCCATTCACCCATACTCGTACAGTGGTTATGACCCACCCGCCCACCCATACACGTACAGTGGTTATGACCCACCCGCCCAACCGTACACGTATAGTGGTAATGACCCACCCGCCCACCCATACACGTACAGTGGTTATGACCCACCCGTCCACCCATACACGTACAGTGGTTACGACCCACCCGTCCACCCATACACGTACAGTGGTGATGATCCCACCCGCCCATCCATACACGTACAGTGGTGATGACCCACCCGCCCACCCAAACACGTACAGTGGTTATGACCCACCCGTCCACCCATACACGTACAGTGGTGATGACCCACCCACCCACCCATACACGTACAGTGGTTATGTACGTGTTAAAACACCCCATCCCTACATAAATTACTAGCTAAATTAATCTCTATTTATAAAACAATTTGCAGTAATCTTGAAATAAAAAAATGTTATTTATTGTTTATGCGTTTACAATGTATCTGTTTTTAAATTCGGTAAATATGTAGTCAGTGAATTAATTTACTTCATTTTGTTTATTTTAGTTTACTGTAAATCTTAAAAAGCATCAATTTAAAAAATATTATAGTACATTTTAAAAATAGTTGTACTGTTATATTTAGATTAATTTTTTATTGATATAGGGATATTTTCATTTGACATATGTTGTAAAAATTGTTTTTTATCAATAACAAATACAATCAATGACATTTTATCCACCTCCTATTTACAATTGGAAAAAAACCTGCTTACTGATATGTTTTATTATATTCTAATAAGATATTTATCATACTGAATATTAAATATATAATACGTATTCAAATTCTCTAGGAAATAATTTACGATTTAGTTACTAACCTAGCTAATATTGAACTAACTAAAAATATATTGAAACCTCTATAAACTGGTAAAGGTAACAATCGTAGTTTTACCAGTGGTCCCTCGTGATTTTGAGTTGCCAAGTTTGTTCACGTCCAGAAAGTTTACGTGGCTTCTTTTGTGTGACCATAAACCTCAATACCTTTGCTCTTCTGTATTTAACCTCCACACACATTGTGTTTTAGGTACCTTAATTATATTTAATTGTATTTAAGATACGCAACTTTATCCACATTACTGTGTTCAATTAAGAAATCACTTTGAGTATGAAAAAGCCCAAGTATACAATATATAAAAAAACGAACTATAAACCTTATTGTCCATTTTAAAATTATGTTTTATAAATTTGTTGAAACTGGTATAAATATTTTTGCAGTCATATACATATCTGTGTGCACAATTGCATTTGAATAATAATTTAATAACATTTTTTATTAAAACATTTAATAGTAATTTAATACATTGTAATAAAAAAAGTAAAACTTAATTAATCATAAAAACATTGTAAATTTACTTCTTGATGGGCTACTATTAGCCATATATGTTATGTATAGAATAGCATTGTCATGCTATTTATTTACAAGTAATAATATAGTTTAAAATATCAATTTATCTAAAAAATCAACATAGATATATTGCATATAACTAAAAATACTACAGTCATTTAAATACAAACATAATCAACAAACAAAAAAAACACAAAATAGTTATCCTTAAAAACGAAGGCATTTTTATATATTTAAATGAAATTGAAAGTAATTCAATTGATATTTATAAAAATATCATTTTTTTTAACATATAAGATGATAGTTTGAATGATATAAACATGAAGCAACTTTCTACTGATGAGAAGCCCGAATAATCTTAATTACATAATGGGTATTTTAATTTTAATTTCAAAAAATGACACTTTACAGTTTTATGCAGTCTGATGCCATACAAAAAATTATTGTATTTATTATTCAGTAACAAGGCTAATGTTATCGTAAACAATGATACACATAAGGAAGTAATCAGTACTTAATGTAATACATTTTTAATGTAATGCTTTAAATCAGCTATATGTTTGTAATATTAAAATTCCGAAACATTACATGGTTAAAGATAATTAAGAAAGAGTGTACAATAGGGTTGGTTAATTCGTTAACAGAGAATGGACAATAAATGTTCTCTAACACAGCAAATATATTTTAAGCCTGCTTGTTCCAGTGCCAATAAATCTAATTAATTCCAAGTTAAATTATTTAACTGGTTATTAATGTCTGCACAAGTTTAACTAAACAATCATTGTATGATCTTTTAATGCAAGAGACCTTTTTTAAGTAACTAACAATAAAGGAAATACGCAAGGAAATGTATTTTCAAATTGTAATAATTAGTGACGATAAAAATAAAATATAGATTTTTGTCTACGATAGCGTTGTATTATATTATTTTTAGGTCCATAACTCAAAAAAGTAGATCACTGTCTAGGTGTTTAACGGATCATCAGATAGAGAAAGTACATTGTCGAGACAGAGAAATAAAATAGTTTAATAATAAAAGTTTAATAATAAAATAGGCTCCAAAAACCTTTCGAAACATATCACCAATGTCTCACTGAAATTCACAATTGACAAAAGGCATGACAACTCCAGAAACAACTGCATTCACTTTAAAAAATAGTTTTTAAACACCCAAACATTATACCCGAAGAAACCGAATTTAATAGTTTATCACCAGATAAAGTCAAAAGTAAAACAAAATACAAACCACAACAAAAGTACATTCATTACCAAATATCTCAAATAAAAGGCAGCTGCAAGTTCTACATTTAAGAATAAGACAGAGGGTTGACATTCCATCCGCTAACATATCTGTGGTTTTTGACAACTACACTTAACGAATTTATAGCTGAAAACTAATAGGGGTCCGCACAATACCAACATCATTGGTATTTGCAAACCAGGAGTAGGGCTGCGCGGCATCATCCAAAATAACTGATCGCAAGGATAACAATCTGGCGCTACTCGTGAGGACTGATGCTGCGTCAAGTGGAAGACGAAACACCATGTTCACCCCACTTCAGAATAAGTGAAAAACGCCTATTATGGTGGTTTTATAGTAGGAAGACTGGGCTGTCTGCTATTAAAGTTATCACGTAGACACTACAAGATAGCTCGTGTTACACAAACATTTATCCTGACTACGTCCTGTGATACATCATTTAGAAACGAGAGAGATTAAAACAATTGGTAGATCCTCTTATCATGTAGACACCACTCCATAACTAACGGTACACCACATTTATCCTGACTATGTCCTGTGATACATCATTTAGACACGAGACAGTACCCCACATTTATCCTGACTACGTCCTGTGATACATTACTTTGACAAGAGACAGTTTACAACCTGTAGTATATACTCTTATCACGTAGACACTACTCCATAGCTAACGGTACCCCACATTTATCCTGACTACGTCCTGTGATACATCATTTAGAAACGAGAGAGATTAAAACAATTGGTAGATCCTCTTATCATGTAGACACCACTCCATAATTAACGGTACCCCACATTTATCCTGACTACGTCCTGTGATACATCATTTAGACACGAGACAGTTTACAACTTGTAATAAATACTCTTATCACGTAGACACCACTCCATAACTAACGGTACACCACATTTATTCTGACTACGTCCTGTGATACATCATTTAGATACGAGACAGTTTACAACAAGTGACAGGTACTCGTATCATGTAGATACCACTCCATAACTAACGGTACCCTACATTTATCCAGACTACGTCCTGTGATACATCATTTAGACACGAGACAGTTTACAACAAGTGAAAGATACTCTTATCACGTAGACACCACACTATAAATAATGGTACCGCACATTTATCCTGACTAAAGCCTGTGACACATCATTAAGACACGAGACAGTTTACAACTTGAAATAGATACTCTTATCACGTAGACGCGACTCTATAGCTCATGTTACATCACACTTGTCCTGACTAAAGACTGTGATAGGTCATTTAGACAAGAGACACTTTACAACAAGTAATAGATACTCGTATCATATAGACACCACTCCATAACTCATGGTACCCCACATTTATCCTGACTAAAGCCTGTGATACGTCAATTAGACACGAGACTGTTTACAACAAGTAATAGATACTCGTATCATATAGACACGACTCTATAGCTCATGTTACATCACACTTATCCTGTCTAAAGCCTGTGATACGTCAATTAGACACGAGACTCATTACAACAAGTAATAGATACTCGTATCATTGACACGACTCTATAGCTCATGTTACATCACACTTATCCTGTCTAAAGCCTGTGATACGTCAATTAGACACGAGACACTTTACAACAAGTAATAGATACTCGTATCATATAGACACGACTCTATAGCTCATGTTACATCACACTTATCCTGTCTAAAGCCTGTGATACGTCAATTAGACACGAGACTGTTTACAAGTGATAGATACTCTTATCACGTAGACACGACTCAATAGGTCATGTTACATCACACTTATTCTGACTAAAGACTGTGATAGGTCATTTAGACAAGAGACACTTTACAACAAGTAATAGATACTATTATCTTGTAGACACCACTCCATAAGTCATGGTACCTCACATTTATCCTGACTAAAGCCTGTGATACGTCATTTACACACGAGGCAGTTTACAACAAGTGATAGATACTTATCATGTAGACAGCACTCAATAGCTCATGTTTTATCAAATGTATCCTGACTACATCCTGTGATATATGATTTACACAAGAGACAGTGTACAACGAGTGATAGATAATCTTATTACATACACACTACTCCATAGCTACATCATATCATATTTACCCTGACTAATTCCTGTGATATAATATTTAGACACGAGGCAGTTTACAACAAGTGATATATAGTCTTATCACGTAGGAAACATTCCATAGCTACACATTTACATCACATTTATCCTGACTACAGCCTATGATACGTCATTTAGACAGGAGACAGTTTAAAACTAGTAATAGATAGTCTTATCACGTAGGCATAAATCCATAACTCATGTTACATCATATTTATCCTGATTATATCCTGTGATATAATATTTAGACACGACACAGTTTACAACAAGTGATATATAGTCTTACCCCGTAGGCTTCACTCCATAGCTTATGTTACATCACATTTATACTGACTACATCCTGTGATACATTACTTTTACACGACACAGTTTACAACTAGTAATAGATGGTCTTATCACGTAGACTCTACCCCATAGCTCATGTTACATCACATTTATCCTGACTACATCCTGTGATATATTATTTAGACACGAGACAGTTTATATCAAGTATAAATACTCTTATCACGTAGACACCATACCGTACCTTATTCTACCTCACATTTATTCTGGCTATATCCAGGGATACGTTATTTTGAAAAGGGACAGTTTACAAAAAGATATAATACTCTTATGACGTAGAAAACACACCATACATTATAAAAACATGCGTAATATGACATTAAAATGTTTTGCAACTGTCTATAAAATCTAATTTAAAATTGAAATGTTAATAATTAACCTAATATTGATCAACTATAACACTCTATCCTATGAGAAATATACGTTAAGGTTTTTAAATATTGTAAATAATTTTTCGATATATTCTAAAATATCATTTGTTATGTTTACGATGTATTTAACGATTGCTGATGAGGCGATGGCTTCTTAAGTTGTTCCAACAATGCAATGTACTATATTTGCCGCGAGTTTAATTTTAGCTAGTGTTTTTTTATGGCCTTTAAATATCAGATATCAATTTAAAGTTACTCCCAGTTACTATGAATGGTAATTGTGTTGTAATTGTACACCACTTGGAAAGATGTTAAATGTTTTATTCGGTAGTCAGTTACTTAGGTGTAAGCAAACAATCCACGTCGGTTTTTTATAGGACAGGATTTAGCTTAAAGATTCTAAAATATTCTTTGAGGACTGCAAGGTCATTTGTGACTGTTTCTTCAGTAGTTCTGAAGTTCTTGTGTTTATAAGCTAATGGCATATCATCATTATGTACGAATTCATAGACCTTGTTATTGGGATGTAAGTGGTTTATATATATTTACAAAACTGTAGCCCAGTACAGACCCCTGTTGTAGGCCATCAATTAGCAATGTAAATGTGCTTTTTCACTACCAAGTTAACTTTTACTAGCCTGGTACTAAGAATTGACTCCAACAGTCACCAAAGAAAGGAACAAAGAAGGAGGCTGTAAAATTTTCACAACAAACCTTTGATCCATACTGTGTCATAATTGAGATAAAGTTTGTCGAGTCCACAGGAAGTCTTTAAAACTTTACGTACGTTCTGGGAAATTCTAAACGAGCAAAAGTATGTGATCTTCTAGCTATGGTAACTACCACACAAAAACTATTACTGGTTTTAACTCAAGCAATAAAATAATTTGCAATATTATAATAAGTAAAGATTGACTTATACAATTATATCTAGTAATAGTAGCACTAATAGAAGATTTCAATAACGAAGAAAAATTTACTCTACGATGCTTGAAGAGATTACAGATAAGTTACTAATATATGATACAAAATATACCTTGGAAATGCCAATGTGAAGATTGACAAAGAATACAAATGGGAAGTGATTACATATTAGAGTAAGACTTCTTAGTTTCATTGAATTAGTGATGTTATGAGTACAAAAATAGATAAAGTGTACTGGATTTACATAGCCTTAAAGCGATCGAATGTGGATTAGATAATTACCTAGTTCTGATAAAAGTGAAACTGCCAACATTAATAGAAAAAGGAAAAACAAATCCACAGCTTAGGTTTGTAAACAAGCAATGAACCCTCATTGTGTTATGCGCCATGTAAGGTAAATTTATTTCACTTTTATCTATTTGAATTATAGAACTATATTACCTTCAACTTGATAAATGGCAGAAAAACAACGGTTAGATAAACTTGGATCATCCGAAACTCAATCAAAACTTCCAGGAGCCTTGGAAATAAAACTCCGCTTTCAAGTTTAAGAAATATCTCCTTGCATTTAATTAAATCACGCTGTTTTTTTATAATCTTTTAAATGCCTGTGGGATTGGTTGTTTTCGTCAGACGTACTTTTATGTTTTATTAGTAATTGGATTTTTCAATCAATATACTCAATAACTCTCTCAATTTTAAGTTCCTCACACAGATCAGTAGTCTATGAAAAATGGACAGAGTAAGGTTAAGAAGGGGGATCGGCCTCTTCTTAAAAAAGGTTTATATTTCCTTTAGGTCCTTTACAAGAGTACAAACCATTCTTACATTCGTAATAAAAACATAATTTATAGTAAGAATGGGGTTAGATGTTTGAGTGGAAAAATACCTTGGAGAATCATAAATTAAGCCACGTTACAGTACAACCGCAGTAAGATCAGACTTAAGTTAAATCCAATGCATGATGCCTTATCTGTGTACTAACACTTTTCATGAAAAATTAACTGAGGTGAACCGGTCAGGCAGAACGTCCGGATGAATTCGGAATAGATTTTGCCAATTGTTTTAATATAGAGATAGTAATTATTTATATTTCATGTTCAAGCATATTATTCACTACTTTGAAATATATACATTACCAATCATAATTAGTATAAATTACAATTTCTAATATGAAGGGTACGAGTCTGGATGTATGTGTGAAATTCTTTTGAATATATGCATGTATTATGTATGTAGGGATTATATATAGAGCGAACTGCAAAACTCACAAGATCATGGAAGGTGGATGTGTCATGCAGGTGAATTACTTCCAAGAAAGTGATACACCAAGTCTGGGATTTCAGTTTTTCATAACGATATTTGCATGCTGTTTTTGTCATTTAAACACTGTTTTCTACTGTATAATATTTCACAATTAAATGGTGCTCAAATAGTTGTTGCAAATCTCTGTTTAATACCACATAGCAACTGTACACTAATTTTAAAAGTTAAAAAAATAATTAATCTGGATAAGTATTTTATTCATTATTAAGGTCACATTGAATATTTGTTGTTATGTTTTATAAAATGTTGGTTTTTATATACCAGTTGGTTTTAGTTTACAAAACATATTTCATGAAAAGTTTCAAAATGTAATTTTTTCAAGGAGAGTCCGTTCTCCTTCTTAACCTTACTATGCCCATCCTTCATAGACTATTGATCTGTGCGAGGAACTTATTTAGACAGAGTAAGGGGAGAACCAGTACAGTAGAAGGTGAATATTACTGATAAATGTTCCAGTCCAGGCCGGAATCGAACCAGCGCTATCTCTAACCCGACTAAAAGTCCTGACACCTTAGACCGCTCGGTCACCAGCTCGCCCTATTAAGATATCAGACACTTTAAGAACTATATATTTTAAATCGTAAGTAAGGCCTATTATTATGCTTAAAAGCTTAAACAAGCCTTGTGTTTTCAACGTATACGATCTCGTAACTTAACAACTTTAGTTCAATATAGTTCCAACAATTTCATAAAATTTTTAATAAACATTATTTTCAATTAATATTGGTCAGAATATTAAAATAACTGATGTTGTGAACGGATTGTTACGAACAGTTAATTTATGGTATGACAAATATAAAATTCAATTTAAACAAGTTGCTTCTAAGTTGCTAACTTATGTATTTTATACATATGAAGAGACCTTAAATTAGTTTTCCTCAGTACTTCTAAACTTAAAATTTAGACTTTAAAAATACCTAATTGTTTACCCTATATGCTGTAAATTGAAAAAAAAAATCGAATACTTTTTGACTCTACAAAATGTCAGCGTCGTAGGCTTAGTACTTTTTTAGTTACAGCGATGAGTGAGTGAGTCAGTGGTATTTGCCTTTTATAGGTATAGATTTATTACTTCCCATAATGAATTATTTTTAATTCTCAATAATTGACCAGTTTACCAAAACAACATTTAATATAATGAAATGTTGATATCTGACCACTAGCAAATGTGAACTTAGTGACTAGCTCATTTTATTGCTGTAAATAAAGATTAGCGTGGTAAGAATTACTTGATAAAAGTATACAAAATCCTTTAGTTGTAGAGTCAAACTACTAAACTGTAACATTTGTCAACAATATAATGTATACAATTTTTATAGTTACACCCTTTTCCCACAATCTTCATCAAAATGTCTATAATTTATTGGAAAGACTGACTAAATGGAAAGAAATTAGGCAATTCCATTTTTTAGGTATTATCTTTGACCTTTCTATATTGCCAATAGTCATTAGTCCAAATTGTAACTTCCAATCTAAAGAGTATTTTTTTACAACAAAATATTGCAATAACTTGTTCTATCCCTTTAGTTTTAAACTATCACTTTATACAATTTAAAGTGTAAGAGCTATTTAATTACTGTCATATATTTTCAATTTATTCTCTTTTCCAAACCTTTTAACATTTATATTTTTCATCATATTCTTTATTATCAATCTTTTAACATTTCAACATAGTAATTTGTAACATTTTAAAATTAAATTTATTGTTGAGTAACCTATTTATGTGATTCTTTTAGTAGCTAATCGTTGTATAGCTACTAACTAAATGGATAACTAAATGGATGGATTTAATAATCAATTCGCCTCTCTATCCGCACTACGAATATCCTCTGAACTTGAGGTGTTGTTATACCTGATGTCGTGTAATGCGGTGATTCTATCGTCTTCATCTATAGGTATACCGTGATCCACCGGATTACCAGGACCTAATAACGGTGGAACGGTAACAGGCATGGCTAAAGAAAATAATATATTTATACCGTTTTATAATGTCACTGAAAAATCATACTGATAACAAGATAAGTGAAGGTGAACTATAAGTTAGATATGAGTATACTCACTCATGCAACCATGTGAATAGCATTGCACTCCTTACTTGCCCAAGATCCTACTGGGTCATTGCATGCTCTGCATGGTTGCATCCGACTCTAGTATAACATAGTAAATAATGGTCATGCATGCGTCCATTGGAAACGAAGCGTTAGACATGCATGCATTCATTGGCGACTAAGCGTTAGTCATGCATGCACACATAATCAATTACAAAGCTAACGGATATTTAGAAATCGTAAAATTCATCGTATCGTATTATTTAAAATTAAGAATCGTAAAAACCTAAGAATACCTTTTAATTAAAATTTAGTCATTATTAATAGTAATATATAATAATATATGTAATAAGTTATATACCTGCTATATTATATAATAATTATATTTTTAATGCCTGCTATTTGACAGATAAATACATAAAAATAAAATGTATTTATTACATTTTATTTTTAATTATATTAATAAATATACTTTATAAAAACCTATTGCCTTCTTTACCACCCACACACACTGAGAGTTTATTTCAAAAAAATAAGTAATACCATTAGTCTCATAGTTTTCAGTTTATTAAGTTAAATATTGGTAGTGTTTAAAAAAGTTATCTCTCAGCTGAGTGAAAACGTTTCTGAAGAGTTTTGATTTATACATGCCATATGTTAGTGCAACTCTGGGGGGAGTTTCCCACCCTAATATTCTTGTCTGTTCTACATTCGTTTCTATAGTAACATTCCGTTCTTATATCACCATGTTTTTGATTGATAAAACAGCCACATATTGAATAATTCAACCAAGTTTCATGGAATTTTGTGGTAATATGTTGCGTTCCATCCAATTCTATTCTACCAAGATGCATAATCCTTTTAAAGTGTATGTATTCCATACATTTCAGATATTGGCAAACAATATATTCCAATAAATACAATATAACAATAAATAAAACATTTTTTTACTTATTGACATTAAGAAAGTTTCAATTTTAAAGCATTGGATGTACAAATAGAATTATTTCACTGAAGACAACACACTACTATAGCTTCAATACTATGATAGTGTGTGAGGGTTAAAGTAAATTATTTTATTCTCAAAAATTGTAGTTCTACTCAAAATAAAACAATCAAACATAAGAACAAAAAACATGAGTTAATGACAGAGAGTATAAATTATTTTGTTAAATAAGACTAAAACGTTTTGGAAACAAAAAATGTTTGGTAATGTTTTAACGAAGATGCGTTAATTTTGGCTTTTTTACAGAACGATATAATTAGGGTGCTACTATCACTGTTTAAAGCATTAAACCTATGAAGGTCATGTAAACATATTTGTATTATTTTTTGTATTGAAAAAAACATTCTTTTGCTGTTTAAATATACTATATTTCTAGCTAAGCTCATCTGTAAGTTTAATATTGATTGAAACCCCAAAGTACAGTATAATCAACAGCAGTCTTTCTTCATGAAATTTAACAAACTATGTATTAATTTATTACATTTATAACTAATGTACCATATATTTAATCACGCAGAAAGGCAACAACCCACCAACCATACATGTTCGCTGGTAATGTCACACCCAGACATGTGCACAAGTAATGGACGCATGGCTCAGTACACGTACCACAGAATTTTTTCGTGGGTGAGAGAGCCAATACAGTAGGGGGTGGGGGGATGATGTAGAACCTATACAAATATATATTTATTTACTATGAAACGTAATACTCGCTATAAAAATATCACACCTGCATTAAATATCCATTCACATGCTATTTTAAATACGTACTTATTACCTTACGTGTATATATACTGGGGGGGGGAGACTACCATAAATGATGGAAGTTACTAGGTTAGTGAGAGAGGCCCCACTGTGATAGGTGTGGGTAATATCAAGTGTCTTTATTAAATTATCCAAAGACAACCACCTATAAAATTAAAAAAAATTTCACAGCACATTTACGTTTTAGTATGGAATAGTTAACCAGAAAACATACAAAATAGTATGCTTAATAGGCTGAGTGATTCATGTCGGCATGACCTTGAGCCTAAGATATCACATGCTCTAATCTTGGCCTTAGTTGGAAATTTTTATTAAAATATTCATACTGTGATCTACTGTACTGTACTGGTTCTACATCTTACTATCTGAATAACTTTCCTGTACAGATCAATAGTCCATTGGGAATGTGATTAATAATGTTACAAGGAATGTTTGACTTTCAGTTATATTTAGTCCTAAAAACCTTCGAAAGTTTAAAAATTATCAAACAATTTGAGAATAACATAAGATATTCAAAACACTAATCGATCTTTACATGTAAATCCATATCGTTATATAACTATTTTCTTCCAGATGCATACTCTAAGAGGAATGGGTTTAGTTGACTTCTAATGGGGATGGGAATAGCGGGAATAAGAAATGGGTTTAGTGTTTACTCTAAGTGGAGATTGGCTTCCCTTAAAAAAAACCTAAATTAGATTTGTACTTATCAAAAGGTATTTTATTTTGCCTTATTTTGATCATAAAAGTGCCATAGCTCATACCAACCATTGAATATTTTATAAAATATAAAATAAATCAATTGTAATTTTTTATAAAGTTAATGAAGTAAAATATTTTGTGACGTTATAATTATCACAAACAATGAAAATATCGTATGACAGAATTTTCATAGAATATAGGTTTGAAATAATATTAATAAAGAACATTCAAATAAAACACAAAATAAAAGGTATAATACGAAAAAAACAATATTCATCTTTAAAAATAGACATTTCCTCTTTATTTTGATACAAAAATAGTTTTTAATGGACTAAGAAGTGTTTATCATGATTTTACCTTCTGCTGACAACAATTAAAAAATTAGTGGAATAGGTCTAGAATTCACACTAACACTATTAATTTTTAAAATTGAAATATTTTTAAAGAACATATTTCACATCAGGAAATGGTTCAAAAGTTCTTGGAAAAAAAAAAAACATGTGGCAAATTTTCAACATTTTAAGATAACTTTATAGGTGTTGCTATTTTCCAATCCTGAGTTTTCCAATAAGGGAAAGCAATTGATAAAATATGCTCAGTAAGTAGGCACTTGGTTTGAAGAGAAATTCAGTTTCAAGTGCCAGCTGATAACAGCTGGTTGGTAAAGTTATAATTGAATTCTGTATTAGTTAATATGTTTCATATCAGTTCTGACACCAGCGAGCTAAACACGCATACATTTAGGGGGTTGAGTGGAGAGGTAGGAGCATAATAAATGGATACATGAAATAAAATCTGTGAAGGCAAACTTTTGTTTTACGTATCTTTATTCACGCGTAAAATTTAAAGTGATGCTAAAAGCTACATCTAGAAGCAGGCCTAGATGTAGCTTTTTGAATGTAGAATGTATCGAATGTAGATTATTGAAGCTTATAATTTAAACGACTGGCCTAATCTTATTTAATATTATATTTTATAAATATTTTAATGTTTTCGGTATATGAGTAAGAAATTATTCATTTATTTGCTCAAATGTGTGACATAATTTACTGTGATATAAAGCTCTGCCAACAAATGTGATGCAGATCGTAAACATTGTGCACTCAATTCATAAATAATCTCAATTATCTCAAGATTTACAAAGGGAGGTGATAACATTTTAAGAAGTTCAATAAAGAGAGAACTTCTTAAAAGCGTAGTCATTAACATATTACATTACCCATGTTGAGAATGACTTGCTATGACGAATACAAATAATTAACTGGAGAAATAGCAAAATTAGTTACTAAGCTGTTACTAATTTACTAGTTTAAACCTAAATAAATCCCTGGTTGTTCAGAATTTATATTGCAGTTAGGCTGGTTAGTTATATTGAGATTTATTTAGCCCCTACTAACTCATTTTCAAAAACAATTTTGAAACAATTTAAGAAGAATTATTCTCGTAAATACTTGTGAAGGGTGTTAAGTAGTTCTGAAACAAACTACCAGTTTAGCGTGAAACACAGTATGAAGCAGGCTAATCGATTCTGACGTAAGAGTTCAAACTATCAACAACTATCAAATAAGCTTTGATAGACACTTAATCATTGTTTATAGATTTCAAATATACTACTAGTAAATTGTAATTGTACTAGATGTTGTTGGAGTGAGTAAATTTGTATTAAACAACGAGTGTTTATTACATTTTACCAATTTCAATATTTTATTGATGTTACTCGAAACCATCCTTGTAGAAGTTGTAGCTGTATTGTGAGTTTGTTTGTTTTTATACAGGGTTGGGAAAAAGTCTAGAATATATTTATTAGTTTCAGAATCATTGAAAGAAATGTAATGAAACTTTGCAGTTATCTACATGTTCCTAAACCAAACATTTAGACATATTTTACTTTTTTTTCATATCCAGGGGATGGATCATAAAAGAAGTGTTAAACATTTTAAATTTAAGCCTACCACGAGTTATATATTTAATTTTAAAGGTCTTTGTTTGTACAATACAAAAGTGCAAACCTGAGGTCAAAATGATGACCCATTTAACAAAATATACCGATTCAAAGAATGTAATGTCATATTACTAATTATTCTCAGATATACGGCTATTTATTTAACAGTTTCAGGTCCCTGGTACAAGTCGTTTGTTACTTTTTTTATAACTAAGATAAAAATAAGAAAAATGTATTAAAACTGTTTGGCAGTAGGTTTACTTAAAATAGTTTAAGAATATTATTATAATAATTTGTTACTTATTTCTTTTAAATTTAATTTCTCATACTTAGTTAGATAAATTAAAGCTCCACTCAGCAATATATAATAACTAGCTTACCTTTTTCTTAATCAGTGTTAGTTATGCTACATTTCATTGTTTGAGTCATCCTTTTCACCTCCAGTTTGCACTCTTGTATTGTACAAATAAATACCTTTAAAATTATATATAACTTTAAGTAGGCTTACATTTAAAAATTTTAAATCTTCCTTCATGGGCCATCCCCTGGATATGTAAAAACAAGTAAAATATGTCTAAATGTTTAGTATAGTAACATGTACATAACTGAAAAGTTTCATTACATTTCTTAAATGGTTTTGAAATTAATAAATATATTCCAGACTTTTGCCCAACTCTGTATTTAGGAATGTTAGTTTAATTTTGTAAACAAAGATTACTCATATTCAGAGATAAGTGTTAACAAAATTAAACACAATTTTTTTAAATTAGGCAAACTTTATTTTATATAACAGTTATTGACAAATAATCAAACTTTCAATAAAAAGTTCATTCTAAATATCTTATTATCGTCTAGACAAACTATTGACCTCCCACCTATACTCTTACTGTTCTATTGATACAAATTGTGTGGTATCGACTTAGTTACATATTTACGATAAACTTACAGTAGTATTATGCCATCAATGTATCTATTTGTGTACGTATGTTTTTGTCCCACCCAACTACGAACGTACGACGTATCTTTTTTTCATTCTGGAGTAGTTCGTGTTATAAAATAATTTGTTAAAAAACAATAAAAACACGCACCGTTGTAATTAGACATGTATCTAAAACAACTCAAAGTATGGACATTTTTAAGTAACATATTTCATTTTATAGTTTTGATGGAGAAGATAACTGGGTAATACAATGCGTCCATTGAATAGAATAGAGCATGTAATGGACATTGTTACTTACTTGAGTCCATTACGTATTCAGAGAACAGTAACGATTTCACGTAACAATAACAGACATTTGTTGTCAGAGATGGACTTTACAGTCTGTTTGTAACTATATTACCAACTCTATCTTACTTAAGGTGTATTGAAATTTGTCATTTTTTAAAACTTAACTCGCTAGTTCACATAGGCCTGCAGGCCTGTGCGTGAACTTCTTTCAACTTGTTAAGTTTCGACTGTTGACTCAGTGGGGATTTGACTCTGGGACATTGCCCTCAGCAGTCCGAAGCCTTTTTCACTAAGCCACTACACCAGCAACAATAAAAAAACGTTGGTTGAACCTACCAAGTATCTTACTATCTAAAAAAAAAATAAATAAAAATAAAAATATTGGTTGCCCTATATATATTAGTGTAACACTGAACATTTATGGTAATATTTGGACCTAAACACAGTGACTTTCAATAAATTTGTAATATAATCGGAAATTACTTGTTAAAAATTTTTTTACCAAATCTACTTTAGTGTAAAGTAGGTTAACGTTTCACTTGGGGCGTGACATGTTTTCCTGATTGAAATTGTGAAAAACAATGTTATGGGTAATTTATTCGTTTCAGTAATTACTGCAAAACTTGTTAATTAAAAAAAAATAAACTAATAAGTTCTGTTGTAATACCAACCTAAACCTACTTTCCCTTTAATTGTATTACATGTATTACATTACATGTAATTGTAAATTGTAAGGGGTGGAAGGCATGTAAAGTGACGAATTTGAACTAGTGATTTGTTGAATAATTGTAAATTGTATTATGCTACGTAAATATACCATTGAAATTATATTAAAAACACGATTATTAAAGGGGCGAAGCTAAAACTGTAAATATCTCTCTAAGACCTAACCCCAAATAATATGGCTGTATAATATATGATTTGGACTCCACTTAAAACACGGAAGGAGATTGTTTAATTTTAGTTTAACATTGTAGCTATGATTCAGTTATTGTACTTAAGTCGTTTTGCTCATAATGATAAATAAACATATTTAAGATAGCCTGAAGATAGTTCTTGATTGACTGTGGCCTATAATTAAACCTATTATATATTAAGATCAATATATGAACCGTAATACCTTTTTAGTTTCCTTTTGTATGAAAAGTAAATCAACATGAAAATATTTGTCCAATAATTATAATTTGAAAAGCTAAAACAATTATCCCTCTCTTGTATAAAAAGTATGTTTGGTTACGAATACAATCTACTGATGACAGATTTTCTAACTTAGATAATTCTACGTCATTACAACTTTAATCTTCTCTTCTAGATAACGATTTACAATCATGAAAAAAGAATAAATCAACAAATATACAGCTGTCTACCTAAGTTTTGTGACTAGCAATATTACTTTGGACTTACTATGGGTTTGTCATTATTTTACGAAAGAACCTTTATTTTATGAAAGAACAAAAACGATTAATTCATCTTGAAACCATTCTATTTTAATAAACTGACGATTTCTTCTTGTATTTAAAGTTATTTAGTTTCAAGTCTAGATTTTCTAAACTAACGTCGTATATTCTGATTTTCCTCTTTCTATCCAATAACCCTGAATATTGACTACACTATCTGGATGAAAATTCCATTTTTATTAAACATATTTGCTAAAGCATTGGTAAAAACGTTTTGACAGTAAGATATTGTAATATTAACATTATGACAATGTGGAGGTGCTCCATTTCTCATTGTAATTTCTGACGGCCATTATGGCATTCAAATAATAGATAATTAAGAGTAAATTCTATTGGTGATCAATTAATTGACTTTATGATTAATGAAACGTTCTTCATTTAAGATAGAAAAGCTTTGTAACTTAAGAATGCCTCCTTGGAAACATATAGTATTAAATTCATACAAATATAATATTTAGAAAATTACACTATCTAAGATGAAGGTGACTAAGATAAGGTCTTAAAGATTGTCAACGATGATTGACCTAGGATGACAATCATTCTTGTATTTATAGTGTTTTCTCAAAGCTACATATTTATGATTTTGAAAAAAAAGATAATTTTAATACATTTTTAATTTCCCTACTATTTAAATAGGAAAACATTATGTGGCTACCACTATAAATAGGAAATACAAAGACTGTTTGGAGCACATAATAAACCTAAAAGACCATCTAAATCATTTAAAGTTTAGACTTAAAACAAATCGAAGAAAAAAGTTATGTAAAACTTTTATAACTTAGTTGAGCTTGTATTGCCAACTATTATTTGTATCTCATGGTGATTTTTTGCTATCTGTCCCAGCAACTTAGTACAAGATGCAGTGACCACCACAGTAATGATCAGTTCAGAATGAGCATGTTCAAACATCTAGGTCAAGATAATCCTGGATATATTAAATAACTAAATTAAAATATAATCTTTTACTGGATTTATTGGAATATTTTGCTAAATTGTTTTACTAAGTTAAAGAGTTCATGCAGAGATAATGGTAGTAAATTTAATGCAAAACAAAGAAGAAGGAATAGCTTTGAAGGTTAGATGCGAGTATTCGAAGAGTTAACGGAAAAATCCTTATTTGTGTAAATCACTTATTAAATAACCTTTATACTTTATACTTAATACTGATTATTTTTACTTATTAGTTCAATATTGCTACAATACGTGTTTTAAAAATGAATCTCGTAAAACCAGCGTAAATGTCTCTGTTCGATTCGAACTATTATATTTTACTAGAATTTTTTCAACATTATTCATTTATTTAGTGTTCAATTTATTTGTTTTTCTACTTTATTATAGACAAAATATTATATATTTGCAACATAAATCTTTGATCTCTTTAAGAAATTACCTATGATTTCCAATTATTTTACTGTGAAGAGGAATTTTAAAAGTTCCATAAGTAATTATTTTGAAAGAGACAAAAGACGTTCTATCAAGTTGGGTTCTTTCCTTTAGAAGTTTATCGGAGTTCATTTTTATTTCAAACTTAAAATGTATGCTTCGGCTTGTGACATACCAAATTTGTAGTTTAATAAAAGGCAATGAATATTTAAATAATTTGTAATCATCTACATGCTTGATGTTTTTATAACATTTGGCCTCCTTCGTATTAAAAGGAATAATTATTACAAAATATTACATAATTATTACATAAATATTACTTAATTATTACATAAATATTACTTAATTATTACAAAATATTGCATAATCGTCACTGAAGAATGTAGAAGTTGAACGTTATAATTGGAAAAGATATATGTTTAATAATAGTTACATTTTACGCAACTTGAACTTTGCCTAAAGCAATCTGCTTGATACAGCCCGATTGAATATTCAAAGCGTATAGAACATACAATGATATTGAATACGCTCTGACAAGTCCTTCATCTACATATATCGTTGAAGTGCTTTGATAAATACATATTGGGCCCACGGTAACTAGAATAATACGGTAGGGTTCACGCGCATGGTGCTCAGTAAATCTTGGTGTCAATGACGTCACACAGACATATCAGCTGGTTCATCGGTTAAACTGAATGTAGTAATAATCAGTAACTGCTTTTCTTAAATCACTGTTTCCGTTCACGACTAGGCTTTAACCAGTTAATAACTATTACTAAAACTCTAAAAATACTTATAATAATACTATTTTATATTATTATTACTGAAATTTGGCCTAGTTAAATAAAAATAGAACATTTTCAGACAAAAGAACCGTTTTTTATTAAAAAAAAAAAAAAAAAACTATAACTGTAATAATTCAAGACTAAATTATATTTATTAGGCTCAATATAAACAGCTGTTTCAATACTTGACAGTTGTTATTTATTGATACATTTCCAAATAAAAACTAAACGACCATATTTTAATTGGATTAATTGGACAAGCCGATGGAGCCACCTTTTAATATTAACCAACCGTTAAACAAACATCAATATAATATACTCATTAATAATATTATCATTGAAAGTATTTGTATAACATTAATAATAGTTAATAACGGGTAATATGTTTGTGGTAAATGAAAACAGTGATTTAAGAAAAGCAGTTACTGATTATTACTACATTCAGTTTAACAGATGAACCAGCTGATTTGTCTGTGTGACGTCATTGACACCAAGATTTACTGCGCATCATGCGCGTGAACCCTACCGTATTATTCTAGTTACCGTGTATTGGGCCTATATATGGTACATATATTGGTGAATTGCCAACAATAACAGTATTATTGTAAGTTTACTGACTATAAATTGAAATTAACAATTTTATAGAATTCTTTATCAATAATGTTTAAGGAAAACACTTGGCAACAGATTGAAGAGTAAACTTTTCTATGATGAGGCTCTGAATGTTTAACTTTAATTATAATACTTGAAACTTCCTTAATAAATACTTGCCAGAAAATATGTTTCAAGACACTAGTCAGTCACACCTATGATGTATGGCCACAGAGCGGTGGAATGTTTCCCCTCTGCTGCTCATCCCTTATACGTTTATGTGTGCGTCGATACCCCTTTATTGTAGGGGTGGGTGGGTGGATCAATACTACTGTATAGTAGGCTATAGGGTGGGTGCGTGGGCCAATGCAACTGTACGTGTATGGGCGGGTGGGTGGGTCAATTGTATAGTGGGTTATTGTAAGGGTGAGTACATATTATCTGTATCAACACATATTATGTTGGACGTACAAGTAAATTGAGAGCTATTTACTTTAAATAATTTTTCATAATTTGTACTAAATATTATACGCAGGTCGCATTTTTCATGCCTAATTGAAGCAGTCATATATTATTTGTTTTTATTTTGTATGGAAACTCAGAGATAATACATGTATATAGATCCGAACAGCGATTACTTGTACATATTAGGCATGACTTTTGAAAATAATTACCTATTCCCGTTGAAAAGTTCCATTTTATAGTAACCAATCGTCCTGTGCCTAAAACACATTGTATATTTACATCAATCTTGTGCGTAAGACATCTGAGGTCCTTATAGACTTCATATGAGGATATTTTTATTTGGAAAACTACCTTTTGTTCAAAACATTTACAAGTTCCGATAAGTAATGACCTAGATTCTGTCCGAGTACGATGACAAAAATAATCATGTAAGTACCAGGAGATGGCAAATGACGTTCTATAGATCTCATTGGAATTGTAAGTTTGGTAGAAATTGTGCAACCTCTTAATTCATTGTGCTCACAACAAAGTTGTTTATTGACATATATTTTAACAAGAAGCATGGCTATACATTTTAACTGAGCCATTATTTAACCCTCCCCCCAAACCAAAAAAATCTATCAATTCCCCTCCTCAAAAATGTTTTAAATATATGATTATTATAATAAACATTAAAATAAACTAACTGATTTTACCTGGATGTAAACCACAAAAAATCGTAAGTAATACGTATAATGAAGAAATATTGATTTTTTTAGATTTGTAAGATCCTTTTACGTTTCCAATGTTTTTTTACAGCTTCAGATAGTAAAAGTAATTATTGTTAAAGGTTCAAACCCTACTTTAACATTTTATTAAAGTTGATAAGGAAAATAAGATGGAATGCATTTTTCTAAATTTGTCAGAGAATTAAGTGAATATGTTTTGCAAACTTTTTTCGATATCTTTTACGGATTTAAAATATATAAATATGGAACCCACAATTATTTTCTAGAAAGAGCTATTATAAAAAATGCCAGTTCTTAGTCTACGTAATCTTAATAAAGTTATGACACACTGAAAATAAGTTAATATGAAATTGCTAATACCAATTGAATTTGATTTGTTTTAGTAAATTCCACTATGTACTGGCACTAAAATGTTAAGCAATAAAATAAACAGTATCAGATCAAAATATAAAAAAGTGTATTGTTTTTATGAACGCATTTTAAAGTTGGTGCACACTACAGTCCCTAGATACAGACAGTTTGGCAGTGATCCACATTATCTGGTAATAGGCCAAATTACGACGGTGGAAATGTTTGCACAAGCCTCTGATATGGAGCTGGGGAGCTGACCTACTTCACAATGGCTACAGATTACAATCGTATTACTCTTCATGTGAGAATATATGATTTAGTTATTATGAATTGGTAAACAACATGTCTATATACAAAAACTTTACGTTGTAAGCCTCTATACGTTGTAGAATAAAAAAATACAGCTATATTTTTGATTATTCTGCTACCATTAAAATTGTACGTTCAACATATAAAGAGATTGTTAAAATTCACGGTCGACAAATTTTCTGTATTGTAATACGAAACTAACTTATATACGTACATACTCCAAATATGTTTGTGCAGTGACAAAACAAAGCATACTCATCTTGTTACTTTCAACGATATATTACATTACATATTTTTATTTTAGTCAAAATATGTATTCAATGTCATGGATACATATTTGTAATTTACTTAAAGTTAATACTTCAATTAACGAACCTTATCGTAACAAATATTGTTTAACTATATTATATTCTTCTGGCTAAGTAAATATTTTAAAAGTAAATTATTTTAAACTTATTTTTTTTATGTATATAAAGGAAGACGAGGGCAATATAATATAAAAGCAGTTTTATTCCTGTACTAAATTACTATTTAAATTTCTAATATTGTATAGTAAAAAATAGTATATATTAAAACATATTTTGGAATATATTTTATAACACATTACTTTACCAAATCGTAGTAAATTAAGTAAAAACTTGAGAAAGCACAGTTAGTAAAACTTTGTAACTATATCCTGGAAATTATTTAATTGATTATACCAGATGTGATAATAAATGTATGCTTTTGTATCTTTCTGATTATTAACTTCTTTATTCTTAATCTGAAGAGGAAAACAATTAAATTAATCAGTTATGGTATCTAAGTACCCTCTAAAAAAACATTTGGGAAATGAAACGTTATTAGTAAAATTTATGTTATTTCTGATAGTTATTTTATACATTATATTTAATAGTAATAAAAACAAATTTGGACAAAAAGCTGTAACCACATTCTCAAATGAAAAAAAAATGTATTCACAATTTAGTTTTTATAATGGATAACAATTGCAATACTAAAAGTAAAGTGCGTAACATTTCTGATGCATGTGACGAAAAGTTAACACACCAGATATATTTTCATGGTTAACACTTCATATTCATATGGTAGTTTACTTGAATAAATTTCAACTCTTCATAAAAAAAAGAATAAATGTAAAGAATTAACAATTCAGGCAAGGCTCTCAGAATACAACATCTGCAACTTCCCACGGTCGACTCCGATTTGTTTTAGGGGGTTACGTTCCCTAGTTGGACTAAATTATTCAGAATAATCTAAAATAGAATAAATATTTGTGAATTTATGTCCACCAATAAAAGTTTCAAAGTTTAATATGAACTTTATCTTAAATGATATAGAACTAGCCACTTTAATTATTAATGGGTTAACTACATAAGAAATTCTTAAGATGACTGTTACAATCAAGATTTACATAACGTTTTAAGGAGTAAAGTTCAGTGCCCTGATGTACTGTATCAAATTAATTAACATGTTACTGTCTAACATTAACTAAGTATAACAGTTTTGTATTTAAAAATGAAGAGCAGGCCTTACTTAGTACGACAAGGAATATTTATATATCATATAATTTACTTTTACTAAAGGAATGAACTGTCAGCACCAATTTATGTTTGGGGAAGTAAATTTCCCAGACGAACAGTTCCAGAGAGAGCAAGTAAACCCGTTTTCACAAGTATTTTGGGGTTGGGACCTGAATGCACCCGAGGGTGAGGAATGGTAAGCTCTGTGTTCCGACATGACCAATAATAGTTAAATAAAAACTTTAGACATTGTAAGTGTATTAATGTAAAACAAACAATTAGGTAAGCATGAAAACATTGTTCAAAAAATTCTACTACAATGTAGAACGTATTACTCAATGATAGTAATAGATAAATTTTACATTTTTATTCGTGTTTACAAATGTTCTTTCACGTCATAATAGTAGTATTCTATTATATTCTGTCAATATTAAGTTTACCTTGATAGCAGTAAAATATATTTTGGAAAAATACCTTTTACCTGACCTACGAAAATGTCAAACAGTTGACTGTCTACTTTCAATACTTTAAAAAATACGGTTTTTAGGCACAATAAATTACACAAATAAATCTCTTTTTAAAGATGACTATAATTTGCTTTAAATTCAAGAACTTTTACTCTGGTAAAAAGAGCGCGATTTGTCTTTTTGTTTGGAATACTTTAAATTTAAATTTGACAGTAGTGGAATAAGCCTACATTAAAATACTTGTCCAGTTCTAAAAAAACAAAAATGCAATATTTTTCATAGTTTAAGTAGTATGTCTTTAGCATTTATTATGAATTATCATATTATACCTATTGTTTAACGAATGTTGTTTAGTGCCATTTACATGATTAATTAAATCCTACATTTGAAAAGAGTTCAAATATCCTTAAATAATTTTGTATTAAATAAATATTTGTTAAAGATTAAAATAATGCTGTATATTGATGTATATAACTTCGTAGGTCAAACATGACTATTCATTATACTGTATTTGTAATATATCGGTATAAGATACGCCGTTCATAAAAAATAGTTTTAATTTTCAAACACTGGCTACCACAAAACACAAGAGTATTAAGTATTTATTTGATATAAAAATTATTGTGACGTAACTTACAACAAAAAATCTAAAAACTAAAGTAAAGTTTGTATACTCATTAATTATTTAAAGAAATTTTTGTTAAAGTGCACAGCCTTAAAGTGACACCTTCCAAGGTGGTTAGTATCTTTCGTAGGATGATCGTAATAAAGTGACACCTTCCAAGGGGGTTAGTATCTTTCGTAGGATGATCGTAATAAAGTGACACCTTCCAAGGGGGTTAGTATCTTTCGTAGGATGATCGTAATAAAGTGATCAATGGAGATAGTTATAAGGCAACTTCTTTACAACAAGGATTAACGATTAGCTGAAGAGCCCCCCCCTAATACACCAAACATCTTTCTGTGTCTTAACCACCCTTACTTATTCTTGTGTAAGATATAGAACATACACATATAACATATGTAAGATATAGAACATACACATATTGTAATTTTTTATGAGAGGCATGTTTGTTAAGTTTGTGATTTATAGACAAATGCTTAAAAGTTATGAAATTGTACTACAAAATATGTAAGTTGGATTCCAAATTAGATTCATTGCACATAAAAGTATATAATTCAACATAATATCATTAATATCCAGAATGCACTGATGGAATTCACACATATAAGTAACGAGAGATTACATAAGACGTGAAATACAACGCATCTGTAATAATCCAAATTACTTTCCTAGCATATTTATATTTTCGTAACTTTTATCCAGTGATTACGTAAAACTAATCTATCAATATTGCTGAAAACATTGTTCAACTACGTACGTATGTCTTAATTATCTTAGCTATAGAGATAATTATAGCAAAACATTTAAATAAAAGCAATAAGGTATATTTGTTTTCATTAACATTTAACGTACAGAATTAGTTAAGTTATAAGTAAATGAAAGTTACAAACAATGATTTTATAACAATGAATCATCCAGCGATTATGTCAAATAAACGTAAAAGCTCTTTATTTAGAGTGATAAAGCTCTCAATAAAAATTGTATACGTAATAATGCATTTTGTCGTGTGTAAAAACCTCCATTGTATACCATTGTATTGATTACGCAGTTGAAATTTAAATTGAGTATAATATCCAATAATTAATTTACCTGCAAGTCTCGATCTGTAACCTATTTCTGTACTAAGGCACAGGTATCCAGAGTTCGTTTTAAAAATGTAAACAAAAAAGTACCTGCAAAACTCAAGAAAAAGAAATTATTCCATCCAACTTACTCGATAAAATAAATTTATTCTTCAATTTTCAATATTGTAATTACTGAATTGAACATGTATTTTTTCCCAATTTTCTTCAAAAATATTGGGTAACTTTTGGTTGCCGTAGACTTCGTATAAGCTAAGTGTTAAAAAAATGCTGTGGAATAAAAGACATTGCGAATACAATGGTAGTTTAAATGTAATTTTGAATTTTATGATGTTATTTTATATGAACTCGTACACCATCAAGAATTAATTTGTATACGTAAATAATAAAAATAAAGTTTAATATTAAAAATACTAAAAGTTTTGTAAATAAAAAATTATAAACACTTAATCATAACTCCAAATTAAAGAGAGAATTAGTACTAATATTATATTAGGATCAGAAAAGTAATTAAAACTATTACGAGATTCATAATTGGTAGTAGATTACTATAAACAATGTAGTTGTTTCTGTTACTAACCCAAATAAGTCCCTAATAACATCAGCTACACACGATTCGTAAACAAATATGTTTTATAGAATGAAAACGTCATACATATCTTCTTATTTACTCAAATTACTCCAAAGTATTGGGGGACGAAGATTCTGTTATAATTTATTTATATTAAATTGTTCAACATATCTTCTCAGCAGATTATCTTACTTTAAGACGTATCCTCCATGTGGAGCGTAAGTTCCAAGGTTCAAATATCGAACTGAGCTAACAGTCGGTATATAGATTGTTGAATAAAATTCGCTCAGATGCTTGTAAATGTCGAGTGACCAAATCTCAGTGACTCTACAGACTTGACTCTAGTGAATCCTCTTTGTAAAATTAAATTCAACCTGTAGCACTTCATTAATGTGGCACAAGAAAGTACGGAGCGAGGATTGACTGTAATAGCACAGCAATAAGACGCGTGTAATTGACTGTAATGAGGAATAAAGTAGACCACTGCAATTACTCTTCAGTGTTTAACCACAATTCTACCAAGTGTTGTACTTTATAGTGGATTTCCAGTTAGCTTCCATCAACTGATTATTTTAGTATCTTCTGATTTTATTGATAAGTAGTTGTGAAATTACCTGATAGAGTTTTAATTTTAATATCATAATATTTAACTACATACATGTGCAATTTTTAACAAAAAAGTGATAAATTTACTATGTTGGGATTGAAAAAAAACTATAAATTAGTGTTATAAAAATATATTCAGCTGAGTGGACTACTGAAAGAACTTCCCACAAAAGCAGAGTAGACATTTATACATAGTGTAAATGCAGTGAACGATTATTTATAAGGGCCGATAGGTGGCCAAACAAAGGTGGAGATAACATTTTTTCAGAAGCTATATACGTAGCTAGAAAAGGGAATAAGATGTTGGCCCCCACTGAACTGGCTTGATGACAGGAGGCCAGTCCGTATATCCACCGGTGCGTCTCAGAACCACTTCACAATAATTTCAGGTTTAATTTTTTATTTAACATTGTTTCAATAGACAAATTAAAATAAAAATCATGTTTTAATTTCCATGATAATTAATATTTATAAAATATTATGACAACATTCTTTTGATACAGAAGATTAATAAAATAAATTGCATCTAAATATTAAACTTTCGTTTGGTTAAAATGGTTCCATATTTTACATGTTAATGTATTCTTAGTGAAAGTGCTTTGTAATCTGTTTCGAAGCCAAAGTGCGGAATTCATTACCATATTACATCAATATTCATGGAGAGACATTTTAATTGATTACAGCTCCACGCCCAACTTAACTGATGTTACTTAACGCTTCAATTTAACTGATGTTACTTGGTTACATAAATAAACCTGGTTTAATCAGATTTATAAGTTCATTGACCTTTTAAAATTTACATCTTTGTAGCTACATATAATTCAGAACATTCATGACCATTTATGCTCAATTTAAAATAATATTTAGTACAGAACTGTTACATATATATTATTGTATAAATTACATAAACATTTTTAAAAACTTGGTATTCAGCCTGACACTGGAATTAAATAAAATAATACTTGAAAATATTCAGCCTTAACAGTATGCTGCAACCTGTTTACGTACGTAATTATTTATTTGTACTTTATAATTTTTAGTTTTCTCATCAGATTATGTTAAAAGTTCAAGAAATAAAAAATAAATAAACGGCACGTGATACAAATGTAATACCGCATAAGAAAGACACAAAATACCATGGTAATTGGTTTCGTTAAAATATGTTATCACCCTCAGACCAGAGGGAGTGACAAAGGAATGGAACTGGCTTCAAATAACGGGATTTTAGTAATACCATATACTGATTGAAACATTTTATACATATTTTAATATAAATTGTTTGTTTATACAGTAATATTAAATTGATGCTTTTATAATTATTTAATACTTAGCAGTTTTCGCAAGCATTCATAAATCTCCCATCGGTAAAATATTTTTAGTATTGCTACACGCATTTGAAGTATGGTTATATTTCAATAAATTGTAGAATATACTGCATTTTATTTATTCTTTTATATGGCTAATGTTGACATTTAAAATTTGATTTAGGAAAATCACATTAAATACTTTGCAGCTGCCTCTATATAAATAATATATACTCAGCAATATTTACACAATTTATTCTCTCTCTCTCTCTCTCTCTCTCTCTCTCTCTCTCTCTCTCTCTCTCTCTCTCTCTCTCTCTCTCTCTCTCTCTCTCTCTCTCTCTCTCTCTCTCTCTCTCTCTCTCTCTCTCTCTCTCTCTCTCTCTCTCTCTCTCTCTCTCTCTCTCTCTCTCTCTCTCTCTCTCTCTCTCCCTCTCCCTCTCTCTCTCCCCCCCCCTCTCTCTCTCTCTCTCAGTATATTATGTAAAGTATTTAACATCGGACTACGGGACTTTAAATAAACGAACAAATGAAACGGTAACATTTATTACTGATTATATCATTGTGTATATTTTAATTGTAAGTGGAAGAATGCATATTTCTTTTGTTGTATACAAGAACTTTGCTTAATGAGCGTTTACTTTGGGCTATCTCAGACACAGTTATATTTTTTAAATTGTTTTAGTTGTGTTTCCTACTTACATAACCGATGGCTTATTTTAACCTATAATTGTTAGAGTGTTAATATATTAATATTCTTTTGATGATTGTTCATCTTTAAAGCCAACTTTTACGTTAAGATGAGTGGAAACAATCTAGACTAAAATGCTTGTTCTAAATGGTATTTAAATCAAATATCGTAGTTAATTAAAGTCCTAGAGACTATGGTAGTAAACAATTGGTGATTTAGTAAAAGTGGTTTTTTAATATGAACTAGAACTTTGTTAGGCTACGCTAACCTGAATTAAAGTGTAGATTATTAGCAGTTGTAATTCAATAGCTACATCATAACGATTTACATACTTTACTCTGTTCTGTGTATTGTAGGTTTGTTAGTACAGTTTAATATATTTATAAAATATAACACTTAGATATATAAAAACCTAACTTTTTATTAGACCCCACTGATATTATGTTTATTGTTTTTAATATGTCAGAAGAATGTATCTTTATGTTATGAAAAAAATATATTATATTTTACACTGACAGACGCTGACGCTAACCATTTACAACATTGAAAAGAGTTTTCTAGTGACTAGTACATGTTATCTGATTTCCATTACATTGATTATTTTATTGGCATCAATATTTAGTTGAAACTGACAGTTATTTTTACGGTATGAGTAGTTAAAATATTCAATACCTTTTTTTGTATTGAGGTGTTGATAAGTGATTTAAATTTCCAGCTGTCTTTTATACAGTTAGTACTAATTATATCTATCTCAAGAATGCATTTTTCTACAAAAAACAAAAACTGAAAAATAATCACTCATGTTTATATAAAACCAATTATTATTCCCCTAAATTACCCATTAAACGTTTTTGAGTTTTTAAACATCCATGAACTCAGAATTTATCTTTATAATCCGTTTTCATTCATAAAGTAGAATTTAAATAACTAAAGATCGAAGAGAAACTGTTATCGGGTAATTATCAAGGCTATAACTAAAGCTTATCGTTTTCCAAGCGATTGGTTCTTAACTACTTTTCCCTAATGAGATGAAGTTGAATGAATCCAATTTAGCAAAAAAGTTGCAAATGGATTTATCTCTTCACATAGAATACTTATTGGAATTGTATATTTATAAAATATCCATAAAAATAAATACAACACATTAGACATTTAATGGATATGATTCATAAACTTGTAAGTAAATAAATATAGTTAATATAATATCCTCTTAGCCATAAGAAGGGAAAAAAACTTTTGTTTGAAATACCAATATAAATAAAAGAATTAACAACGTAGTATATTTGATAACATTAATTTTTTTTCAATTCGACATTCCGTGATATTTAACAAATTTTAAATGAAAAAATTCTAATTAACTATTATACTTAAGAAATTAAATAAAGTTATATTCCTTTTTAAATTAATGTTTGTTATTTTTATAATAAACTTTTTATTACCACTATAATTACTTTTTTTGCTAATGGTTTATTAGAGCGATAACTGAAATCACAATAAATTTTAATTTAAAGTTTCACCAAATAATTTAAATAATTTTTTACACATTCTTTTTATAATCCTTGCTCCCAAAAATACAACGAATCTTCCTATCTACTGTATTGTAATGTCTGTTGTAACAAATGAACAACGTGAAACTCCCCAGGCAATTCCCTACTAGCTTATCTATCTTATCAGTGATAAGTGGTTCTGAGTTGCAAAATACGTAGGTTGGTGGCATACATATTTAATGAAAGGTAAAACCTACATTCAAAAATACTTCATGGCGTTTCGTGGCTGATTCAATAATTTAAATTTACTAAAAAGAAGTTAAATCTTGTCTGGTATCGTCAAGACACTATTTATACTCCTATTAAATATTGTTTTCTGAGCACATTACAACTCAGTAATTATAACACAAGACTCTTCAAGAACCAGTAGACTAACTTGAAAAATATTTAAAAAATAGTAAATAAGAAGTGTTACTAAAATATTGCCTTATATCATTAGTCTATAGCTATACAATGGTACTATATTCATACAGGTTACTAATAGTTGAATGAAAAAGCATACATAACTTGTAATTGATTATAGTTTGAATGTTTGTCAAATAATATACGAATTTATGGTGGATGATTTTGTATTTTAAAAGCAAGAGGATTTTGTAGATGATAAAATGATGTATAAAAATTATTTTTTTAATTTAACTTAAATTATTTATTGATATTCAGTTTCTACTAGGGTTGTGTACTGAAAAAAAATATATATTAATTATTATTAGTGTATAGTAATAATTAATATTATTATATACTAATAATAATTATTATTATTAGTATATTAAAAATAATAATTATTATACCAAGGTTAAATCAGTTAATATAATTAACTTAAATACAACGAAAATTGGTTAAATTTGATTTTAGCGTATTTAAGTCAAAATTTGTGAAAACTAGGATCAGCCTATTCAAATATTTGAATAATAAATAAATCGTAACATTTTATGGATTATATTGACAGTTTCATATATATCCTTATTATGATCTTAAAAAAAACATTTGTTTTAAAACTGTTTATGAAGAAATTATAAATATTTAACATAAACAATACTAGTAGTAGGGAAACACCGATCCTAAGACGCCCCATGATGAGTTTTACGCCAAATGATGACCGAGGGTGGGGGTCCAGGTCACGTGACCTTAATTGATTTTTAATGACCTTAATTGATTTTTAATTGACCTTAATGAGCCTTTAATTGACCTTAATTGATTTTTAATTGAACTTAATGAGCTTTTAATTGACCTTAATTGACTTTTTATGAACTTAATTGACTGTTAATTGACCTTAATTAATTTTTAATTGACCTTAATTGATTTTTAATTGACCTTAATTGATTTTTAATTGGCGCTAATTATGGGTGGGGGTCCAGGTCAATTGACCGGATCCAAGATGGCGGCCGGATCCAAGATGGCGGTCCCAGTCCTGCCAACCTGTTGGGAATTTTCCTCCCAAATTTCCCTCAAATTCCCTTTTTGTACTATATAAAATACACTATTAGCCTTGTTATACTATATAAAATGAACTTTTATCTCACATCATAGTATATATAAAATACACTCTTAACCTAACTTTTACCATGTTATACTATACAAAATACGATTATTTCAAGATGGCGGCCCCGGATCCAAGATGGCTGCCGGACACAGTGCTACCACCTTCCCTCCAAAATTTCGTAGTTATACTATATAAAATGTATTATTTCATACATATATACTCTATGTGCCAACTGGGTCCAATCCAATATGGCGGCTCCCGCCAAAACAGCTACAGGTCTACAGCATGCACAAACATATTACGTAGATACTCACCCTGTATGGTCGGTAGACTGTTAGTAGAAAGCCTCTGAAGGAACGTCAACCTCCTCTACCAGCTCAGAGGTCACTCTTTTGATTTTTAAGGGCAAACAAAGAGGCTCCCACAGGTCTAGACCACATAACCCTGTGGTACGGATAAACAAACCCTTGTAATGAGCCCCATCCATCGCTCATTACTTTGGTAGCCACACTGCCACCTTACCATAGAGATTTACTCTAGGTGTTTATAGTAAACCTCGTAGACCATGTAACTTGCGAACAAGATACACGGTATGAAAATCAATGGGATGCAGCGTCCTTTCCTGTTTTCTTCTAATGTCTTGCAGTATCTGCAGTCGTGTTCTTGATCTTCCAGCTTCTTGAAACACCTACACATCTTGCAGCAATGCCCCATCTTTCTGAAACAATAACAGCACACATAAGAAAAAGAAAACCTCAAACAAAAGAACTCGTTACTTTTCCCTCAAGTTAACGTACATACCTGGAAAATGTGTACAGCAGACGTGGATCCAACTTCTTTGATCAGTACCAAGTTGTCCGGTATTGATTCCCCCTCATGCAAAGTGTCGACGTATCTTCTAGGTAGAAACACCTTGATGTCCTCCTCCAAATGTGGATCAAACAGTATCGCAACGAGAGTATCACCGTATTTCGTACTTATGCGTGTAATACTTTTGACTGGATACTGGATGTTGGATGACAAATCTCCAACCTTGACAGTAATGTAGTTCATCGGAGTAGCAGCGTTGAAACGTTCGACAAAAGACGCCATGATAGACTGAGAAGAAAGCCGAAATACAAGTCCTTTTATACACACCGTTGACCTTGAGAGCCAGTCGTAGCGCCTGTCCTTGCATTCCTATGCACAGAGTGCAATGACAGGGCGTTGTTCGTCTAGAAAGGGCGTGGTCATTGCACGCAGGTGGCCTCGCATTCCCAGACAGGACATGCCTGTCATTGCACTCTGTGCATTGAAAAGTCTGTGACCTTGACCCAAGTTTCCACACCACCCAAGGGGTACAGTGTTATTGGCGCGTTTTTTATTATAGTGGGTGTCCCCAGTAGGCATAATACCCACTTACTTTAATGTAACTTGCCCCAACCATCGCAAGCTACGGTGATAGCCACTCCATAACAAAATTGCTACCTCCCAGTCACAAGATTACTCATATACAATGATGTTTTGAGTGCTCTAACTGATAAGAAAAACAATATTCTCGACGAAATCAGGTCCCAATTGGGTAAAATGAGAAGCCTGAAATGGTACATTGCTGTCCGTGTAACCATTTTCAATCCAAGTTTCCACACCACCCAAGGGGTATAGGGATTGCACTCTGTGCAAAGGCGCGTTTTTTATTATAGTGGGTGTCCCCAGTAGGCATAATCCCACTTTCCGTATTGTAACTTGCCCCAACCATCGCAAGCTACGGTGATAGCCACTCCATAACAAAATTGCTACCTCCCAGTATTATTTTTGTGTTTTTTATTTTATACTTTTTTTGGAACCCCCTATAAGTCTAGCCGCCACTTTACTTGGAGAAGCCTTTCAATGTGACGCACAAACTTACAAAGGGCTTTTATTTTTTATTATTTTTTTTTCTTGTTACCAAAACATCCCTAACTCACACCCTGGACTTATAGAGTTTAAGCCAGCCATAGAGTGTTACACACATCCAGATACACGTACCGTACGAGGGCCCATTGCATACTAGATGCATCTGCGACTCAAGGTCTTACGGGGATTAGCCCAGCCCCAAGCTGCAGGACCGCCTCAGGACTTATGCGTTTTACGGCTGCCTTAGAGAACAGTCGGGCTTTTTTATTGAATTTGGGCCGCCCTCACCTTGACGTTACGGTTATTGCACTCTGTGCAAATACGCACACACACATTCAAACACACACACACACACACACACACACACACACACACACACACACACACACACACACACACACACACACACACACACAGAGCTAGGGATACGATAGTAACAATTTTTATCAACGTTTTCCACAGTAAAACTATACACATTTAAAAGCACGCGACTTATTGTAGTAAAACTGAGCACTTACTAAGGCGCACTTGCCATCACTAGCATGTTGCGGTAAACAACAAGGTAAAAACGTATACATGTCGGGAACTGTCCAAGACTCGTCGAGTTCCTGAACATTCCCGTGAAATTTGGAAAGAAATAACTTTTTCTCCAACCCTTTGGTATAGACTATATCAAAAGGTTTTAGTAAACTACGAACTAGTTTGAAGTTAAAAGGTACACATCCCTCCTCCCAAAGTATTTTGTGAAACTTACGCTCACACCAATTGTTAGCTTTTCGAGCAGCACTATTCAACTTACTTTTAGGATAAGGAGACTCGAAAACTATATTTACATTTACAAAAGGACCCACAATGACAAATTCTTTAACGATAAATCTATTGCGATTGTCTTTGAACCCATGAAACTCCACCACAGCCGGTGTCGACATGGTTATGATCAACCTACTGTGGGCTTTGTCTTCTTATACCAAACAATCTCGTCATGCAAACGGTCAGCGTCCTAACCGTTTACTTGCTGTGGTGGGGGAACATAGACCGAATCACTACGCATAACCCGATCAATGTGTTCAATCAGGTAAGGCTCGACACAGGTCAACTGTTCAATGTACCGTGAAATGCAAGGCAATAAGCTAACAAAATTCAACCATTCGTCTTCAGTGAAAAGTATAGCGGTTTCATTATCTATGTCAAAAAGCTCTACATAAGGTTTGTTGAAAATGTTACGGATAGTGTATTTAATGTCCACTTCAGTGAATCTCTTTTGTTGATCCTTATGACACAGAGCATAGGTAATTGAAGGTTCCATTTCTTTCAACTTTGAAAACTGTGCGTTGTTTAGTAAAACGTACTTACGCATGCCTTGCTTGTGAAACAAAATGCCCACTTGAAAGAGAAATTCATTAAAGAGACCGACAGTGACAAATTTAGTAAAATCCGAGTTGAGATTGTACATTACCTTGAGAAAAGCTGTCAGATCCCGTTTGTCCGGTACCGTCACCAGAGTAGGTACACCTTCCTTGTCAACCAGTGGAAACTCTACTATAGAGACATCAGTGTCTGGAACAGCGGAGGATGATGATGCCATGGTGGTGGTGGAGCAGCGACTGAGACTGAGTGGGTGCTGAGCTTCCTTTTATAGGGCGTACGACACTAGAGAACTCTGTTGACAGTTCCAGTAAGTGGACTGTACTCGACTAGGGCGTCGTGAATAATCAAACAGTAGGCTGTTGTACCTTTTGGAAAAGCGGTGGAAGATTAAAATTCAAGGCGGATGTCTACAGGTCCTGATTTGAGGTTCTCAGACTGTTTGGAACAGTCGATTACAAAAACGGGACAAGAATCAAAAGCTGTGCGATTCATAATGGGACTGGGTGAACTCGACCCGTAGTAGGAAGATTGAAACCTTGCGTACATTTCATACAACAGAGCGTCATCACCACGTATGTTATCATACGGGTAGTACTGAGAGTTTAGAAAGAGCTTTACATCCGACAGTGAACACTTGTCAAAGATACTAGCGTCCTTGAATAAATCATTTTTCCTACTCGTTTGAAAGGCTAATATGACGTAACGCGGCTTTTCCAGTTGTGAAGAAGTCTTGATGGTCCAAGATTGTCTCGTACTTGTGGGAAGTTCAGGAAACTCGTGCAACTCCCAAGACCTGAAAGGCATTTCCAATACACGATCCTGTTCCAGCACCCGTAGTAATGACAACTTCATATCATCAGACACTTTTACGTAGGGAACCCGCCAGTAAATCTTATCAATCGTCAACTTGAAATCAGTGGCCGCAACCTCCTTGTACAAGGCGTTCTTTACATTCGAAGACAAGAGCAAAATCAATTCCTGTCTTTGGTTGACAATGATTCTTTTGTAGTCCTCAAAGAACCCCATTAACAATTTCAAAGGAATACAAAAAGAAAACTCCTTCACCGTATTAAATGATCCTTTTCCAACCCAACTAGCGTTCATCAATCGCTTCTCATCGTCTGGAGTTAGGGTTACTAAATTCTTAATAGTGGATGTTATACCGACATTTTTAGATCGATCGACAATTACACCGCCAATCTCATATCTAATCTCGTTAATCAGAAACGCCATGGCATTGTTGACTAGATGTAAACTATCATACTGAGTCTGACCATCAGATTTTGTCAATTTACCAGTCACGTGTAAGTAACTCTCACAAGGGTATGTAAACCCATCCTGCTGTTGAATAGAAATACGCACCTCATCGTCAGGATTAAAAGTTGTCGATGTAAAAGGTGCATGAGTACGGTACTCGTACTCTGTCACACTTTCATCAAATTGCGCTTTACTACTTACGGACAACATATCGAAGACCGAGAGACTGTAGAAACCTCTTGTTCTTTGATGTTAACCGTTTCAAACGTAACAGGCGACTGATTGATTTTGTCCTGTGTCCATCCAATTTATTGAAAATCAGACCCATCTTTGCGTTTCAAGTGAAGTCTAATGTTGACCACTTCGTCCCTCAGATTTATCAAACGATTGTCTTGATCGGAGAGTCTAACTGTTATGTTTTCCAACCACTTGACACTTACTGGCAAGTAAATGACGTTACGGGGCGTTTAAACAATTTTAAACCCAGGAGGTACGGCAGGGTAAAACTCGTGAATAACGTGACCTTCTGTACCGTTTTGATAAGAACCTCTAACCACGTTACATTCGACTCGTATGACATTCACTTTAATAATGGCAACTGGAGTGTCTGACACGTGCCATTTATTTGGTTCAAGAATCGATCTGGAATAGCCCAACAGTGAACCTATGCTGTCTTCCTGAGAGAAATCAATTACCTTTTCACCGTAAATTTCCACTTTAAACGTATTGTTGTTGCCTCTAATCTTTAAATTCGGATCGTTGATTTTGTGTTCGATAAGTTGTGTAATGTCGTCAATTTCATAAGAACCAGTCGGTATGTCGACAATTTTATCACCGTAATGGAACAAATTATTGACTCCCTTCTCAACGTTTGGTATAGAGTTGTATGTTGTAAAGTCTACCAATCCAATTTCCCAATCGCCCTCAGAAAGGTCTATTGCGGGGAAAATATTACAGCCAAACACTGAACTATTTCCACTCACACAAAACATAATGCTGCTCACTCTCTAAAAGTCAGACACATACTAAAGTTGATTCATCAAAAACTCTAAACATAAATGACCGCAAATGTTGGAGCCAAAAGTCTGACGCGGAGTGTAGTTGTACAACACTTTACATCCTTGAAAATATTCTAGCAGGTCTGGTGGTGGTTGTAGGTTTCCAAAACTATCGAAATACGTCACTACGTTGTCCACTTTTTTATAACACACCCAGTGAGTGCCCCTCCCACTGTTTGAATCTAAATTAACAATGGCACTTTCCTTTTTCCAAACATTCTGTGGTAAGGCGTCTCTCATAAAAACACCTCGAAAATGTGGTATTCTAAATTTACGTGCATAACTGTCCAGGTCAAAGTTTGTAAGAGCCCGATCCGGTAAGTGTTTTAACGCAAACTTTTTTTTTTCTTATGTACGACTTTAGGTGATCCATTTCCCTGCTTGTACGGCTTTAAGTAGTATCCCTCTCCCTTTTTGTACGGTCTTAAATAGTAACCTTTACCTCGCCACTTTGCAATCTTTTTCTTTTTGCATACGCGTCGTCTCTTCATTGTACCTCCCAGATTTTTCTTGGCATTCATAGCTGTTGTCACGGACCAAGCTGCAGCTCGTTCTGCTAAAGAAGCGTCTGATGATTTAACCCTATTCCAAGCCTTATCGGCCAGCTGTTGATCCGCCTGTCTACGGTGCTGATTGTCACCATATTTGGAATATGCAATGTCGTGCTCCTTACACGCCTCGTCCAACTTGTTAATTCCCTGATCACCACGAGCTAACCTCTCCCTTAATTTGGTACCTGGACCACAGTACCTGTAACCTCCTGGCAGATGAAGTTCCACTGGTAGTAGATCGATCCCTTCGTTAAGAGCTGAACTGGCAAAACTACCGACTGTCTCTAGTAGTCCACACCCTTTGACTGTTGAATGACGACTGACTTTTTTCTTGTTGACTCTCGGCATTATAAACATCAAATGACTGTCTCTATTCAAATTCAAGGGTTTTTATTCGTGTGATCTAACTCTAGTTGCTTCGTTTAAGAAATACGGTCGTACAATATGTTTGTCGATCCACTCCTCTTTAGACAAACTGTGGATCTGATCTTGAGGTGGTAATATGCTACCATAATAATGGTAATGGTAATGGTGGTAATACTAATAATAGTATATATCGTAAAGTAATGCGCTCATTGCTCGTACAAGATAATTCATAGTTACAGCGTCTTGCATCGTGACTGGATCACCTACAGAGGAAAGCTTTTTATCTCCGAAACCCCACTCATTAGCGGTCTGTTTAGGAATCCACTTTTCCCGTACCACGTTAAGAGATCCTGACAGGTAGTTTTGAGTCACTGCATCTTGAGGCTCAACAGGATCTTTGATTGACGTTAATCGCATATTGTTAAACTCCCATCCGCTTTTAGCCTTTTTCGGGCTATTAGCCGTCAGGCACTTCTTTGTAACTACGTCTGCATCATCTATTGGGTCGGCCACCTCAACCAACCGTTTTTTCCCAAAGTGCCAAAAGCTGCCGTATCTAGGTGGGACAAGAGAGTCTACGTACAATTTAGTTGCAGCATCTTTTGCTTCAATAGGATTCTGAACATTTGCTATATACCTGTCTTTAGCATTAATGTATTTATCCTCGAATAATACACAATGCTCACCTATAATCTTTAGACTGACTGCATCATTTTCACTTATTGCATCGCCTATATTCGCTAAAACTTTATTTTGCATATCATAGTTTCCTTCAGGAGTCAATTTAAATCCTTCACCTCGTGCTCCTTTGGGCACAGCAGCAGCACCTTTTTGAACTAACTGACGTCCGAACTTGTCGATAGACATTACGATAATGGTTACAAAATAAAGTTATCAAAGTCTTTTATAATACCCGCCTCCTTGAGCTCCTCCAGAATGGCGATAATCTCATTATTGTGACCACTGTTACCTGCTTCTTTAGATGCTAACAACAGACGCAAACGATCAACCAATTCATTAGGGTCATCTCAGTACCGGTAGTCGACTTTGGATTTCTCAACTTCCATTAGCAAACCCTCTCCCAACTTTGTTCTCTTGATAAATGGTGATAGTGGTTGACTTGGTCTTTTTCTAGACGCTGGAGAAGCATGTAGTAAGGGTAGTTTCTTCTTATTTTTTGGTGGAAACATATTTGATATAATATTCGTGTACTTGTAGCCTCTGTTGGATTTTATTCCTCTTCCATCTTCACGCTTGTGAACACCAGTTGCCTCCAACATTTGCTTGTACACTTTTAAATCATTGTCGTTGAACGATCCACTCTGCGGATGTTTCTTGAAAATCAACTCAAACAGTCCAGGTGTTCCCTTGTATTCAACTCCATTTATAACTATATCGTTATCGGAAAAGCTAACCGGATACGATCCCATTTTCCACTCGTTGCCATCATAGTGAATGCCGTACGTGAAATCAGCTTCTTCCTTATCGTCCGTTTGAATAAACTGAAGGTAGGTGCTTAACATGTCTCCAATGTTGTTTGCACGAATAAATGCGTCAAACTCTGACGCTAAAGACGGTCTTCCAGATGCCTGCTCAGACTCAAAAACCTCCACCTCCTCCTCCTCCACTTCCTCTTCATTCTCCTCTTTGGGCTCTTGCTTGATCTCTTTGGCAGCAACAACCGTCTCCGTCAACTGTTTTAGTGGACCAATCAACGGTTTGTTCTGTACTTCCAACGAACGTTGTGTTTGAATTGAACTGCTTTTAATATCGCGCAACTTTTGCCTTATACTATCCTGCAGCATTTTTATTTCTCGTATAAGATGTTCATCCTTGAACGTCATCTTGTCGAATAACTAATTCAAGATATCACATCTTTATTTATTGAGTTTTCACAGTCTCTCCCCGCTGTGGATAGTTGTAACCGACCTTCTTCTTGCTACCTCATGCACTCTTGTGCTCCCATCCATATCCATACGGTATCCCGTCAGGTTATTTCCATGTTTTCCTGTTTTCCTGTTTTTCTGTTTTCATGTTTTCCTGTTTTTCTGTTTTCCTGTTTTTCTGTTTTCCCGTTTTTCTGTTTTTCTGTTTTCCTGTTTTTCTGTTTTCCTGTTTTCCTGTTTTTCCGTTTTCCTGTTTTTCTGTTTTCCGTTTTCCTGTTTTTCTGTTTTCCTGTTTTTCTGTTTTCCTGTTTTTCTGTTTTTCCGTTTTCCTGTTTTTCTGTTTTTCTGTTTTTCTGTTTTTCTGTTTTCCTGTTTTCCTGTTTTTCGTTTTCCTGTTTTTCTGTTTTTCTGTTTTCCTGTTTTTCCGTTTTCCTGTTTTTCCGTTTTTTTCTGTCTTCAAGTCTTTCTGTTTCGCAATATGCAGCAAAAGAAGTTGACCCAAAACTGTTGCTTCCAACGTATCTATTCGCCTTTTAAAACGTAGCCTGTCTAACGTCATTTGTGACCATGCGCTTTGCGCAATCAATGATTTGTGATCCTCATTAATAGGTAGGTGATACTCTTTTGTCACAAGAGGCTGACTAAAACTAACCTTCAGCATCATGTTGTAAAACTTTGACAAACTCGTCGAGTCCGACGCGGTATCTACCATCGTTGATGTTACGTTCTTTGTCCACTACAACGAATTTGTTCTTACCACTGTTCCATGCGGTGGCACACAACTCTTTGAATCTCCCATAAGACATGTCCGTATTTATATGATCATCGTATATGTGTCTTAAATTTCTGTCATCTTGCTTAAACACAATAATAAAGTTTGCATTGTCCCTAATCAGCTGTTTGGGTATTCTACTGTATGTTTGACAAAGGTAAAAAGTATCAACATTCTGGTGTCGTCCCATTGTAAAGTAGTTTCTGATGTTGTCTTGCTTTTCACATGCGACATCATCAAACACCATCACAGAGTGTTCCATCACCTCGTTTGGATGAATCACCTCACCGTTGTCTGTGAAAGGGAAATATCCTATACCGGGTATAGTCATTAGTACCTTCTCTAGCAACTTATACTTTGGCTGATGGAGTGATTTTGAAAAAACGTAGACATTTTCAAACTTTAGTCCATTCGCGTTAAACAACAAGTTTAACATTACATTAGTCTTGCCGGAATTTGAAGGTCCGCACATGATACATCGAACATGGTTTGGCAGCAGATCACTGTGTTTGCTCCTTTCCTTCATATCTCCTCCACAGTATGTGTCATAGTTTACGATAGGCAATTTGGGTGTTTTCATCTTAATGTCTAAGCTCAAACTGAGTAATTCACACAAGTTCACTTTTATTTATCCACGAATTGTGAGTACCATCAAAGCCAAGCCACTTAACCAGCACTTTGTTACCCTTTCTCCTCAACACCTTTTCCACCAGGTATACGTCTCCGTGTCTGGTTTTGAGCAGTTCTTTTCCGTAAAAGCTTCCTTGAAGTATGTTGTTGCGGTAATCCTTTAGGTGATACGTAGTCGGTACAGTTGGACGCACCGCTTCCACAGTAAAAATCTCGTTTGTCCAGTTGGGTAGGTATCCCTTGTCGAAAACCTTTTTATACTTGCTTATCCTTACTTTGTCACCCACTTTGAACTCGATCTTTTCCTTCTTCTTATATTTTTGTCTATTCTTGTTAATGTTTCGTCTGACCAAATCCTCGTTCTTTTTGTTCACCTCAAAAGGTGCCATGCCAATTGTTCTATGTTTTCTCGTGTTGTACTCTTCCAACAGGTCGGGTAGGATTTTAATCCATTGGTAGTTGCCCAGTTCTGTGAATTTTCTCCACATTAGAGACTTGAGACTACGATTGAATCTCTCCACTATGGCTCCCTTCTTCTCGCTGTACACAGAGTAATGATTAATGTTGTGTTTCTTCATTAGCTTGGCGAATCCAGCGTTGTAAAACTCTTTTCCCATGTCGGTTTGCAGATGCGTCATCCGATTCTCCTCCAAAACAGGTTGTATGGCCTTGACGATTTCCTGTCCAGACTTATCCTTGACTGGTATTGCGTAAGCGTATTTGGTAAAGCAGTTGATTACTGTGAGAATGTACTTGTAGCCCTTGTTAAACTTTGAGTATGGTATCATCTCCACCAAGTCAGCCTGATACAGATCGTCTATTCCATTGACTTCCACAGGTCTGGTGGGAAATGTTCTTCTAGCTGGAGCGTGCAGCTCTTTGGCGATGATTTCTCTCACGTTCATAATTTGTATTGGATTGTGTCCAATTCATAACTAATTGAAATTGTTGTAAACCAAAGTATTTATTGGTTTTTAAGGGATTCCACAGCCCCTCCCCGCTGCGGAAAGTGGATGCGTCTCTGACGCTAAAGCCGACCTTCTTCTTGCTACCTCCTGCACTCCTGTGCTCCCATCCGTCTTCTTACTCCACCATTACCTCACTCCTTGTTAATTTTAAGATTTTTATTCCTCCATATCCCCCTCCCCCTCACTCGATTCAGAATCTGATGTTTCTTCCACAATAGGCGAATCTATATCAAAGTGGTTAATTCTTTCCAGCGCTTTATTAGCATACAGGTCGCTATATAGCTTCAATGTGTTGATGATAGTCAAATCCAGAGAGTGTTTAAAACAAACGCACGACTGAGAAACTTTTATACTATATTTATCCTCATTTACGCTCTGTTTGACATTCGGTAAAAAACCATAAGCTAGAATATCCACTCTATCGTATTCGGATACATTAATCGTTCTGGAGTACCTGTACACTGAAACAGTATCGACATTTTCCCCGTTCTTTTAGAACCTTAGGAGAGTCGCATCATCACTACTGAACCCCTCAGTAGGATCGGGATTATTTAACATGATAAACACTTGACTCATCTTGTGATGTTTACTCCTTCGTGTCTCAACTGGAAATGAGTACAGGTTGCTGAGATCGTGTATGTATAATCGAGTATTACATCATCCTTTAGCAACGCAGGTGAACCTGGGTTAACCTTACGTGGGTTAATAAAACCCGGGTTTACAGGTCTGGTGGGAAATGTTCTTCTGGCTGGAGCGTGTAGCTCTTTGGCGATGATTTCTCTCACATTCATAATTTGTATTTAATTGTGTCCAATTCATAACTAATTGAATTGTTGTAAACCAAAATATTTATTGGTTTTTAAGGGATTCCACAGCCCCTCCCCGCTGCGGAAAGTGGTAGCCGACCTTCTTCTATTTGCTACCTCCTGCACTCTTGTGCTCCCTCAAGTGTGTTTTATTTTTCATAAAAAGTGAAGGAATCTAGAGAATGAAATGTTTCTCGTATCCTCTTTTCTTGCGCTATTGATGGAGTTGTAGCAGGTTTCTGTGAGGATAGTTGATCTGCAACAAATGATGAAACGTTTTAGAATTCATATACTCTAGAGGATGGTGTTTGTTAATCTCCTGGTGTATTTTAGGTTATGTTTAAAATTTGAGGTTATGTTTGGTATCTATTCAACTTACTTGTAATAATAGTAGATGGTAGCTGGAGAGAGAGTAGAGATGTTGTCAATTTGAATTTCGTAGACTGACTGAGGTTTGGTCTGAAATCATCGAAATATATGGTTTAACTACTACTACGTGAATCAATATAGTATTTTAATTGATACTACGCAAATTAAAAACAGTAACAAATATTCAACTATATTTTGGGTTATGTTTAAAATGTGAGGTTATGTTTGGTATCTATGCCAACTTACTTGTAATAATAATATGCTAAGCTTATGAGCGAGTGGTATGATTATGTTATGAGTTTTTAGTGTTCTACATCTGAAGTTAATATGTTAATGAGTATACGGTATACTATTGAATGTTTTAGTAACTAAATGTGGTTATAAGGTAGTTGTTTTATGTACGTTGGGTACTTACTCAAATTGAGGGTTCAAAGTTGCGCAGCGGAAGAGCGATGTACAGGCAGGTAGATACTCGATGGTCCACAATGGGAAGGCACACTGGCAGCCGTTGTGAGTGAGGCGTATTTATACCCAGCTAATGTGACCGCACCCACCCAGACAAGGCTGGGAAAGGCGACCAAACCCAACCTTGAGCAAGGTGAGCCACACCCGACACGCCTAATTGGACTCTGGACTCAGTGGCTGTATGTGTTATATCACATAGGAAGTCCGGAGGTATCATCCCGGAAGTACCATCGCGGAAGTCCGGAAGTATCATCCCGGAAGTTGACCGGAAGTGGACCGGAAGTAAACCGGAAGTCCGGAAGTATCTTCCCGGAAGTGCCATCCCGGAAGTGGACCGGAAGTAAACCGGAAGTCCGGAAGTATCTTCCCGGAAGTGCCATCCCGGAAGTGGACCGGAAGTGGACAGGAAGTAAACCGGAAGTCCGGAAGTATCTTCCCGGAAGTGTCATCCCGGAAGTGGACCGGAAGTGGACTTGGAGTACCTATCTGGCATTACATGTTACATTATTTCGTGTCTGTCACCGATCATTGAGTGTTACGTAACATTTTCATGTCTGTCTTTGACTCAAGGTCGGGTGTCTAGACACCAGGTCTTTACGCAAGGTTGCCCGCCAAGGCGGTCGAGGTCCGGTGTCTAGACGACAGGTGGCCTTTCTCGAGGTTAACCACTAAGGCGGACGTGGTCGGGTGTCTAGACGCCAGGTGTGTATACAAGGTCGTGTTGCGTAACCTTTTCATATCTGTACATGCAGACGTTCCTTGAGAGGCTTTTGCACTGACATTCTACCGACCATACAGGGTGAGTATCTACGTAATATGTTTGTGCATGCTGTAGACCTGTAGCTGTTTTGGCGGGAGCCGCCATATTGGATCGGACCCAGTTGGCACATAGAGTATATATGTATGAAATAATACATTTTATATAGTATAACTACGAAATTTTGGAGGGTAGGTGGTAGCACTGTGTCCGGCAGCCATCTTGGATCCGGTCGCCATCTTGAAATAATCGTATTTTATATAGTATAACATGGTAAAAGTTAGGTTAAGAGTGTATTTTATATAGTATGATGTGAGATAAAAGTTCATTTTATATAGTATAACAAGGCTAATAGTGTATTTTATATAGTACAAAAAGGGAATTTGAGGGAAATTTGGGAATTTGAGGGAAATTTGGGAGGGAAATTCCCAACAGGTTGGCAGGACTGGGACCGCCATCTTGGATCCGGCCGCCATCTTGAAATAATCGTATTTTATATAGTATAACATGGTAAAAGTTAGGTTAAGAGTGTATTTTATATAGTATAACAAGGCTAATAGTGTATTTTATATAGTACAAAAAGGGAATTTGTGGGAAATTTGGGAATTTGAGGGAAATTTGGGAGGGAAATTCCCAACAGGTTGGCAGGACTGGGACCGCCATCTTGGATCCGGCCGCCATCTTGGATCCGGTCACGTGACCTTCCCCCACCCATAATTAGCGCCAATTAAAAATCAATTAAGGTCAATTAAAAGCTCATTAAGGTCAATTAAAAATCAATTAAGGTCATTAAAATTCAATTAAAAGCTCATTAAGGTCAATTAAAAATCAATTAAGGTCATTAAAAATCAATTAAGGTCATGTGACCTGGACCCCCACCCTCGGTCATCATTTGGCGAAAAACTCATCATGGGGCGTCTTAGGATCGGTGTTTCCCTACTACTAATACTAAATTTATAATAGCACAAAATATTTGTTAAGTTTATTTTAACACCTCTTTAATATATTGCGTACTATATGACTATCTTTTATTGTATCACAATTGATGATAAAAGATTAACAAAATAAATGTTTGATAATTATTTCATCCATCACAAAGTGGTGATTTAAATGGAATATGCAGGAAGAAATATGTAACTAAAATTTTATACTTTTATTAAAATTATAATATTCAATTAATATATCGAAATACGTTTTCTAAATAAACTCCCGTTTAGGTTGATTTAGTCAATAATAATACATATTTAAAATATGGTTAACTCTTTTTCATACGTCTATGTTATAAAAGGCCTCTTTTATACAAGGTGAAACTATAAACATAAAACCTTTAGTCCACACAAACCTGTCACAAGGATTGTGTTGGAATTTGACCAAACTGGGACATATGGGCCAATAAAACATTTTGTAAGGCGGGGAACATAAAAGTTTGTTTGTCGACCACTATTTACAGAACGCCGGATGTCTTTTGCTTTGTCGTAATATCCAGTAGTATGTGTATATAACGGCACAGAGGAAATTTGACAACTCAAACAAAATGTGCTTTTCATAGAACCCAATTGACTGTGTTCATTACATTCACACGTTTGAATGCAGAGAAAGTTCTCGTAGTTTTGGCAGTATCCTCAAAATGTAGCTTCAGAGAACATTACAATCTCGTCAGCTAATGTCCAACTTTAATACAACATTTTCTCCTACCTGGCATTACTAAAATAATATAGTGGTAACCCACTCCTTAAATTCTAATATGTTTTTTGAACGTGCTCTGATATTCACCTGTTTTATATATTTTGACGTTATCTACGGAAATAATGCAGTAATAAGGACCAAACTTGTTGCATATCTTGTGGTATTGAATTTTTCTATACATATAGAATGAATATGACATGAAGCTTTATTATTTTTTTTAAATGTACCTGATGTTATTTAAGTCTAGTAATTAAATTTATCGTAAATTAAATATATAAAACAAAGAACCAAGCATTTATATAACCTAAATATAGCTGACACTGCTTCAATAGCTAAGGACAATCTGTTTGCATTAGACAGTTTTTACAACATAATAAATGTGGTAGGAGCTGTTACATACATTCGTCCTATATCTAAAAAAGGGTTTAAGGTAATGCTTAGTTTAACTTAAATAAAAGTTTGTAACCAAAAGGGATGCGCATTAAATAAGATCATAAGCCCATAATGATTTATATATTTAAACTAAAATCAAATTATCTGTAGCTGATAAAAATACACTCATATAAGATTTATTTTATATTATTACTAAATATGTTCTCTTTTCTTTCAAATCCTCACAGTTCCTCCAAGAACCAAACTAACCGAATGAAAAGAACGCTTTCAGTCCAGTCCTGAATCGTGCTGAACCTGCTGACTCCTTAATCTCCTCAGGGAGTCCATTAATAATCCTGATCTCTGCTTCTGCTTGAAGTTGTTTTAATACTTGTGTTACGTTATTTGTGAATAAACATGTTTACCCCTATCAAATCATTATAAATGAATCATATTGATTATAAAAATAGGCAAAATTCTACTGTCATGGTGCATTGCTAGATATAGGAAAGACTGTAAACAGTCTAACGATATCAAGTGAGTAGGCCATCATCTTATATCTGTTATTGTAGGTTATTTGCTCATCTCGACGTTATACATAATCTTTGGCCTCCTTGGAAAATATCAATTGTCCAATTTAAGTACTATATCTAGTAATTACATACGAAATTCAAGTAAATATTAAAAGAAATACTAGTTTACAACTTGCTAGATAACTTTAAAATGCACAAAAATATTTAAAAAATGTTTTATTGCATATTCCTGTATAGCGATGTTGAACTTATAAATATAGAAATAAAAAGCTGCCTAATAATATCTTCAGAAAAACTAAATAAAATTTGTCTCTGATTAACAATTAAAAGGGTTTTAATAAACACACAATGGTTTAGACATGGAAAGAAAACTCTTGTTAGCCATATTTATTTCTAGTATTTGATCTGAAAGTTTATTACAGTCTTTTCTTTCGTTAAATTGATAGCAAATATATGTCCACGTCAATATCAAGAACAAGATCTGCATTCAATTTCTTGGATTATTTAAGTGTACGTAGGGGGATGGTAGGACCTTTAGACCCTAGTAAACACCTGATAGAGAGCCTGTAGACGTTGTGAAAAGAGAAGAATAGCGAGATCCTACATCTATGGACATCTGAGGGTTGGTCAATATGACCGATCCAACGACTGTATCTATGAATGGGGCTGTTATTAGTTATAAACTAAGTATATAAATATACAACCTCTTATACGTATTTAACTGTTATGTTACATTATTAAAAGGTATTACAAGGGTTCTTAATGTTTATTCTTAAGAGAACATTAATGAGTTTTGTGAATGAAGTATTTCAACAATGGTAACACAGCCTTTATGAATGATGGACTTTTTTTGTTTATTGAAAAATTATGAACACGTATACTATATGTAATTAATTATGATAAGTGAATATGGTTAGTGAAAACGTAACAAAATGAACTAAAAATATATGAATACGGTTATATTTATTCTAAATCCGTAAACATTTTATTGATAAATTTCCAAGAATAAAAGTTGTAAATACACAATAATAAGGGAGCAGTTTGTATATAGTACAAATTGAATAGGAATAAACAGTTTCAAAAGCACAATCAATTACATTTTAGATGTAAATTAAATAATAATGCATATCTGAATACGGTTAGTAATATATTATGATTGTGTCTGTGTAGGTAGCAAGTACTTTAAACAAATGAGAACACCACCCACCTACGAATATAAATGGCTGAGGGACCCACCACTAACTTCCCTTAAAAATAACTTAGATATACCAAAAATGGGTCTAACACAGTATTAGGCCTTGATCACATTATTCCCTGCGAATGTATTTACTGGTATATACGTTAGTTTTTATAACTTAGTTTCTTATCTGAACTGTCTCAAGGTTACCTTACATCCAGAAGGGTGTTACACATGTATGCATGATAACACAGTAGCTGAAAAACAAGAACTGAAAAAGTAACATTTCCTTTTTTACATCATAGACCATGATTTTTTATTTATAAGCTTTTTTTAACCAAATAACTATTAAAAGTCTTTTAAAAGAAGCTGAAAACATCTGCAGATTTGTTGATCTTGAAGTGGCTTAAGCCATGGTATGGAGCAAAGCTTTGATGTTAAAGTTCTACATCCTCCTTTCATGCCCATTTCTTTAGACTTTTGGAGTCAATGCTTAGTGTCAGCGTAATACAAAATGTTCCGGGTTGTGAGGGAGGCTTTTGTAGACAGATGAAGCCACACAGGCCTTTCTCTAATTTTCTTTAACCACTGACATCCCAATCATAAAGTCGATAATATTTGTATACGCAGATGATATTGCTCTAGCTTACCAACACAAGGACTTGCCAGCTACTGAAGAAACAAGTGACCTTGTAGGCCTGGAAGACTATTTTAGTACCTGGAAGCTAAAACCCCATCCATACAAAAATGAGGTAGCCTGCTTCCACCTAAGTAAGAGACTGGCCAATCGAAAATTAAACATCATTCTAAATGTTGTAAAACCCGATTATAATCCAAAATACCTGGGAGTAAATATGGAAGTAGAAATAATGATGATTGTCATTAGATTAGTCGTGTGATTGTGAGGAGTATATCCAAACAATGGATCTCATAGTTACAGAGTTACCCCTACACTGTTTTATGGAGGAACTTAGCAAGCATTAACAGAATCAGTGAGACAGGTCCTAAATGTCTCAATGGATTGGACTTAGCTTTTTGACAAGAGATCACTTTATATTTTTATTATTACAGATTATGACATTTTGATCTATATTTAAATTTGTATTATTAAATGGTACCTGACAACAAACTATACGATATAATATACTTAGAGTATATATTATTAAGTAAGTCACTTAGTAAACATGTCCATATAGTTAATTGTCAGTGTGAACGAAGTTCAGAAATGGGCTTTGTGGAGAAATTACAAACTTTGTACTCAGCTCACGCCTTAACTCTCTATGAGTCCTTCGAGTCTACTTCGGCAAAAAGAGGCCGCCAACCAATTATCGTTAAGAAACTTTTAAGGTACAACTTTATTTAGAAAAAGATTATCCTTCTCAACCTAATGGTAATTTTTAATTGGTTTGGGATATTTTAATACTTAATAATTACCCGTGATTACTTTGCGCAGCTTTGTGATACTTCAATTAAAAGCTTACCACTTTAATCTCATAGTCTAACTTGCTAGTTGATTCCACTTACCGAAATGCAAAGCTTTCCGATACGTGTATGATCAACCATGAAGAAGGGAGTTCAGGTATATAACTGACAATAAAGACAGGAGTAAAATTCGGCAAATATATTATTTATTTGTCTAATAGCATAATTAATTATTCCCAACAATCCATCCTTAGCACTGATTATTTGTGTTTTTGTAAAATGAATAGTATTTCAAAGCGATTCTTTAGCTTTTTAAATTGCTTTCATTAAATAATAAAGAAATTAAAACATTATAATTGATGGATTTTTACGTGAGATGACCAAGGAATGGGAGGACCGTTGTATTTGAGCTTTTAATAAGTTCCCACTGTATAAACTCCTAATAAAGCAATTAAAAACTAAAAATGTCTTATGTCAACACATCTTCTACTGCTTATTGTACTTATCCATTAATTCCTTTAAGTATTTATAAATTGCGTAAATAAATCCACTAAATAATTATCGATAGTAAATTGATGGTTTCGAAATTTAAATTGTTAATTGTGGTTAGCTATAGTTATTTTTTTAATAATTATTAGTCTGTACATTGAAGTTTTACAGAAAATTTTGTACATATATGAGTGATTTTATAAGTGTTTATAAGTTTACTGATGAAATAAAAACGTTGAAGTTGGATTAGTCTCAGATAACTCACTAGAACATGCAAGTTTAGAATATATATATATATATATATATATATATATATATATATATATATATATTTCTAAAGGCTGTTTTAAAAATAGAGGTACTAAAAATAAAAAAATAAACTCACGGATGGCAATAAACTCTGTAGGAGACAGAAACACTATGATAATCTCCCAGAAGGTTGATAAAATTTCTTACGATGGGTTGTCATGGCCTTATTATTAAGCTAAATAACGGCAATGCATTAATAAGAGAAAAGTTTATTTTTAATTTGAGTTCCGTCAATTTATATTAATGTTGACAAAGCAAAGAGGGGTAGTTGTAAAAGTTTAGTGATTTCACGTTCAAATGTTATGTTTTTTCAATGCCACTAACAATTTTAATTTATGTTGAACAAATAAAAATGTGATAATGTTTATAATTTTTTTCTATAGCTCATGTTTTTTACGTTTGAAAAAAATAAAACAAAATGAAAAAGTAGAACTAATAATGCAATCCAAGCACTCTCAATGGCTTACACACCTCCTCTATGTAGTTCTCAAAAAGACATTGTATTGTTGTGATCTCTTCGAGGTTTGGATGAAAACAAACAACACAGAACACAAGAGGAAAGGAGATAATAATTTACTCTAAATTGTTTTAAATATTAATAAAGTAGGACCAAAATAAAAACATATTCAATATTCACTGATATAATCATTTTTTAGAATCAAAACCTCTTAATACGTGCTGTGCTATATTTGGCAAAAGACCGAACTACCTTTAAAAAAACTTACGATACATGTTGATAGTAAATCTTCACTTCCTTTTAAGAAGAAATCTATAAAAATTATAATGAAATCCACTTTATCACAGACGTAGACTTAAGTAAAGAAGTCAAAACTCTGTTCTAAACAAAGACCTTTTTACTGTGTAGGTATCCGGAGAACACTAGAGGGAAAATGTCGTTGCCAACTAAGTAACCCTACATTGAGATGCTACGAAAGGTTAAGAAACCCAATCATATATTCGTGCGACGATTATAAATTATTATCATCTTATAATACGTAGCCGTCATTGGAAGGTTTCCCTCGACCTCATAATAATGAGCTACCAAAAATTGTATTTCCTGGTATGTGAGGACATATTGTTAAATACTTCTGATGAGACATCTTACCTCACCTTCCAGTACTAACATTTAGTAACTCATAATTAGTAACTAACTAAATATTCTCACTTATCAAGTGTAAATAAAACTGTCTTAGACCTCGAATTGTATGCTTAGACCTCTAATTGATTGCTTATACCTCTAAATTTGTTAAACCATTAGTATAGGACTGAAATAGCCAAATTTATGTTTTTAATTATTGATATGAAACTTTATAAATTAAAGTATATGAACAAAGAATATATTAAAAGAATTTCAATTAAATTCTTTGAAGTACAAATGTAGAGCTCAAAATATATGGCAGTGCGTATACTAAAAAGGTCCCAAGGATTAGAGTAAATTTTGATAATATAAGCCCATTTATGTGTGATTTATGACAACTCTATTTATTTTTTTCTCGGGTGATTTATCCAGGAGTTCTAAACTCCAGCTAAGCTTTGATCTCAGTACTTATAGTACGGAATGATTACGTAGGAAAACATATAAATTATATCTCATGTGGCCACACAACTGACAACTAAGATGTGGCGAATATGTTATAACTTACACAAAGTTTACTTATGGGTATTGACATATATTTCTTATGTCTATTACATTTTATCGTATAAATAAATGTTACAAAAAGATACCCTCAAAATAGAGTTTTAGTTTTCATCCATACAACAAAATTTATATAACATTGTATTTAAGGCCAGTGAAATCGGAGAGGAAAATCCTTTATTTATGAGCCTCTAGGGACCCAGATAAACCTATGTACAAAATTTCAAGTGAATTGGACGTATGTTTTTTGAGAACTAGTGATTGGTGGTAAATTATATATATTTTGGATTTGGGATTATGATTTTATCCATACCAGTCATAATATTATAAATATAATGACCGATGTAGGTTATTTATAAATGAAGAATAAATAAAGAGCTTTGATTTGATAAAGTACTTCTTTGACTAAACGGCAACACTAGTTTGCTATTTAACCTTAATATTTTAATAGAGACAAAAGCAAGTTTTATATTTTATTCATTGGACAGAAGACTCCAACAAAAGCCCACTCACTTGACAGCTAACTTATTAATGGTCTGCGGCAGTTTAACAGACAGGCCGTCGTCATCCTTTGATGGTATCCTTTGATATATATAGATTACAGTAAAACAATGTAAACACACTTGGAGAGGGAAACAAGTAGGACAATTATGGCTGTATGCAAAATAATATTGTAATCTTGCTATTTCAATCAGATTTTTCTTGTAGTTAACAGACTTTAATTGTCTAAACAAATCTGAAATTCTACTTTTAGAGGACGTAAAGTACATTAATTGTCTATTAATCAATGAAATGTTGGGGTTCTTGTCATGTTGAGCCAGGTCTGATGAACTATACATATGTTAAAATTAAATTTAAAATGTTCCGATTGAAATCAGTTTGTTCCCTTAGATACAAAAGTTTCAAAGTCTAGACAAATCTGTAAATCTACTTTTTGAGAGCACACATTACTGCAGTTGACTCTGAATCAGCTAAATATCGGGTTTCTCGCCATATTTAGCCATATCCTGTGAAATAAATTGTAAATTTTCCGATTAAAATCAGTTTATTATCTTAGATAAAAAAGTTTCAAGGTACAGAAAACTCTGTAAGTGTACTTTTAAAGGGCACAAAGTACTATATTTGACTCTGAATCAATAAAATAACGTGTTTCTCGCCATGTTTAGCCATTTCCTATGACCTAGCTAAACATGTGTTCAGATTAAATTGTATAATTTCCTTTGAATACAGTATGTTCTCCTAGATAGCAAAGTTTCACAGTCTACCCAAGTTGATTTACACGCACAAATTGAAAACCTAGCTCTACCTAAGGAGGAAGTATGTGAGATAGAGGAAAAAGTCATAGGGCCAAAGTTGTAGATTATCTCAAATCAGACGCAGAAAATGGTGTTATTTTTGCCGTAGAACCGTTCATTTAGCCACTACAGTCCAATTATAGAAACCCTATTTTTGGCATTTAAAATTTTGTGTACTAAAAAGGCTGCCATCTTTGATTTACTATGAATTGTCCAAAATCCCTACATATTGCACATCAACAACAACACTTTGACTCTACAAAATTTCAGCCACGTAGTCAAAGTAATTTTTTTAGTTACGGAGATCCATGACTATACTGATTATAAAAGAGTCAGTGGAATTTGTCTTTTATAGGTATTGATTAACATCTACCTGACCTGGTCCCAAACCTTTACTCACTTTTGGGTTTTGAATGAATACTAACATCGTTTTACAAAATTGATAATAATTAAATGTTTGGAACATTTATGAACAGTTTATTGTAAGATTATTCTATTTTGTTGTAATTATATAAGAGCACCTACCAAATAATAATATTTATTACCGACCCATACAGGCACAGTGGTGGTTATTAGTAACTGACCTTAAATAAAACTAACTGATACTAGAAACGGGTTATTTTAAGTATTAAATGTATATATGCCATGTTATACGCATTTAATGTTTAGTAAGTACGGTAGATATTATGGATGAAATAAAATGAATGACGAAAGAGGACCTCTCACTATGTTTTCGGTCTAAGATATATTTTCACTTAGGAAGTTACAAAAACGTATGTAACAATCAATACTGAAGCCAACATTAAATTATATTATGGATGCATAAGTGTGTAAGTATTTAGAAAGAATCCTGAAATAACACAGTGAAGTAAGTTAGATCTTCAAATAAGAATAATAAGTTAATATCAGAAATTATTCTGGACATGTTAATTTAGTTGATCAATGTGTTTAGCATCCTTCAGCTGATCACGGCTCTCCCAATCGTCCTCTCTCTTTGCTGGTGGTTTCATTAATCCTACGTGTTTGTTTTTCAAATTGCACCAACTTGCAATTTGTGAAAGATAACGGTATTTTGATTGGATATGTTTAAAGTGGAAGTGTTATTTTTAACGAAGGTTTTGGAAGTATTCTAAATATAGAAAGTGATCAATCAGCAATTTTATGATGTCTGGAGTGTTTAAGTTTGCTAAGCCTTAATAAAATGTTAAATTATTTTTCGAGACATTTGCATTTTGGAGCCACCATTAATTTGAACCCTTATTGCCCTTACTATACTCTAAATGTATATAATTATTAATATAACAGGATTAAACCCTTAGTAATAGATTGTTTATATTTTAAAATTAATTGATTGTTAAGTAAAAAAATAATACTTTTACCACATTTCACTGAAATTCAAAGGACGATTATTTTGTAAATAATTATTTAGTTTTATAATCTGGAGTTTTACTTAAAATCCTAAAGTATGCTTTGACTGAAAGAAGATATGTTTTGTTTGCCATTTAATTTATTTTAACAAGAGAGTTTTTTTTAATGCAATAATAACTTTTATTTCAAACAGAGTAAATAAGTAAATGTTATTATTTTATTCAACGAATCTAGGTCCCTTTGAAAATGTTACCATTTTTATTCAATGTTACAAATATTACCATTTACATCAGCTTAAAAAAATATTGGAGGAGTAGTGGAACTAAATATAGTTAGAGTAAAATAAGGTTGAATACATTTTGTTACAAATAATTGTAGTGTGGTAAAAATAATTGTTATTATCAATTTTTCCTCTCCACATAAACCGAGTTTAACGAGACTAATCCAGTGTAAGCAGGATTATCATTTTAGTTCAGCCTAAAACAACATGTTAGTAAAAATATCCATCCCAAAACATTGTAATCCATTTTCATCCGCTCACATTTTCCGTCTCATAACTATTTTAACCTTACTAACACAAATATGCTTGCAAATATTATTTAATGTACCGAAGAAAGAAAGAAAATAATTTATTGTCAGGCTTTTCAAAAGGAAACTATTCTAAACTCATAATTCATCAGTTAAGAAGGATATTAGAAAGAAAAAATATTTTTATTTTGTATATGCTGGTAGAACATTAGATATAATTTTACTAAATAATTTTAAATCATTCTTGGAATGGGAAAACTACGGAAATACATCGAGTTTGTATTCATTGCATTGTAACATTACACGTTACAAATACTTATATAAAATTTGTTTATGAACTAATTAAATTTATGTATATATGACTCTGTTAAATTATAAAATTCAACCTGAACTATACTTAAAAAGTGAACCCAATATATATATATATATATATATATATATATATATATATATATATATATATATATATATATATATAACAATATAAATAATTAAATTTTTTGAGTGTAGAATACTCGTAGATATAAAATAATATTAGCTCATACTTTAGTTGAAACATTATTTTACTTCTATACATTTTTTATACATTATGAGTTCTTTCAATAATATATGTATTTAACTAAGAACATTAACCTACAGTATTTTAGTGGCTCGATATTTGACCAAATCAATTGAGTTTATTTTAATTATACGTTTATTCATCTTAATAATGTATAAATGACTGGAATTCATCCTATGATTAAATAAAACCATTTAATCTTTTTATCAGATTTAATCAATTAAAATATTTACCTCAAAATGTAGCCTTGTGCCAAAAGCCCAACATGGACTCTTATTCACGATTTCAGCAGGAACTCTGTGTGCAACATCTGTGTAGCCTGGTCAGATTTTGTGTTGTTCCCCTTTGGCTGGTTAAGGATTCAGAACGAATCATCCGAAATTCTTTTTTCCACCATTTTCAACCTGAAAGCATCCATTTAGTTATCAGAGAGACAGTTACTATAGAATTAAACATGTGACTAGTTCATATAAGTCGTTTATTATCACTCTTAAAGCTGGCTGGAACACTTACTTAACTCTTAACTTACTTGAGATCAAGTTAAGAGTGAAATTCTGTATATAGTAACTTACAACTTAGTTACTTGACATATTTAATCATATACAATAGCATTAATATATCAACGTACATCAAGTCTTACCAATCAACTCGTTTTAACAATTAAATTACCGGTAATATTTTCGATTATCCAAATTCAAATGAAACAATAATATTATTTGCACTTCACCTTAGCTTATAGGTTGTTGTCACGACATACGTGTTCACGAGTAAAGGGATGTTCAGTAGGGAGAATCACTGGCAATAAAGTCAGCATCCACTCCCACCAGCCATTAAACGGTTTATGGCCACCCACACTGTTCATTACCTACTCGGTTTGTTTGAATACAGCTCTCGATAAACTTCCTTACTTGTGAAACAAATATGTTTAATATAATACTGTCACTTTTCACTTTAGTGGTGATATTTATAAAGAAAAATCATTATATTAAGCATTGAATTACATTATATCATCGATGATAAAAACTAATTTTATTCAGTTGGGTCTCATTTTGAATGAATACTGTATTCTTGCAATCACAGTATACATAATAGGCTAATAAATGATTGTTATGTTTCCAATTTACCTCTTTTTGTTAATTGAATGATTATATCGATTGAATATATTTTCAATTTATGTCCGGGTTACTCTATGATTATTGGGTTTTTATGAACACTAAAAAAGTTTGTGAATTTAACTAGCTGTGATTATTTATCTTTTAGTAATTAAAGAAGGAACATTTAGTATTGTGTTTTTAAAGGACTCCACAAGGGTCATATTTTTCATTACCTACTCTACACAAACATACAAAATAGTAAACTAAAATGAGAATAATTTTCCCAGCCACTGTCTAGAACAAATATAGCAAGAAATAAATTCCTAAGCAATACCAGAACTAGAATTATCAACAGAAATTAATATTTGATAATTGGTACTTAAATAGTACTAATTTAATATTAGTGAAAAACGTAGTACTGAATATTACCAATGATAATATATTAGGAGATATCTCAGAAGAAAACATACTGTACTGTTATATTGTTTACAATAATTAATTGTTCCTGATGTTGCAATGAATAACAACATTTTACAATTGCTTAAGTAAATATTCCTTCAATTGACAGTTGATTTGTACTATATTATTTTATTCTAGTATCATAAAAACAATAAAAATAAATGTAAATAGTTTTTTATATTATTATATAGGCAATTTCAGGAAGTATGAGGTCTAAGTCCAATATTGGAGTTTGACTAAAGAATGGCGAATGGTAATAGTTGAATTGTGCAAGCAGAATTTGTGCTGAAACCAGAACTTTCAGAAAGTTTGTAATTTACACACACTCTCAGGGTAATCCTAAACCATCTTTACGGGGTCATTTATGACCCAGCTTTTATTATTATTTATTTAATAGGCCCATAGTACTTTCTAAAATAGCAAAAAATAATTTAGTATTATATTTTCGTACAGTGTACATTGTTTAAAATTTGATTTTTAAAATATATAAAGAATATTATGTTTAAGAAACCTTTCAAGTCTTCGAGATATGATTACATACACAAGTAAGAACAAAGTTTTATAACACTTAGTCTCCCGTTTGTCTGTCTGAATATGTTTTTTACGTAATTAGTCATATCTTAAAAACCCCTCAAGCTATTGTATTCAAACCCGGTACACGTTAGAGGATTAAAAAGGCCACCATTTTTAAGTAGTACGAAGTAGGAATGGGAAACTCTATACTAATTAGGTCTTATTATTCATCATACATGAACCTGGTTTGAAGATTATACCTTGAGGGGTTTTTAAGATACCAAAAAAAAAAAAAAAAAAAAAACAGATTCAGGCAGACGGAAAACTGAACGTTTTAGGACACATGTTTATAGGAACTTTTTTCTTAGTTTTTGTGTACTTGATCGTATCATGAATTCTGGAAGGATTTATTAATGAACAACCTATATACACAATATAACAATCACGTAAACTACGAACCACTTGCACAGGGTATGTTTCAGAGCGTTTTGTTCACCATGACACTAACACAGGATTTTAGAAAAAATAAAAACTAAACTATATCTCAATGAAAATATTTCTTCCTTCTTAATATTATAAGTATAGGACGTGGATCAATCATTTTTATCCAAGAAGTGTTACGATCAATTTTAATATATATATATAGGAATTAAAATAAGCTAAACTATGAATTGATTATAAATTAATAAAAACTACAAAAAAACTTAATATCAAGGAAAAGCGTTTTCTAGTTTTTATTACAAAATATAGATTGCGTGCATATTTGTTACCTTAATTTTTTAGATTTGAGTTCAATAATTTCTTAATTGTAAATATTTATTTATTTTATTAAGACGCCAATCATCAATATATGGACGAATATTTCTAATGAATGTGCTGAGTGTTGATGAGTGATGTAGTCATTGTTACAACCACTCAGTATAGTCAGTGTAGACTCAGTGTAGTCATTGTTATTACCAATTGCCAACTATTCCTTAGAAAGTGTCATTAAATAATAACACAATGAAAAATTAACAGCCGGTGATTATCAGCTGATTACTATCAAAATGTGTTACGACTCTGATTGGGATCGAACTGGGAATACGATTACATATCGATAAAACAACTTACGTATAATCCTTCACTGAAATATATGTAAGAGAAGAAAAAACAAAAACAAAGAAACAAAAAACTGTGAATTTTTATTAATATATTGATTTTAGAATAAATTACATTTAGATTTAATGTAGATTTACAAAGTGTTACGAAAACAGTCTCAGTTTGATATCCAGAGTAATCCTTCAGAGTGCTGTTAAAAACATTTGCCACAAAAATGTATTCCTCATACCTCTAAACAATTTATTAGAAAATCGCTTAGCAATTCAAATTTAGTTTCTGCTGAAGAATATTTTTTTTCTCTCAAAATATGTAAGTTATCTCCAAATATCATTACTAAACACATTTAACCCGTAATAAATTAAGGTTATTATTATGAACTGCGCCCATCATTGGTGTAAATTGAACATCAATTTACTTTTTATTTATAACCTGGTTAATTACATTCCAAGATTTTTTTGCGTCTTTACATTCAGGCAGGCCATTATAATAGTATTCTGTTTTAGCCTTTCTAATAGTTGAAGATACATAATGTCTAGTTTTTTTAAACAATTTTCTTAACTCTATATTAATTATATCTATCTCTTGGTAACTGACCTCACAGCAACTGTTTGTGATCACTGAGATTTCTAATATCATCAATAATCCAAGGATTATTGTCTAAATTTACTTTTGATTTATTTATGACTATTGACCTATCATATATACACATCTAAATTTTTGCACTACATTGTCATATATTTCAATCGGATCTCTAATATCCAAAACAGGCCACCAATTTTCTTACTGTATAAAATTGTTAACCCTTTTCGTTGTAATATTTTGTTTTGTATTTTTATCTCTTTGTTACTATGTTGTTACTATCTTTGTTACAAACTTCATCAATACAGTAGTTCTTGAAAATACATAATTTTATTAATTACCAATATAGTAAGTGTGTATTCGTGGAATACCAAATATATTAAAACAATAGAATTTTAATAATTTATGTAGTTAATTTATTATTATAAGATAACCTCCAATAAAGCACATGAAAGCATATATTTATAACTAATTTCATATGTATTAGCTAGTTTTAAATTTAAAGTAATCATTTGGTAATTTGGTATTTATATTGTAAACACGTGACATGTCGATGGATAAAACTGTGTAATCATCGTCTAAAACAAGATACAATTTATAACAAGGTAATTTATGTTTCATAAAAGTGTAAATTCTTTATAAAACCATGTTTTATCGTCGCTGTTTCTCTAAGGAAAGTCTGGAAGTTTCTTTATAGTAACTCCACAGTAGTTTTTATGGAAAGGGGTTTCCTCAAATATCCACCTGCACTTTATTTGCCAATTTATTAGCGATAGCATTTTAAGTTTCACTAGGTTAAAGTACTATGTTATTATAACACTAAATATACAGATCATAGTGGATAGTAGTTTTGAGATAAATGTAGTACTGTACAGTAAATAGTTTTAATCTATTGCCAACTAACATTAAAAAGTGTCAATATTTAAGTTTATTTTTAAAAAAGCTTAAAGTATGGTTACTATCCACTCAACATTTGCCTATGCTTAGTGTTTAAGCAAATATTTCGTTAATGTTTAAACATAATTTATTTTAGTTTTTGAACAGATAATTTTGTTACTGTTTTTTCTTTTATTCTTTTAATAGATTTGTAATGTTTAGTTTATATAACAACCAATAAGTTTAGTTTTTACGAGCCTCAAATAGTTATACATTTTAGTAGCATAGTGTATTTTGCTTTACACAGTTATTTACAGTTTAACATATTAGTTTTTGTTTTATTACTATCATTTCAGGCGCCGCGGAGAGCGAGTTAAGTTTTTACAGTGTTGGACTGGACTGATTTTAAAGAATTTTGTTTACGTGTTTTATTTATATTTTTAGTTTTAAGTGGTTGGCCTCAAATACTGCTAAAGTGGCCACCTAGTATTCCTATTTTGTATTTCTAACCTGTAATGTGTTTTTTATAAAGGAATCAATTACATTATTTCAGTAAATTAGGATATTTTTTTTTAATTAATTTATTTATTTTTTATGTTTTTCTTTCTAAGATCCCTAGTACATTAGGGTTATTTAATGAGAAACTAAATCAGTTTGATAATACATACATATGTTTTAGAAATACTAAACACGCTATTAGAAGACAAACACGCTGTCAAAGACAAACTAAATAAAAATAAATAAAAAACACAAAAAAATACATTCAGGGCTGGGTTTATTCATAAAGAATACATTTAGATGTTGTGTATCTCTGTTCAAGAAACGTGGTTTCAATATTGATGCACAACTTTAGATTACTCTTGAAAGCATCTCTAATAAATATCACAACTCCGTATGTTTGTCTAGCAGTGTAACTTCAATAACAGTTCAAGGATAAATTATTCCAAAAATAGGTATATTTGTCTAGCTTTCAAATATTTGAATACATTTTTCTGTTGTTTTAGCATTAGATCATAATCAATAAATATTTGTGTTGTAATGAAAACATTTTAAAATCTTACTATTTAGAAGGTGGACATTTTAGCTCAATAAAATTTGAATCATTTAGGGTTGCTTTATTGCACTTTTAATTGCGTAATAGATAAATCTTAGAGGGCTGTTACAATAATAGCGTCATACATGCCCTAAGGTGTTTTCATTTGATGCGCAATGCTAATTTACAACAAAGTTGTACGTATCTTCATAAACCTTTTGGTGTCACTTGAAGATGAGTAATGCAATGTACTAGAAACGTTTTCATATGTATAATCTGTACATAGAAATAGAAGCGATCCCATTTTGATGGTTGGTTTCAAATAAAACATTGGAAGTTGAACATGAAACCCTTTATAAATTAACACTCCATTAAGTTTCTGCTGCCAGGCCCATGACAACTTAAGCAGTATCTACAGACAGTAAAAGCACAATTCATTTTCATCTCAGCTACTGAATAAGATTTGCTGATTTTTAAGAGGATTTTATAAATGCTTTAAGCAATCTATAAGTTGATGATTGGAATTCATATAATTCCATAACAAAATATAACTAGACATAAATAATTTTATTTATTCCATTGTTGCTATCAATATAAAATAAAAGTATAGCTGTTTTAATTTCAATATAAGAGCTGAAGGTTACGTAAAGTGATTTAAATGTCAGAAAATATACAATTAGTCAAAGGTTCTTTCAATCTTTTTGTTTTATACACTTTAATAGATTCTGTTTGAAAGGAAAATCCTCCCTTCCATTAGTGATCGATGAAATGAGTCTTTGATAAACAGTTCACTCCTTTGAAAGTTCCAAAGGATTAATCTAGTAACAAACGAAGCTTCTCCCTGAGATTAATTAATCTGCATAGTGGCAACATTTTGTAAGACACTTTCTAACAGTAATTTATTCATTTAAGGATAAACGGAACTAGTTAGTAGTTAAATATTACGTAAGAGTTAATAGCCAACGATATGGTATTATTATCAGTGTGATAAAATCTAATCATACACTTTTGGAATGTATTGTACAAACATAAAAATCATGAACAATAAAGATTATGGTGCAAAAACTGAGTACTTAACTGGTTAACATCAAATGCATGATATAAATACCTATGATCATAAAATTGATATTTATTTGTTTATTGATTAGCATATATTATGTGTTGGTAGAAATACTTAACAAATTGGTCAGTAGCGTAGTTGGTTCAATCCCAGCTTCATGTGCTAAAGGTTCTCAGTTTGATCCCAATCAGAGTCGATACATTTTGAGAAGGATCAGCTGATAACCACCGGCTGTTCATTTGTCATTGGGCTATTAATTAATGACAATTTCTAAGGAATAGTCGGCCTTAGTTTGTAACAATGACTACATTCGCTAATTTACACTCATCACACATTCGAAATCCATATTCACCCATATCTTGACGATCGGCGGCTTATGAATAAATAAATAAATAAATTAATAAATAAATAAATAAATAAATAAATAAATAAATAAATAAATAAATAAATAAATAAATAAATAAATAAATAAATAAATAAATAAATAAATAAATAAATAAATAAATACATAAATAAATAAATAAATAGACCGATCACAACAGAAATCGACTACAACATAAGTAAGAAAATACAGATATGATGATTATTAGTATCAGTAAGTCATGTTTATCTTCCTTATCCGAGTGGAAAAAAGCTGAATTCACAAGGAAAATCCTTTTGTTATTCTTTCAGTTCTGAGGAGGGCATAACTAAACCCACTATCATAATAGTTGTTCAATTGGTATTGAGTAATATTGACATGTTATGAATATGTAGTAATTTATAAAGCACTTAAATATCTATCGATATTTTGATGTTCATAGGATGGGTGTGTGATCGATAAAAATAAATAGAAGCCAAACATAAAATTTGTACACGCTTTAATGTCAGAATACTTTAATAATATTCTTATTTTTTGATTAATTATAATTTCTTTTAATGTACACAGTTGTAAAACATTTGAGTTTTTCAAGTCTGTTAATTATGAGCCTCATACTGGTAACACATTATTTACTTTAAATATTATAGTAAAATAATCATGTATAATAAAAAACATATATACCATTACTTAGATCTTATTTATTATGGAATTTATTGCTATAAAAAAGGCTAATGTGTGCAAAAAGTGGCTATTTTATTATTAAAATTATGAATGAACTTTAATAACATTACCAATGCCATAATACTGTATTATTTTAATTAATATTACTGTTAAGTAACCTTAAACAATAAAAACATTAAATTAAAAGTAACCTAAAACATTAAAAACAAGTATTGAAATATTTAATATTGTCATCTGTGAAAAAGGTAAAATATAAAACTTACAAAAATGACATTGTTTTATGATTGTTCAATAAAGGAATGACATATTGTAGAAATATTAATAGGAAGTGTACACCAGCAAAGAACTTTTATAGCTGTAAGATGATGCTATAAGCTTGTAGATATTTAGTTTAACTGTGATCTCACCATCACAAAATATTATGTAGCCAAGTTGATATTTAATTTACTCACTCACCTCTGCACTTTAAACTCACCTCCTCTACAATCTCACCTGTTAGTTAACTTCTCACCTCCTCTACAATCCCACCAGTTAGTTAACTTCCCACCTCCTTTACAATCTCACCAGTTAGTTAACGTCTCACCTCTTCTACAATCCCACCAGTTAGTTAACTTCTCACCTCCTCTACAATCTCACCAGTTAGTTAACTTCTCACCTCTTCTACAATCTCACCAGTTAGTTAACTTCTTAAGTATTGAACGATCTTGAGACCAAAAAGGGGTGTTTATAATAAAAAAAAATTCTTAACTCTCTGATGAGCTCTCTTAGTTATTGTTTCTGGTTAAATTAGAATAAAAAATATTATAATGTTCCACCCTGGTAATCCTTGCAGTCGCCATTTTTTTTTTACTTCTAAATATATATCTAAAAAAATATATAAAATAGAGACGTTAGTGAATGATTGAAAACATTTTTGATCATAGACATATCCGGTTTGGAGAGTTCTTTGGTACAATCTTACAGCTTCAGAACTATTCCATCATGCATGAAAGCGTACATTATATGCATGTAAGCTAGTTAAGAAATTGAATAAATAACATAGTTATTTACCATTTTCAATAAACGAGATAGCACTAAATAAATGACGTTAAAAACCTTCTCAACTGGTAAAGTAACAAACCAACATAGTAGAAATAAGTAAATAATCCATTCAAAATATCTGTATTAATATTGATTTACTGTTGAAAGTGTTTATGTTCTGTTGAGAAAGGATATTAGTGTCAGTTTACCGAATTTGTTAATTATACCGTTAATAAGGTTAGAATTGCTTTATTATTTATGAACTTATCATAATAATTTAGGTATCAAACATGTTATACGTGTAGTTTAACAAGTTGTTTTTTCATGTGGATAAAAATTGTATCGTATCTAATTTGGATTCATCAAAATTTAGCATCAAGTGTTTTAAATGGGTAAACTTTTGTAATGTTAAGATATTTTCTTAATTTTTAATGCATTTTTAGGACTGAAAGATCTAAATAGTCAAGAACAATTCCAATCAAACATCGAGAGATATGTTTTCACGTGAACATTACAAATTTCTGTAATACTCATAATACTTTCTTTATTATGTAATAAAGAGTATTATGTAATACTCATAATACAAAATTCTGTAACACATAATACACAAATGGTGGTATTGATTGTACACACTTAAACTAATCACTCGTACCTTAAACTAATCATTTTAGGACATATAATATTTAAAAAATGTGTTTTTTTTTGTTTTGTTTCAGGATGATTAGTACTTTCTTAATATTAGCAACGGTATTTTGAAAGGTCCTGTGTAAACGCTTAGAGTAGTTGTAAAATAGCATAGTATGAGTGTAATTACACACTCTTGAGTTATTTGAAGTTTTTAGCATACCTTATAAGGTAAACAAAAGTTTTTTCTTAATGTTTGGAGAATATCAACTTTAAATTTAGGAAAACACTGGAAATTCGGACAGCACGCTTTTATATATCGCTTTCTTTGTGAATAGCAATTCAATAATTGAACAAGTAACTATCTATTATTTTAAATTAAGTAATTTTATGAGCACATAACTAAAATATCTGCACATTAATTTAAATACTTAACCACTTTTGTAGACAAATTTTATTAATTATAATCAACACCAACGTAGACATTTAGGTGGTGCAATCGGTTTACTGTGAGTTAATTATTTCTCACTTTTGTAATCAAAATTAGTTAGTGTACTTTCCCTTGAGGCAGGAAAAATATATAAATAGATTATTTAACCAATACATTATAACATGCTGAATTTAGCTGATTTTAAATCAGCGTTAAGACAAAACCGTTCGAAGTACAAACATAACTACGTTTTTTACATATAACTGAAGAGATTAAGATGTTTTTGATTTAAAAAAACTGTAAAAATATTTTTTAGGTGAAATCCCTTTTATATCTTTACGATTATAATATTTGTAATTTTTAAACAATGAAAAACATCTTAATTCGTTTAGTCATTTATTATGTAAAAAACGTAGTTATAGAAAATTAAATTTGCAATGCGAATGGTTTTGTCTTAACGTTGATTTAAAATCAGCTAAGTTTATCACTACAAAAGGGCACAAGTTCTAATGTAAAAATGTTTTTATATTTTCTTGTGTCAACAGAAGGTACATTAACTAATTTTTATTATAAAATAGAAAAAAATTAACTCACTGAAAACCGATTGCACCACCTCAAATTAAAGGCTTACTTGACCTTATCGTTCAGTGAACTGTAATATGTCAAAGTAACGTTGAAACACTAAAATGCATCTTGTCATAAATTTAAAGCAGAACTAAAGCCTAATATCGAAACACTCTCTCATAGCTTACGTTCTCTGGTTTTATTCGTAGAGAACCAAACGTTTTTAATTTGAAAAACAATTTTAATGTAAACATTACTATACCGATATTATAATGTCAAATTTAAATATATTTCCAAATCAATACCATAAATAGTCCGAAAATGTTTCATTCAACACCAGACTCTGACACAGACACAAAATTATTGACAATTCCTTTGAGTGCGATGTCAAAGCAGGGCATGATTTTAGATAATGCTCTTAAAAACCTTGATGAACAATTTATATTCTCTTTAAAGCCAAATAGCCCCTCCCTCTTATAGTTCAGCGATCTTTAGTAGTTGCATTTAATTTACCAGGTTTACAACATTTTGGCATCACCAAGTTGCATAGAACTTGCCAATGAGGCTAGTTATAAAAGTAAAACAATAAATTTATTTACTAGAAAATATGTTATTTCAGAAATTAAATTTGTAAATAACAAATCTTATATTAGCATAACATTACTACATAAATTTAAAAAAAAACTCAATTTTTATGCATTGTTCAGTATACCAAAAAAGTACTTCAAAAATAATATTTTTGTTGAAAAATAATAATAATAACAACCCTTAAAACTCATACGTTTTTAATAGTGAAGTCAAATGTATCTCATTTATTGAATTATACACTAAAAAGTATGTTTAATGGGTACACAAGTATTTAGATAAATTTATACTATCTATAGGCCTAATAATTAAAAAGTTGATAGGACAGGAATTAACTTGTTGACCATGGCTGCTATGATTTCCCTTCACCTGTTTTTTGTTGTTTTCTGGGTATTAATATTGATTATAATTTGAATACGTTCCACGTTAAAACAACTGTTTTACAAATACAAACTGATAACATTTAAATTGGTTTGATCGTGAAAATATTATCATTCATTTTCCTATTGCAAATATTAGGATTGGCAAGATATGTATGATTCCTTGTGGGCTGGGTGGTACACTTATAGCAAGCTATAGGGATTTACACAACTACGTAAATTTGTAAATTAATTGGAGTTTGTGCTCTTTTTATTTCATGTAAACAAACATAATGTTTTTGGATAAATATTTTCATAATCATTAAAATAATACCTTACCGTATATCTTACAGCTGCACATTAGTAAGTACACACTGAAGCATATATAGTCATAAGTTGCTTAAACAAAAATTTTTTTTTTTAACTTTTCCGTCTTTTTATAACAACAAAGACGGAAAAGTTGTTTAAAAAGAGAGATAAAAATTAACCAAGGCACTCCCCAAGGAAGAGTGAATTGGCAGTTCGTCTTCCCACAATTGAACTCAAGGGCCTCATTGAGTATACAGGTTTAGATAAAAGCTTTGACTTCGCCCCTTAAGATATAAAGCTGTTTTTATAACCTTGTTTCTGTTTACTTTTAAAAATGAAATATTTCTCGTTAAAAACCAAAATGGAAACTTCCATCAAATACAGACTACGTAACATACGTTTTCTTGTAGTTCCAATATCAATTGATTTTACCTTTTAGTACTATACTATTACTATAAACACACAAGTAGTTTTATATAAGTCAATAAAATGGTATATTTAGGTATTTTAATATGATTGGAAAATCTTATTAAGTATAAAAGAAAATAGATTATTCTGCTACATAAACAATATTTACTTAAAAACATAATTAATATTTATTTAGAACACGCACTCATAGCAACACTGTTGATTGATATTTGTATTTTAACACTACTTTCTGACGGAAAAAACATATGGAAACGCTTCACGAAACATTTTTTCCATAGATAATTTGATAATTTATAGTTAAATATATTCAAAATTTATAATTGTGTTCCAAAAATTATAAATTTTTATCAGAATGATTTACTTAAAACCCTTTAATAGTGGAGGAATAATATTGTTCAAGTTAGTTACGTTGAAATTCACATAACAGCTACTCTAAAATGATAAACCTTTCAAAGTCCGGTTTGCGGCAGTTAATTTCTCTTGAAAAGACGAAACTCGTCGTAGGCTTACGTTGAAGATTTTTGTTTAACTCCTCGTGGACCACCCTCCCTGAAAAGATAAAAAGTGGCTAACGGAGGCAAAAAGTATGTTCTTTGTAACAGTGATCATGTACCAGATCTCACTTTTACAAGTGAAGTCATACAAAAGTTGTCAAAGCGTTTCCATTTTTTCCCCACCCTGTTAAATAAATAGCTAATTTTTACAACTTTTATTATTTTATTAATATCAAGTTTAACTTTATTCGTATTAAATCAATAGAACATGTTTTTATTAGACATATCCCTGATGATATAAGAAGAGTTCAACCTAACATGGATGATACACAGACAAGTTTCATTCAATTTTTGTTATTAACTCATGACATAAAATAACGAAGCCAGAAATATTGCAGTTTTTTTGTCACTTTAGTGAGGCACATCAGAGATTTGATTGATATATGCAAGATACATATTTTATGGTTTGTTATCAGCTACCATTTGTTACCTATAAAGCTGCGATGTATATTTGGATAACCATCAAAAAGTCATGATTATATATTGATTGATTATAAAATGTAAAGTGATCTCCTGTCACAAAGGTAAGTCCAATCCATCGAACCATCTAACACCTGCCTAACTGATTCTGTGTATACTGATCTATCCCTCCGTAAAAGAGCGTAGGGGGGCACTCTGTAACTATGTGATCCAGTAACTGCACTCTGTAACTGTAATTATTGTTTGGATAGACTCACCGCAATCACATGACTGATCTACTGTCAATCCCCATTTATACTTCCAGTAATTGCATCTTCCAGCGCCAGTTCGAAGCCGATTCAAGAGTGGCCACTCCTTACGAGGGAGGTTCATCCCACTTACAGGTATTAACGGACTTATTACGTCCATAAAAACTTTAGATATGATTTATCCCGATAAAAAATACCCTTGTATTCTGGGAAAACTCCCGAGTCATGATTGAACTGTATAAGAATATTTTTTGAAGGCTCTTATTATTTATTTTGCTAAAAATGTAGCTTAAATAGGATTAGTCAACTATTTATGGAACAGTTCTGAATACAGTAAGAAAATGTAAATAATATCTTATACTATAAAACGAGCAAGGAATTGTATGTATCTTTATATGTACCTATTTCCAGTCATTTTATTTCAAAAAAGGCTTTACCGATTTTCTTCGTACTTTGTCTATAAAAAGGTTTTCTACCTCAGGAATCCAATGGATTTGGTGACAATTTTGAGAAAACTCATTTTCTATGAGTTTTCACGATTCCAAAGTAAATGGGTGGGCAGGTGGGTCAATACCACTGTTTAATGTTTACTATTTACTATTTCAACATGTGAGTTATGATTTTAATTTATTTTTTTAAATAACTTAACACATGTTTGTCTGAATCTGTTAAAATGTAAACAAACCAAATATTATTGTATTTTTCTTACCTATGTCTAATATACACAATTCAGTTATTCTTGAACTTTATTTCATTTTTATCATAATTTCAACGCACCGCAACGCATATTTATGGTCCTTCGAGCCGGATTACAGCAAGTAAGATAAATTTACAGTTCATTGATAACTTCAGTTCAGTGTATTTTAACTTTTTCTTAGATGCCAGGTGGACGTCCTCCAAAACGACGCAAGTTTAATTTAAATAAAAATGAGCCACCAATACCGAATTTAAATGAATCCCAAGATACTGAAACATGCTATGAAGCTGAAATTGAAAATACAGATCTTGATTCAAACAGTGAAACAAATCTTATGACTTGTAATAATACTTTGCAAACAACTTCTACAAATAATTCTGGAAATACCTTACAAACTTCTAGCAACTTTCTTAGTTACGATTTGCCATCAACCTCGGGGGTATAACCGTAACTGTAGAAAAAACCCTCCCTGTATCGTTTCAATCAATCAAATCAAACATCGGTTTTTTCTAAAAAAAAAAAAAAAAAAAAAAAAAAAAAGTACAAAAGAAACAATACAAAATATAACTGAGAATGATCCTCTCATGGGCTAAAGCCTGTGCGAAAGGAACGAGTAGTTATCAATAAAACTGTTTCCTGGTGAATGGAAACTTAAGTAACAAAAACACTTAATATCCATATTATGAAATACAATATAAATGACAAATACAAATAAACTAATCATACCAGAGGCCACAGGAGAAAAAAAAAAACAAATAATAATGATGGTAATATTACAATGATGATAATAAACTATTTGATTTGATTTGATTTGATTTAAGAGAGAAGAAACAGAAAAAATGACGCACTCAGACAGAAAGATACGCACTCATGCGCAAACAGCCGCTCACACACTCGTGCGCGCACAGACGCATAGACACATATTCGCGTACACACACACACACACACACGCACTCACGAAACGCATACGCGCGCGTGCGCACACTCACACACACGAACACTCATGTGCACACAACCGCACACACATGCATGCGCGCAACATCCTCTCATGCGCGCACAGACGCAACTCGCACAATCTCTCATTTAATGAAATACAAATTATGTATCTACAAAACCAACTGTAATGTTTAAGTAGTGCTACAATATGCACTTAACTACTGTTGTAAAGCCATAAACCATAAAAGTGATATGTTTAATTTTGCGCCATCTGTGTGTGGTTGACCTTAATAGGTAATAATGGAATACATGTACACTAAATAAACCCTAACTGTCAACAGTTTCCATTATACTTGAGTTTTATTGCCTGCATAATTGTAGTGCTTTGTGGAACAAATTTTTTCATAAATAATGACTGTAACGGACATTTTTACCCTATTAAAACATAAATTGTCCTTGTATAATTAATGTTCGTAAAATCAATTAACATAGTAATATTTATAAGGTTATTGTAAGGTTATAGTCCATTTTTTTGCACATAACAGAGTTACTTCACCTTCAAATACTTTTTCGTTGTCATAAATGCATCAATTTACCTATAAAAACTCATACTTAGTACTCAAAATTAATTTAACATGTTAATACTGTAGTTGTATTTTTAATAATACATAGCACTTCATGATTTAGTTGTAAATCAGTTTTTTTAACTACTGAAAAATTACCTTAAAATATGTTTTCAGTTTAAAATAAATGAATTGAGTTAAAAGGTTGAAAAGGGATAGGATATCCCTTTACCTAAACTTCCGAGTGAAATATTATTGGACCTTAAGTATAAAAAAAATCATAATATATTATAAATAAATATTATCAGTATTTTAAAATTTCATATTTTCAATCAATGCCTGATTTTGACGATTGCCTGAGGAAATTCTTCATATTCTAAATATCATTTGACATAACGTTTGGAAATAAATGACGTCCATGTTTTTAGTACATAAAACCATACATTTCATATCAAGTTTAAATTAATATGAAATAGAAAAAAAAATTTGGAATTATGTTTGAAAATTATCTTGTTTATATTTCCAAATAAGAATACAAATAAAAAGTTCGATCCAACAATATTTTTTATAAATTAAGAATTAGATTGACCAAAAATAAAATACATTCGCCCTTGATATAATAACTCTATATTACACTAACTAGTAGTTGAGTTATAAATTAATGAAAACAAATTCAAGTAGCTTTTAATAAATCCAACAAGACGTTTTAAAATCCTCTCTAAATTTTAAATGTCTCTTCGATGTTCATAACTTTACAAGCGTATACAGTACTGTTCATCTAAAACATTATCCCATGTTTGTGACATTACAAACAATGTAACCAAAGAAGATGTACCTGCTCCGGTATTCACGTAGTCCATGCTTGTAGTCACGTAGTCCATGTAATACTGTGATGGAAGCTTGTAGTGGCTTACCTTTACAGCTACTAAGGTGCACCGTACTTTATGTATGAGATATTTATGAGCCATTCTGATGTCATCACATGAGAAAGTACAGACGGTGGACTCATAGAGGTTGTCAGTGAGAGTAAAGCATTGTATAATATTTTGTCTGTGTAGTCAGCTACATTATTTTATGAATAGTATTCTTTAAAAAATTCCCTAAATACATTATGTTTGTTGTGTCTGTTTCTAATTTATGGAAAATAAATTTTATTTCATAATTTTATACGATTTTTAAGAAACCAACAGCTATAAAATTAACAAAATCAATAAAAGACAATGTAAATAATAATTTATTTCTAAATTTATTAAAGGTAATTTAATTAAAAACTTGTTAAATAGTTTATTTCAATATTTTTATATAATAGCTTCATTAATTTATGTAACTCAGCAAGACATTGCACGCTTCGATTTTAATGTTTTCAAACTTATAATCCATACGGCTTTCTAAGAATATTTATTACATAATGCATAACTCCACAGACCTTAAACAAATCAAATGTGTTTATTGTGAAATCGCTTAAAACTTCACTGAGAAGAAATAATTACGAATTTTTAATGAATGCAAATAAGATACAAATTAAACTTATAAATAATTTATATAATTTGTTTATGATGTCCTAAATCAATATAAACAAATATATTTATTCTGCTGTAAAATAAGTTTTCATGTGCTCATTTTATAGTATCTTGGGAGTTTTAAACATTTATGAAAGGAAAATAAAAATGTTGTGTATCTATTTTTGAATTAACGAATTCCTCCAAAATTAAGTCAACTATCTTAAGGTAATATCACTTACAGCTTGCAATTTTTAATATATCTGTGGTTTGTTTCAATGTAAATATCTCCTTTGTATTAAAATAAAGAATAGTTTTAAATACTACATCGATTCATATTCTTGCGTACTAATTACACAAATACTTGAAAACCAAAGGTGTAGGATTACACTTATTTTTGCAGTTATGTGATGCTGGTTTATTAAATATGTTGTTAAACCTATTTATACTACATTCATTTATATTTATACTAAATTCATAAAACACTGAATATATTATATTTACTGGAAGTTCTTTGTGATATAGAAGTATTCATTCCAGACCGATGAACTACGTGCCTGTTGTAGCCTGTAATGAGGACCGCTGGAGAATATTGTCCAGTGAATAGCAATGCCAATTGGAATGTCATATTGGACCTTATTATTGGAATGTGGTCAAACCATTTCGCTGTTCCCATTTTAGTGGTCATTCGACTGAATCATTCCATTCAATATCCCCATTTCAGTTATTCATTATTGCTGGAACATAAGGAAAAACGTAAAAACTACTAAATTGACACAATAATTAATATCATTAAAGTAATTTGTTCAAAAATATATACCACACAACACAAACTTAGTATTGTATGCATGCAAATAATTTGGCTAGTCATTTTCTTTCCTGAACTACAAATACATTAAATAATTTATATCCTTCCATCAGTTTAACACGGAAGAAATTGTTGTTATCAAAATATTGTACTTAGACTGAGTATTCACATACTGTACATTGAATATTCTTACATACTTGGTTTTGAATTTTAACCCTAAACAGAGTCAATACAAATTATATAAATTTTTATACAATTTTATATCTTGGGGAAAGCCCTATGATTTTTCACTTTCTTTTAAAACCAAGGGAATTTTTTTTCACTGTTAAAATGTTAAATTAAATAATTTTTAGGAGTAATTTTATTTATTCATTAATAAAAAACGTCAATACAAAATAGATTAACGTTTCCAACGTTTAAAAGCTAGTTTTATGGGTCGTAAAGGTTTGACGCAAATTCAGTGAAATTGTATACTCGTACTTTGTTTTGTAAATAACTCTCCCACAGTTTAAATGCCTTTGATATAAATTTTAAAAGATTTAGATTATACCTTTATAAAAACCTCTTCCATAAATCATACAATTTCATGTAAAATTTAGAAGTACAGACATTTCTGCTAAACCGTAATGGCGACATAACAAAGTGGGTGAACAATGCAGATATTCCCTATTACTGTCACGTATTCAACGTAACGAAATTTTTTCATTGAACAAAGCCTTTGTTGTGTTGGCTAATCACAATTATATTCAATACCACTGTAAGTGTATGGGTGGGCGGGTGGGTCAGTACCACTGTACGTGTATGGGTGGGTGGGTGGTTCAATAACACTGTACGTGTATGGGCGGGTGGGTAAATATTGACACGTAATTTATTTGACAGTACTAATGTACGTGTAGGAGCGGCCGGGTGGGTCAGTACCACTGTACGTGTAGGGGCGGGCGGGTGGTCAGTACCAATGTACGTGTAGGGAAGGGCGGGTGGTCAGTACTAATGTAAGTGTAGGGGTGGGCGGGTTGGTCAGTACGTGATTCGGGGACAAGAGAGGATCAATTTTGGACATAGGTTAACAAAAGTTTAGGATTTACATCAACAACCATTACTAGCTAAGGTCGACTGTTCCTTTGAACGAAACGTTTATTAACAGCCAGGCAACGAAGGGACCTACAGTTTTGCGTGGAATCCGAACCACGTAGTATTGATCTGATTTTCAGCTAATGACAATTCTGATACTCAGTTATCTTCCCTACACAACACCCAGACACTGACTAACACCCAACACGGACAAACCAGATTTCTCAACTAGTGTCCACGCCGATAGTAAACAGTGAACGGACGCCATGTCGGTATGAAGAGGACTGCCCTCCCAAACACTTAGTATGGCAAGGCCGACTTGCCCTCAAATACACGTACTGTGGCAAACTGACATTATTTCCTTATTTTGATTGAAATGTTACTTTTCTTCATGCAAATTAACTCCAACCATTTTTAAAGTACTACTGATAAGAAATAGAAATGTGAGTGTAACGCAAGTTTAGTGAACTGTAGTATGGAGTATTAATAGGCAGCTGCATTTATGTAAGCCAAATTTATCATCCTCAGACCAGAAGGAGGTAAAAATGAATGGAATCAACGATATAGTTTCGTATAAGACTAGGTAATATTATAATTCCTCGAAAAGACGTTTTCTTTGTGATTTTTTTCTTGAAGTATTAAACATAGATAAGTATGTTTAATAATTCAAACTATTACATTATTACAAATATTTTGCTTATTATATGTGTTATATTCTGTAAATATTTAAATCGGCTTTTGGTAAAAATACCAGAAAACTTAAAGTTCTTCATATTACTGTTTTTTTTTTTTCACTTGTTTTATAAAAGATACATTTGTATTCAGGATTAATAAACCGTTTAAATACAGACTTTGTTAATCATTCGTGACCTATACGAGTGGTAAATAAACATAATAATAATGTTTTAATATTTAGCTCCTCTATAATACATTATTTTTTGGTAAGATTAAAACTATTTACCTGCCTTTCAGCAATTCCATCTGATTATAATCATACAACATAGCAAGTAATGACAAGCTGGTTTCAATACTTTACAGACGGTTTTAATAAAGGCTAGAAAGTGACTAGGGGGTTTCGGTGAGATTAGAACATGTACGTAAAGTTTCGTTACGTGCCAAAACTTACCAATATCCAGCCACGCAGGAGCAGTGAACCAATATTGGACAGCTGGGAGAGTTTCTTACCTATTTGTTCGTTTTTGTAATAAGTATGAATTTCCATTTTACTACCTTATATTTCAAAATAAGAGTTATTAATTGAGAAAATGTGGTATTTAATACACTATACCACTAGATTAATTTTTTTATTTTTATTTATTCATAATACGCCGATCGTCAAGATATGGGCGAATATGGATTTCGAATGAGTGTGATGAGTTTAGATGAGCGAATGTAGTCATTGTTACAAACTAAGGCCGACTATCCCTTAGAAAGTGTCATTAATTAATATCCCAATGACAAATGAACAGCCGGTGGTTATCAGCTGATCCTTCTCAAAAAGTATTTTGACTCTGATTGGGATCGAATTGCGAACCTTTAGCACATGAAGCACATGAAGATTGAATCAACTACGCTACCGACCAATTTTTGACTATAGAAAATTTAAACGTGAATATACTAAAAAAGACAAATGAATTATATTTTGTATCTTAATAAACTAGTAAAATAAGTAATTGTAATAAAGGCACGTAATTTTACATTTCATTGTAACATTGAGTTAAACTTGGAAAACTAGGAAATATTCCAAGTGCTAAAATTGATTATTTTAAAATGCTATTAAAATTTTACTTACAATATTATATGATTCGGGTCATTAAATGTTATATAAATTACATATGAAGTCATTTATACACACATACATAGTTAAATATTTGATATGTCATTAATAATTAACGGATTAAGTAGCAACGATTTACACACAACATAGGGCATTGTATTTGTAGAGTTGATGGAATAAGGATAAACTTATCATTTACATAATTATTGCTCTTGTTTGTTTCCATGTTTTTATAATCAGTTCATCATGTATATGTATGTCAAATATTATCTCTAAATTTATTTTACATTGTTTACTTACAGTCTGTATACATTACTAACTGTACTCACCCCCTTCGCTGGTCATAATATTGAGTTTGAATTTATAATCGAAATGTGCAGCAAGATTTCATTTAACACTGTATTTTTCCTGTATTATTAAAAAATGTTTGTCTAATATCCACTTTAGAACAGCTGATGTTATGTATAATTTACTACTGTACTCAACTATTTTTAATTTTAAAAGTAAGCCTATCACATATTTGTTCAATTTAACAGCTGTTTTTTAAATCAATCAATTAATATAGCTCCATAAGAATACCATGGGAATTGGAGACCAGTGGGATGGAGTCCTGACGTTATAGAGGAAAGTCCTTTCTTAATGAGCCTCTAGGGGCCAAGACAAACCATATACTAAATTTCAAGTTATTGAACGTATAGCTTTGAAGAAATAGTGATGAGTGGTAAATGACTTTTATATAAATAGACATATTCAATTTTAAATTTGTATAACGAGTATAATACACTTTTTTAAATTGATAAAATAAGTAGTTTATTAGGTCGGCATAGTATTTAATATTGTTTTTGAGAGCCAGTGGCTGAGTGTTTAAAGGCATAGGGACTTTGAGTACTGAACAGATGCCATAAAAAAGAATTAATTGATAGTTTTTAAGTTCTGTTTAGGTTTACGTTCTTCATCAGTGTGGGTACAACAATTTTCAAAACTATTGACTTAGTTTTGAAAAAAAATCAGTTTGGGAAAATTAGTTAGTATGCATTCAACAAGTGTGTCACATTCTTCAGTTTTCAGTGGATTGGTGAGATGATAAAATTCATGTTTTCTTCCCTGTTTTTTTTTTTTTTTTTTTTTTTTTTTTTTTTTTTTTTTGATAGTAAAATATTTGTTTATGATTAGATGATTAGGTTTGTAGTAACATTACAAAAAATACATATAAATAATTAGCTAACTTGTGATTGTCAAACTTCAATAAGTCAAATTTATATCAAGCTTGAGCTCAGAAGATCAGTACTGAATTCGTTTTTATAAAAATATTTTTCCTAGATGTCAAAGGAAACTTGAGACCAAAATTAGTCTTTAAAATTTGATTTTTATTTATCCATCGTATTTTTACAGAAGTGTTTTTTTAGATACAATGTTCAATTATTTGAAAATATATTATTTGAATTAAATATATACTTTATCAAAAAAAATTATGTATAATTTGTCACAGTAAAATAGTTTTCCTTAAGTATACTCTACATACACGTAATGCTATGTTAAGTTAACTATACAACTCCAACAATGATGTACTGAATTTATTACTATTTACTTGTTTAAAACTTAGAGATACAGTATAAATGGAATACTAGAGTAAGGAATAGTGCCTCAGGAGAATACATAGAGGTAGTTTATTTTTATTGTTGAGTTTCCTGCAATACATTGTGAAGAAACGGATGTGTTGAAGATTATCCTAGATTTTTTTGAGATCGGTAGGATATTCGTTAAATTGATTTATTTAACCAGCGGATGCGTATTATTTCAAAAATATAACATTAACAAATATCGTGCAATATATTTGCAAATTAAATCATTTGTATTCATATCAAAGCGAACGGATATATAAACAAATAAACCAAAACATAAAATACGACTATGATCAGTAATTTCAACAACTCATACTGACATCCATCAACCCCTTTGTCGAGATATCCATCCCTCTAACCATGTTGTGGAAGTGATAAAGGCCTTACCCTGTTTCAAGAACAGCTCAGCTTTGGGGCATTAATTATCAGTACTGAAGATAACTCATATCCTACTTTAAAACAAGTTCATTAATATATTTTGAAGGATAATCTTAGTTAAAATTTGTCACTTCATAAATATGTTATCACTTATGGGAATTCTCTGAACAACAAAATATGCTGTGTTGATTTCGACTATTATTGTAATAAAAGTTCTGGAAATCGTCGACCACTATTTATCGCTTGATATTGGATGGAAAACAATAAGAGTATAAGTAATATTACTATTTTATACAAATCTATGGTGTGTGTGTGTTTGTGTGTGTGTGTGTGTGCGTGCGTGCATGTTTGTGTGTGTGTGTGTGTGTGTGTGTGTGTGTGTGTGTGTGTGTGTGTGTGTGTGTGTGTGTGTGTGTGTGTGTGTGTGTGTGTGTGTGTGTGTGTGTGTGTTTTACTCAATCACGCAAAAACTACTGAGCCCACTCATCTGAAATTTTGTATAGACAATCTTAGGGTCTCTGGTTAACACATAGGCGTATATTTATTTTGAAATTCCATCAGGAAACCACCCCAGGGAAGTATCGATGCAACCCTTATGGCAATACTAATTTGATAATTAATTGTTTACAATAGCTTCATTAATCAGCTTTTACAATAAATAAACAACTTACATAGTTATGTAGTAAATACCTGACCTGAACTAACCACAACCACAGTAACTAGAAAAGTCTGTAGGTATTACGACGAGGCTCCGCAGTAGACTGTGACGTCACATGGGCGAAATCACCTGGTTTGATTTTTCAATAAAATACTGGTAACTGAAACTATCAATCTCATGGAAGCATTCAGCTAAATAATATGAACGTTATTTACCTGTTATCAGTTGGAATTGCAAACTACGGGAATTAGAACAGTACTTTTGTGTTTGTTGTTGCCATTCCGTCCATGTGACGTCATAGTAGTTGCGCGTGATACCTACCGTCTTCTTTCCTAGTGCTACCGTGACCACAACGCACATTATATAGATGCGAGTAGGTACATGTTTTGTATTAATGAATGCAATAAGCACAATATAAATCATTGTAAACCCCGCACGAAGGACGGGTACTGTGTTAGTTTACTTAAAAATTTAACAGTTCTTCTTATTTGCCCTATACAACATGTCCGTTCATTTTGATTGTAAATTTACAATGTTGTTTTTTCTTACCTTAATATCTGTTATACAATATCGCTATAATCCAAAATTGTATGTTTATTGGGCCCACCAGTATTAATGTTGAAGATGGGTATATTATTGTGGTCAGTATCAAGTGGCCTGGAATATCTTTCAGTAGTACGACTGTACCTATAAATTTAGTTGAAAGAAATAATCCATGTAATCATATTTTCTCTTTGCATAGTATTTAATTAAAAAACTAATAAACATAATTAGTTCACAAAATTTAATTCTATTGGATGTGGTTAGGAGGAGACATTTACATAACCAGAATTCAAGCAGAACAAACCTCGCAGTAATGAATAGAGCTGAAAAGTTTGAAAAATTTACACTAAAAGTAACTATGGAAAATGAACTAAAATAAACCATAAATGTGTAGGAAAATACTTTTGTCACTAATAATTAACGGTCAGCACTAAAAATATCAATAGTGTCATCTTGGTGAAGATATTGAATTTAAATAGAATATTGGGTTCACAAAAACTAAAAAAAATAAGTATTTTAAGAAAAATATGTAAAAAGGAAGTATTACGTAATTATTTTAGTTTCATTATTAATTATTTATCTCGATGAGGCATTGAATTATTTAACTTCAAACTTTCTTGAAAAGATTCTTTGAACAACTTTCATCGAATATTGAAGGAAAACATTAAAAGTTCTTAAGATGAAATGGCTTTTGAGTTCAGTTTCTGCAAAAATATCAATCGTTCAATACATCTCCAAACCAAAAACTTTATAGTTTAGTTTTCCTTTGATCATTGATTTTCAGTTGAATTACTTGTCTAAAAGTTGCCTTTATAATATTGACTAAACATAATGCTTGGACTAAACATTACTGGATCTTAGAATGGGATGTACCATGAAATTACATGACTAAACAATGTTCAAAAGAGAAGGTTCCCAAAAGCTAATAAGATTGTAAAAGTTTTGAATTTTTTTCCGTTTAGTAAAGAAAATGTTTGGGTGTTTTCAGACATAATGGGCACGCTGTATATTTAACACTAATACTAACCTATTATATTATTTACTTAATGTGTTAAGAGAAAAAATGTGTATCCATAAACAGCAATGTTTGGTCAGTCATAAAATTTATCACAATATATATTTCTATCATGTATATTTTATTTTAGCTAAAAATATAATCAATTGTACTGCCTTTGAACTCAGTGTGTAAAGTAATAATAATAAGAGAATAAGACAGCCTTAAATCTGTTTATTATCACCTAAATTAGTTTCAAAAATACAAAATATATGCCATAAATAATTACGTAATTACTAAGTCAGTAACAGCTCCTGGCAAACAACATCTGCAACTTCCCACAACTCAGTGTTGTTTTAGTGGTAGTTCTCCAGTTAGACGCAATTACGCTTGCGAAATTGTTTATTTTGCAAACGAAGGATCGTAGCTGTGCATATTTGAATAATTACATTTGTGCTTTAGTAATTTGAAGCTTAATGGACGTTTCGGAGATGATATGAAACTTGTTTTGAAGGTCTTATTCATTTATTGACTAATTATTGGCCATTCTCCAGAAATAAAACATTAGATATATGAAAGTTTTAGTTATGATGTGGAATTGATATTAAAAGAATGCTAAATGTATTTTCACTTCACTACTATGAGTTCAGCTGTTTTCGTTATGTGTTTACAACCTGCGAAACATCATATTTTCAACTGCTGTCTATTGTTTACTACCGAAAGTAACATTGTTTACAACCGAAAATTTTCCACAGTCAACAACACCTGTTTTTATTCCGTAGTGTAGTGAAAAGTATCGTTCAAAACTCGAGTGAAAGAGTTTTGTATGTTCTCGACCATTCGAAGTGCTCGACAACTCTCGCACTTCAAACATATGGTCTCGAACATGCAAAACCCCACTTTCCACTCTTGTTATGAAATATACTATTTTATTCCATAGTGTAGTGAAAAGTATCGTTCAAAACTCGAGTGAAAGAGTTTTGTATGTTCTCGACCATTCGAAGTGCTCGACAACTCTCGCACTTCAAACATATGGTCTCGAACATGCAAAACCCCACTTTCCACTCTTGTTATGAAATATAATATTTTATTCCATAGTGTAGTGAAAAGTATCGTTCAAAACTCGAGTGAAAGAGTTTTGTATGTTCTCGACCATTCGAAGTGCTCGACAACTCTCGCACTTCAAACATATGGTCTCGAACATGCAAAACCCCACTTTCCACTCTTGTTATGAAATATACTATTGTATTAAGGATATGAGGATACATTAGATTGTGGTAACCCTGCACACGGCAGTGTTTTTGTAAACATCGTTAAATTTAATTTTATTGTAGAAATTATAAGAACAATCCATTGTTCAATGCATTATAAAATACTGGCATTCATAAAGATCACATATATCTGAAGTATATCATTAAATTCAAAATGTATTTATTTTGTGTTTAATAGGGCTAAAAACAGTTATTAAAACCATATTCATGTCACATTCTGAATAGGTGCATTATATCTCTTGGTTTTGGATTGCCTTAGTAATAAATAATGAAGGTTGATTATATATGTCTATATAGTTCTGTACCGGGTCTTGGACCGGTACAGTTTCGTTTTTTCCGTCGTAGTCTGCCGGGCTGCCTGAGATTCGCTTTTGCCCGGCGTTTCGCGTACTTTGGTGGCCGTTGGCCCAGTTCCATTTCGTTCCGTGTTCCAGCAGCTTCGGTCAGGTTGGTCTGGTCAGTTGTCTTGTGCTGCCTGCAGATTTCCGTGATGTTCAGATAGACACACTAAAACTCCAGGGTCCTCGAGTGGGACATCTGCCCTCAGCCTGTCGTCCGGGGAAAGTTTGACCATCCACACTGCCAGCCTGGCCTGAGGACCATGTATAGAGGCCATTGGTGACCCTGCTGCCCCACCTACATCTTTGGGTATGAGTCTTCTGTCCTCAGGTCAGTGCTTTCCATCTTGTTTTCCCGGCGGCTGAGCTGGGGGTTTTGAGGCAGATTTATAGTTATAAAAAAAAGGAAGAAAAAAAAAGTTTGTGGAACAATTTAATGTGGCCTAGGCCTAAAGTGAACGGACCAAAGTGATTTATGCAACACAGCCATGGGGACCTATATGTGTATTTTTTTTTATTTAAAGGGAAAAGAAAAACAAATACAAACAAAAGGAACTTTTGATGTTAATATTTATTTATATTTATATTTCTTGTTATTTAGTTTAATTAGTTTATTCTGTTGGTAGATATTTTAGAGTTTATATTTGTTAGGTCCCTATTGTTAGATTGTGTTATTTATTTTTATGCTTTAGGCCTAGTGATTTAGTTATTTATTTATTTATTTCGTGTTTGGTATTACAGATGTCTTGAAGTGCATTTTTACTCGAACGGTACCGTGTTAGATTTTCTTTTTAATTGTTTAATTTTTTAACTCACCAAAAGGGGATTGTTGTTCTTTGAATTAACGTCTAATTCGGAGCTGCCCAGGGATTCCGGCTTACTCCCTGGCCCGGTGGAATCAAGGGATGTGGGCTGAATTGCCGGTGTTATTTTGGGGTTATCTAAATTGTTTCTAGATGTTCACTTTTAATTTATTAAAATTTTCTTACGTTTTGGGTGTCTCTGGCTAGGCTGCAGATAGGCCATGTAGTTGTTAATTGGTAATTTTGGTATTTGTTGAGTTTGTTGTTTTTGTAGCTTTTGTGTCTTATCTTGTTAATATTAGTGTTTTTTGTTATTTATTTAAGTGTGAATTAATATTGTGGCCTTCTGCCGTTTTTTGTTCGAATAACTTTTGCTTTCTTGATAATAAAAATTAGTTTTGCTCAGCTGCCGAGTTTTATTTTTGACCCTCCAACGGCCACCCGTGATCCCATCGCTCGACTTGTTTTGAGCCATCCCCCGGTTGGCACGCTTACCAGCTTTGGTGGGGGGATGGGTCTCAGTTCATATTTATCTAGTTTTTTTATTAAATTTACAACTATATTTAAAAACATGTCTAAAGGCTTGTATAGAAATAAAGGAACTATCGTGATTAATAAAACGAACATTATTATTTTTTTACAACTATAATTTAATGGTAAGGTTATTAGCTGTGTTGTGCATGTGTCTTTTTTAAATTTATGTTATAATATACGTTGCGATTCATTTATCAGTTGTATATTCATGAAAAAGTACACATAAAATTTAATGTAAAAATTAAATTCAATTTTCTTATTTTTCTGAGTAAAAAATCTTATTATATTTTTTATTATTAAGTAGAACATTTTGATTATTTGATCACGTATTTGGTTATTATAGGGACAGTTTAAGTCTTTTAGATCCCTATGAACAGAAGAGGCATAAATGTGGGTACATAAAATATAATTTTGTTTAAACACTGGAACTCAAAATATATTTTTTTGTATTTATTACTACGTTTTTAAGTATATTAATTTTGAAATACTGAAAGTATTGTTTAACATTGTAAAATCAACAAAGATTCGCAAATAACAAATTACAGAAAAATCTAAGATTTCATGTGATTATAAAGTAATGGAACGTAATTAAATTAGTTATTTCATATTTTATAAGTTATATTAAATTAACCTTGCGCTTATATTCAAACTGTCAGGCTCGTTTATTTTACCTGAATTGTGCATATAGGTCATTAATAATACTGAGACATTATGAATCCCTTGTTTAAAGATAAACATCCTCTCAGTCATAATACTTAGTATAAATAAAGGTTTACTATAAGTATTACATTTATAAAACTTTAAGTGGAACGTTTATTTTGTACACTCCAATAAATACCCCATGAGTGAGGTAAATATAGGGAACAATTAAAAACAAAATAAACTGACTCACATCCCCCTTCTACTATCACCAGTCGTTAAAACTGAACAGTGCAATTTACAATGTTAATGGTTGGAATCTACTGGTATCTCACATCCTGAATTCCCTGCACAATTACTCAAGTAACAAACTTTAGGGAAACACAAAATTATTAAATTATGTATTACAGTTTGTAATATTTTAAAATCAATAAACATTGATGTCTATTAATTTAATAAAATAGCATGGGAAAAATAAACATACTAGCGTAAATAATTATTGTTTTTATAGTAAAAGCGTATTAAATTTTTCAAAACATATTTACCATTTGTACTTGCATAGTTCAATTGAAAAGGGGTAGCCTATTTGTTACATGTTTAAGGATAAGATTTAGTATATAAAGGTTTTAAATTTGAATAAAATCTTAATTTTTTTTTCACTGTTACTTAGGTGGACGCAGGCTACTTCGGTTTTGATGGGTTAGGATTTAGTTTCCAGGTTCTAAAATATCCTTTGAGGGCTAGAAGGTCACTTGTGAGTGTTCCTTCAGTGGATGTGAAGTCATCATGTTAGTTCCTTATGTTAGTAAGCTAAAACAATATATTTTCAAACAATGGATCACATAATTACAGTGTCCCCTGCGTTCTTTAATTGGGGATTGGCCAGCATAAACAGAATAAGTGAGGTCGTAAACGGCTCAATGGATTTGACTTAACTTTGTGACAGAAGATCACTATTATTTTATATTATATATTGCATGACTTTCGGATCTTAATTCAAATATATATTACAGCTTAAAAAAAATATTAAATCGTAGCTGACAAAAAAAAACCATGCGATATATCTTTGTTTCTTCAATTATTCATAGTAAAAAAATATCACTATTGCTTATCATAATATTTCATAATATCATAATATTGATATGTAAATATTTCGATTCGATAAAAAGGTAAAATAGGTATTTAAAAGTTCTTAAAATTGAAACTTTATAACTGTAGTAAAATAGTATTTTTCCAACTACAAATCATTACAATAAAATGAGTGTAGTATTTGGAACTATAATTAAATAATCTCATTGACAAAACAGAAGAAATTTTAAACTGAAATGTTTGAGGCATTTTTATATAAAATATTATAACAACTGTGCTAAGTGTTTTCAATAGTTTACGAAAAGGAATAGTTTATTTGATTGAATACTATTTACATCTTATAATTTATTTTTAACTATGTTCTACTATAATCGGATTTTTATTGTTTTTTTAGTTAATTTACGTGTAAATTTTTGTTTAAATACTAAAGTTTTCCTTTATATTATCTAATTTAATACAATATAACTAGGATAAATAATATTTATTCGCATTAAAAATGTTGAATATTTCATTTAGATCAATAAAATAACATTTTTTCCATGTTTTAGATGTTGAAAAAATACATTCACATATAGAATGCAAAGAATGTATACGTTCTCTCTTCTCTAAAAGAGGTTACACATAAAGCACCCCAAACTCCTCAGACACCCTTATTACGGCCTGGAGAGCCTCAGTGCGTGACTTTACCCCGCAACCACACTTTAACCCTCAGTCATGAATATTTCATACATCTAGGGTTTTTATAGCAATGGCTTTGAAATTAAAAGTTTCTTATTCAGGATTTCAAAATATATGTATTGTTTACGGTTCAACAGAGTCCTAAATAAATAAGGCTATTCCACTTCTGTCTACTAATTGTTACTTTTATTTACAAGTTATAGATCACACTATGGGTTATTTAAAAACTTAAATTATCACTTAGAATCTATTTCGACTCTTAAATTCACTGAGGAGTATTTAAAACCTGTCTCAATTAAGTGCCAGAAACTAGAAATAGTTAATGTTTATAAGCCTCCTAAAATCCATTTGGCCTGAAGATAGGATTCAGCCAAGTTTTTAAAACAGTCGTCTTGTGGGGGACTTTAACAGTCACCATAACCAATGGGGTTACAACACCGGCGATGAGAATGGCAGAAAGCTTGCTGACTAGGCTGAAATGAATAACCTTTTCCTGATATTTATTGCTAAAGATTCAGCCACTTTTTATTCAACTCTTTGGCGTCAATGTTACTCCCCTGACTGAAGATTCTGCTCATGGGAACAATCATCAAGACCAAAACCAATTTAAGATAAGTTTTTGATGACTTTCCCCACTCTAAACATAGGCCAGTACTGGTTTTATTGGGGATCCAAATTACCATAATTCGATCTTTTCCATGGCCTAGATGGAATTTTAATAAGGCACATTGGGAGGCCTTTACCACCAGGCTTGACGATAGCACCAGATTCATTCCTCCTACAATAAGAAATTACGGTCGTTTTACAAATCTCGTCTCGTCCATTGCTAAAGCTTGCATACCAAGAGGATACAGAAAGGAATATATAACAGGATGGAATAAGGAATCAGATGACCTTTACAAAGACTTTAATGCCATCAAAAACTTTAACACAGCTAATCTGCTCCTGCACTCTCTTGACAGTACCAGAAAAGAAAAATGAGTTAAAACTGTTGAAGATATAAACTTTACTCATAGCAGTAGAAAAGCGTGGTCACTCTTAAGGAAACTCTCTTCTGGTAAATCTCCAAATTAAAGAGAAGTGCTCCACCCTAAGGCCTCTAATATAGCGAAACGGATAGTCAGTTTATGAAAGTCAACCCACCATTGTTCTGACAAACATTTGTTTACAAGTTGAATGAAAAAAAAAAAAAAAACGGTCAAACGGCACCTCTGGAAGTCTCCAGATATTTAACGGAGGAAGAGATAGAACAATTTTTGCTATACCAGCAGGGAAAGCTGCCGGTCTTGACGGTATCTTTCCGGAATTTCTGCTGCATGCTGTTAGCAAAGTGAAACAATGGCTTCAAACAGTCTACAATAAGATATTAGCTACAGGAAATTTTCCAAAAGCATTCCAGTGATCAAAAGTAGTAACTGTTCTGAAGCCTGGGAAAGATCCTGAATGAGTGGAAAGTTATCGCCTAATATCTCTTCTTAGTGTTTGTTATAAGTTGCTAGAAAGGCTTGGACAGTAGAATATTAACCATTCTTGATTCTAATGTTCCAGTAGAACAGGTGGGATTTCGATCTGGCCGAAGTTGAAGTGACCAGATCCTAGCTCTGACATCATTTATCGAAAATGGTTTTGAAAATAAATTGAGAACATCTGCACCTTTATTTGATCTTACAGCAGATTATGACACAGTATGGATAAAACGTATGTTGTTTAAGTTCTACAGCATGCTTCCCTGTCCCATTATATTGCGACTTTGAAGTCATTGCTTAGTACCAGGCTAATAAAAGTATATCTCGGTCGTGAAGAAAGCTCTTATAAACAGCTGAAGGATGGGCATCCACATGTGTCTGTACTTGCTCCAATTTTATTCAACGTGTATACAGCTGACATACCGATTACAAAGTCTAGAAAATTTATACAGGGTGTCCCAAAAGTCGACAACCAAACTTCACAGGCTTGTTATATGGATTATTTCAAAAAAAAAAAAACCTTTATGGATTTATCGTATTGTTAATAGAAACCGAGCTATGACTTTCTTAATATTTTTTAAAATATGTGTATTGCAACAGAACAAATCATTTTGATACAAGAAATAATGCACACAGAGCCTTAAAACTTTTAAAATATAATTTTAATAAGTATATTTGCATAATTATACAGTTTAAAGGCATTTCGGGATGATAAAAACATAAATTAATAGTGATTAAATTTTATTTTTTAACTTAAAATAAAGTTACTACTACATTCAAACGGTGACTGCAAATGTATTTTGTACCCTAAGCTAATGTCCTAATATCTTAAAAACTTTCCTAATTAATGCAGAATTCAAAAATACTAACACTAATGAATTCGTTAGCTTCTTTTGAGAATTGGTGTATTTTTAAAATAAGTACACGTATTTTGCGGGCTGGCCACTTGTCTACCTCGCGTGCGGTTCTTCTTCACGGACGTTTTACACACGGAAATTTCAAAAAGGCTAGAGCAATAATGTAACTCCTACTTAAACACACATTTTGTGCTGACGTTATAGTTTTACCAAGTAAATAATTTTATAAATATTTAGTATAATACAGTAACATCAAAGTTTATAAATTGTTAAGTAAAATTAATTATTAAAAGTAAACAAAGAAATAAGGAAATATATTAGATACATTACAGTACCATTTTTTGAAATATACCTATTACAATTAAAGTTCAAAATTGTAATAGGTAATTTTAATTTGTAATTCCCTGATACAAAGCTGACAATGACGACAATTTATCCTTAGAGAATGAAAGGATTGTTCATTATTCTTAATTTTGTTGGTAACTGTTATTCGTTGTCTCAGTTCATCTTGTGTATGGGAATCAGAAGATATCACCAATTCCTTGTAGTATCCCCACAAAAATAAATTCATGGAGTTTAGATCAGGTGATCTGGGTGGCCATTCTATGGTTCCTCGTCTTCCAATCCAGCAATTTTGGAATTTGGCATTTAGATAGGGCCTAACCTCATGAGAATAATGGGCTGAAGTGCCATCACATTGGAACCAAACACGAATATTTTCACGTATGCCAAATGTAACATCTTCAAGGATTTCTCTAACTTAAAGTTAAAATAATTCGCTCCAATCAGTCTACCTGGCAACTAAAATGGCCCAACTAATTTGTCTTACGATACCAGCCCACATGTTTATTCGAACTAGAAAGTGATCATTTCTTATTACTTTAGGGTTTTCATATGACCAATAATGTGTGTTGTGAGTATTGTAAATTCTTGTTATTTTGAGAAAACTTTCGTCAGTCCACAAAATGTTATTGAAAACACCAGGATGAACTTAATTTCTTCTAAGCATCTCTCTACAAAAGTACGCTCTTCTAGCATTATCTGTGGGTAGAAGAGATTGAACTCGCTGCATATAATAAGGATATAACTGGTAACTTTTAAGGCTCCGGTGAAATGATGAACTTGGTATGGCAGTCTGTCTGGATAAACGGTAGACATTTGTAGTTGGATCTTCTTCTATCATATTTACAATTATTTCATCATAATTTTTGTTAATATGGGTTGTGCCTAACCTCTCATAATGTCCGGGATCTTACCCTCCTGATAAGACCTATTCAGATAGACAAATACTATATGATCAGGGAATCGTTCTCTGTTAAGATTCCTAAATTTATATTCCCTTGCAACAGCACGGGCATTTCCGTTACAAAGACCATACAAAAATGCAAGTCTTTGAAAAATATTCCTCACATGTCGTAATGCAAACTGAAACATTTAATAAACAAACGTGATATAAAAAAATAGATTATTTCAGCAAACAACACACAAAAGACTGTTAATGACAATTTTCAACATTGCACTGATATAAAATATTCAACTTTTATTAATACCCATCTGGTCAACAATAAAACATCTACTCCAACAACAATAGCTGTTTTGTTTTGTGTGTTATTAACAGCTGATTTTGTTTCTAACGCCCTGATATTAGTGGGATTATTTGTAATGTATTGCAGGAGACTAAACACGTTTAATAAATCAATGTAAAGAGTTTGACAATTATTTACTTAGTAAAACTATAACGTCAGCACAAAATGTGTGTTCAAATAGCAGTTACATGATTGCTCTAGCCTTTTTGAAATGTCTTGATGCGTAAAACTTCCACGAAGAAGCACCGCAACGCAAGGGAAGACAAGTGGCCAGCCCGAAAAAAAACGTGTACTTATTTTGAAAAATACACCAATTCTCAAAAGAAGCTAACGAATTCATTAGTGTTAGTATTTTTGAATTCTGCATTAATTAGGGAAGTTTTTAAGATATTTGGGTATTAGCTTAGGGTAAAAATATATTTGCAGTCACTGTTTGAATGCAGTAGTACTTTATTTTAAGTTAAAAAATAAAGTTTAAACAATATTAATTTATTTTTCCATTTCTTCTTTGAGTTCTTTATTGGAAAATGTAACTAATGTAAGAAATTCTCAAACATTCCAATAAAATATTTTATTATGTGAGGCCTTTCTTACATTAGTTACTATTAATTTATGTTTATAACATCCCGAAATTCCTTAAAACTATATAATTATGTAAATATACTTAATAAAGTTATATTATAAAAGTTTTAAGGCTATGTGTGCATTATTTCTTGCATAAAATTATTTTTTCTGTTGCAATGCACATATTTTTAAAAATATTTAGAAAGTCAATAGCTCAGTAACTATTAACAATACGATAAATCCATAAAGGTATTTTTTTTTTAACTGATCCATATAACAAGCCTGTGAAGTTGGGACGTCGACTTTTGGAACACCCTGTATATGCGGATGATATAGCTTAAGATTACCGGCATAAGAACTTCACAACCTCTGAATAAACACTTACTAGTGACCTTGTAGCCTTCGAAGGATATTTTAGTACCTGGAAGCTAACCCATTACAAACCGAAGTAGCCTGCTTCCACTTAAGTAACAGAGTGGCTAATCGAAAACTGAACATCTTCTGAAATGGTGTAAACCTCCATAATAATGAGCATCCACAGTACTTGGGAGTAACGTTAGGTCGACCTTTAAAAGCCAACTTAAAAACACAGCAGCTAAAATTAAAACCAGGGAAAATGTATTACATCATATTGCCGGAACAACTTGGGGAGCCAACGCACACGTCCTGCCTACTACTGCTTTGTCACTGGTCTATTCAGCTGCTGAATATAGAGCTACCGTTTGGCTAAATAGGGTTTATACCACAGCGGTCGATGTCCATCTTAATAGAGTCATCAGAGCTATTAGTGGCACTCTCATGTTAATTTCACTTCCTTGGCTCCTAGTGATGTACAATATAGGTCCTCCAGAGATAAGACGTCAGGAGGCACTACTCGAAGAACTCAATAAGATCTGGAATGCCCTGCACAGGATCTCCATTATACAGAATCTCCCACGTCAGAACGGTAGCTTAACATTTCGAAACTCACTTCTACGTACTGTTTTCCTTTTGAGCAGATAAAACTTCTCACCCAATACCAGTTGGGCCGTAGCGTGGAACAGTTTTGGTGGACGTAATAAGTTCCTCATTAACGATCCGTCAATACCTTGAATCGGTTTAGAACTAGCATTGGCAGATGCAGTTACTGGAAGTATAAATGGAGATTGACAGTAGTTCAGTCATGTGATTGCGGTGAGTCTATCCAAACAATGGATCATATAGTTACATAGTGCCCCTGCGCTCTTTTACGGAGGGATTGATCACTATACGAGTACACAAAACCAGTGAAACAGGTGTTAGATGGCTCGATGGATTGGACTTAGCTTTGTGACAGGAGATCACTTTTAATCACGACTTTTGGATATTTATCCAAATATAAATCGCAGCTGTATAATTAACAAATGATGGCAGGTGACAACAAACCATACAATATATATAGTGTAAAATTATGCATGTAAGAAATATTTTCAAGTTGTTTTAAATGTAGAGAAATAAATTAAATAATATTCGTTTTATATGGTACATAAACAACTGTATTTTTGGTACGTAACATTTTAATTAGTATTTCAGAGCTAAAAAAAATATGTTATCAAATGTTAACATTGAGAACTACGTACTTAACACGTTGTTTAGTTTGGTTGTATTTAACGTGTATTAAGAATATTGTTTTTATTTCATAAAATCCATTATGGTTAGCATTGAAGTTTGCAGTGAATAGGTTTATGAAATAATGGTTGTATCTTACATGTAAATGTTTAGTTTAATAGTCCATTAAATATCATATTGTTAAGAATGTAAATTTGATAGCAAACTTAAGTAATCAAAAGAGAAAACTCAACATTTATTTATTAATTGATTAAAAATAAAATGTTTATATGTCAGTACAAAATACATAAATAAAGCGTTTTAATTATTTCTAAATATATTTTATAGTTATTTATTCGGTACTATATTAAATACTTACGGTAAATATTTAAAGAATGATCAATTTCAACTTACATTTTTTTTAAACTAATTTATCGTGTCTTGTTAGAACATTATCATTTAAAAAATGCTCATAATCCTGGGCTCACGTTTACTTGTTCAGCAGGTGTCATAACTAGAATCTATATTTTCCAGTGACAACCACGTCAAGGTGCTTTCTACATTATTTACAAGATAACCAGACGTTTCACTCATACCGTGATGTGGCATCCTGAGAAAGATAACACGGCCATTAGAATTACTTTCCGGAGACAGCGATACCACTGTGGATGCCCAGCTATAGAATGGACGAAACGTAAATAATGTAGACAGCACCTTGACGTGGTCTATACAGGAAAATATAGATTCTAGTTAGGGTGATATCAATTAAAGTTATGTGTTTCTACAAAGATCACTTTTATTCTACTCTGTTGTGTATACATCACCGAATATATAAAATAATATTTAATAGAACATTACTTTATGAAAAATGAAAATGTTACTAAAATAGAAGATGTAAATGATAACAAAATCACAATTACATAAATAAAATACTTCGTTAATAAACATACACATCTAAAATAAATAAATGTACATATTTATTTTAGACAAGTATTCGTGTAAAACAAATATTTGACGTTTCTTGCTTATTTAAAAAATGATTGTGTCCCTGATTGAAACGTATGTGTTGATGAAGGGATGTTTTTGATGGAATTGTATCAAACAAGTGACGTCTCTGTAAAAGGGTATATTGTTTTTTACGTCCGGTAAATTGTTTTTATCAACTACCTGTTTGAACTTATTGTTGATTACGGATTCCTGTAGGAAAGACTAAAGTAAAGTTTGTTTTTAATTTTTTTATCAACTTGAAGATGATTGTTTGTATAACTTTACATAATAAAGAGAAAATATGTTTTGCGATTACGCAAATCAACATTGTTACTTGTCATAATTTCTTTTCACAATGTTTGTTCATAAGCGTAACTATTGTCTGTAATTTATCTAATAAATGTTTTTTTAAACATGCAGGCTGTATACAAAAAATGTATTCTTTATAATTTATTTATTTTGTGGTGTGGTTAAGAGTAATAAATAATATATTTCAGAGCCAATATGAGGAAGATATTATTAAACATTATAATTATGTCAGTAGGCCTATCTATGTTTTCATTATTTCATTATTTGTTCTTACAAAGTCTTTAAATGGAGGCTAGAGCTACAGTGTGGTCTACCATCAGGTAAACATAATTTTAAACACTAATTGTCCATGTAATTATTATATTTTGTAATTTAATTTATATGTTTGTTAAATAACTGTGACTCTAAATCCATACCATAAAACATGCACGAGAATAGTAATTTAAGGAGACTTAGTGTTTGCACTAACCTAAGTGAAAGATTAGTGTCTGCCTTGCTCTCGTTGTCGAGGGTTAATATAGTATTAAATATTAACTGAGTTTGGTTATTTAATGCTATATTTTTTAATTTTATTAACACACTAGTTTTAGGTCAAATATCGGATACTAAACGGAAGACATTACTATGTTATTAAATAAACTAAATAAACATACTTAACAACTGTAGAATGTTGAAGCAGATTCCTTCATTAAAAAAGAATCTTGCAAAAACCATGGAAATGTTGTGATTTCCCTGAGGGCAAATTTATAATTAATTAAACATAAGATTAAAAATAAACATAACAGAATGTTCAAACTACCCTTACATTATACGGTTGTATGGGTATTATAGGTTGAAACAATACAACAGTTTGTTTAAAAACGAATTTAGGAAATAATTGGAACACCATTTTGAAAATAACTGTTTTCCGAATGGGGTGAGTAAAATGATTAATGGATGAGGTTATATAGGTCAAATTTGCCATAACAAGCTGCATAGTAAAATGGGAAAATATAAGTAATAAACTTGGTAACCATAAAATTCCTGAACATTTGTTTACTTTTATGGTCAACATATCCTGCATACATTGCATCTTTTTTGACTATCGAGCTATTATTGGAAGACAACGTAGACGGTTTAAACTGCTTCTTAGTGGATAAATCTAAGAAAAATGTAGTATTTTAATTCATATTTAACTATTTTTAAAATATTTCTCAAAATAATGATATATATGACAAATTTAAAATATGTAAATTTAGGAGTCGGCACTAATGGTGTAGTGTTGCAACTCAGCTATTTGGGGACAAAGTGTTGTGGAGATTGAAGGCTATAGGTTCCGTGCTCGGTCCCCTTAATACCGACATGGCGTCCGCGCAATGGTTGCCATCGACGTGGACGCAACTAGAAAAGGCCGGGGTGTCCATGTTTTATTGCAGTCAAGGTTCAGATGTTGTGTAGGTAAGAGAACTGAGTGTCAGACTTGTCAGTTAGCTGAAAATCAGACCAACACTACGTAGTTAGGATTCTACGTAAAGGATTCTACGTAGGTCCTATAGGTGCCCTGGCTATTGGGCTATTAATAAATAGTCCTTTCTGAGCTTAGTCCAACTCAGATAGTAACAATGACTACACTCATTCACCTATACTCATCACACTCATTCAACCCTCATATTCGCCCATATCTCTATCATTGGCGTCTTAGAAATGAATAATGAGTAAAAATAATAAGTGTAAGTAATTTAATTAAATTGAGTGAAATTTGAAAATTAAAAATTATTGAATATGTAAACTAATATCACCATTATTAGACAATTATTGAACAATTTTATCAGTAACAACAATAATATAAAACAATCTGGTCACTATATCAAAATGGTGTTCGATCGAACATTATTTTTGAAATTTTGTTGATTAAAACTGTTAGTATTCATGTAAGTAATAAATCTGTTACGGGAAAAAAATAAAAAAATGTCTTTGTGGAGATATGGCAGCCCAAAGTGACTAATTTGGCCTTTTTGGTGCATAACGTATGAACAAACCTTTTGATATAATTTATTAACATTTTGAGAATATAGTGTAAATTAAGTACTGATGAACTTAGTATATAGTAAATCTTAAAATTAAAACAATTGTTTTTAAAGTGTTACTAATTATTTTTATATAAATGAAATTTGTTTAATTTTTGAGTTGATAGCTGTACAGTCATCTTTGGCTAAATAGGTAGATTAATAATACGATTTCTTGAATAAACCCCTTGCACTTCTAACATACGATTTATTTACCTTCATTTAATTATGTTGATAGAACAAATATTGATAAAATAATGGAATTGCAGTTACCATGTACATTTGTGATATTTTATTATTTGGTTAACATTTGTACTTATTTAATCCCAATACCTCATTATATAAACATGTAAAATTATTTATCTTATTGCTTATCTAATTTAATATTTATTAAAACATTAATTTTATTAACACGTTGAATGAAAGTGTCGGTATTAGTAATATGTGAACTTGTGAGGGGTAATTGACCTTAAAATGAAGGTCAACGTTTCTAAAGATGTTAAGAAAATTACAGAGTCACGCTTCGGCTTTGACCTCGGATATCAAAAGAGCGGGCAATTAGTGACTTTACTGTTTTTTTTATTTTATTTTTTTATATTTCGTTATGACTAATTTTTCTTGGAAAATAAACCTTAAAATACTTTACAGTATGTTTATGTTGAATGGTTACAAAACAAAAACGTAATACATGTGTTTTAAAAACATTGATAACAGGCCCAGATTATATATTCTGTATCATTTAATATATGGGATTGACACTTACCGTTTTCTTGACATTTATTTATATATATATATTAACGTGGTAAATTATTTTTATTTCTATTTCATGTAGGCTAATGATCAACCTAGTGTAAGCTATTGCCTTGTAAATTATGATTATTTTTAACTATATTAACTGAACTCATTTTATTTGTGAAACCATTAAATAAACTAAAATAGATGTAACTTTACATGATATGAATTTACAAAATGGTAAATCTGTGTGGCTTACATTGTTTTATATACATAAAACATAAACGATAGGGTATTATTTTAATTTTTAACTAGACATTTTGTATGAATAGTTCCACTTTTGTACTGTTCTTTCTCCTTCCATTGTTTTATATACTCCTTTCATTGGTACATCACCTCACCCTTACCCCTTGAATATTTTGACTCATTCACCATCCCATACACGTACAGTGGTATTGACTCCCCACTCTTCCGTACACGTGAATTATCTCGTTTCACTTTTTCCTAGTGAATAAATTTTTTAATTAATTTCTTATTTTTTTTATTTTCCAGCATTCCACAGCAGTAAAGGTTGTACAATCAAAGTACCAATCCTAAATCTCTCATTTCTCTTTTTATTGCCTCCCAATCCGGTGATCAGAATGAGGAAACTCTCTGGAATATTTCGCAAATAAGTCCATGCCTCCAAGCCCGTCTACATGTATCTCTAGGATCTTTGGTTTGATATTTCTTCTTGCCTTTTGTTGTAATGACTTTTTCCTTTGATCATCTGCCTTTAGGGCTTCTCCCAACTGTAAGTGATCTCTTTTGATGCCGATGGTATTTGTTAACTTCTTATTCCAGGAACTGCTCGGTAATTTAATTAATTTGCCGTTTTTTAATCTAACTTTGCCTCTTCTATACCACAAGAAGGTGAATTAAGGAATACATTTTCATCTAATACATGACCAATTTGCATTTTATAGATCCAGCGATTTTGTAAGATGGGTAAAATAATATAAGTTTAAATATAAACAACTCTATATTTTTCCATATGCCGATGAAGCTTTAACGTCCAAGATATACTGACGTAATTATTTTATGAAAAAATTATTGTAGAATCTAATTTTGCAAAAATTATTACAGTTCTGTGTTAGCATTAGTAGAAAACGTATGGTGAATTATAAAAGCATAGGTCAACATGATAACACAATATGGAAAACTAAATGCCTACGTAGAAGTGTAGTTTTTTATATCTTTATTAATCTTACCCTACATTAATTTGTTTAAAAAATTTATGAAGTTTTCACTGATTTGGCTTTCTTGTAATTTCGAATTATACATATAAGGTTTTTACTGGTTCCTTTTTCATATTATAGCAGACCTTTTATGTTAAATATTTTTGTGACATTTTTTAATAAGCTTTAGATAAATAATTGATTCACTTTTCAGTAAAATAACTATTTATCGTTATATATTAGTGACATTTCTTGACTCACATATAGTCACTTGGTTTTTTTTTTTTTTTTTTTAATTCAAATCCAAATATATAGACCTAATATTAAATAAACTAATTTTGAATAATAACCTACCAATACGTAAAATTCTTGCAACATTATAATACGAAGCATTACAATCTTATATTGATAATATTTTATTACCTTACGTTTTGAAATGTAGGGAGAAAGGCAGCAGGATAAAGTTTTAGGAAGTGAACATATTTGCCTACCCAGTGATGATATACCAATAGCAACTGACAGTGTCAGCAGTTCTAATGAACTTCAATGGCTTAATGTAAGTCAATCATGTGTTTTAAGATGTGGTTTGAAAAAGTGATTATTATAAGAGTGTAGTTAAAGTGAGGAAGAACATTTTTGGTTGGATATTTATGTAAATTAATTTTTAAAACAATGATTGCCAGTAATTTAAACAGTAATTGTAAAGGATGACTTAACTTTAATATCTGATACCTAACCTAACCTAATCTAATCAAACCTAACCTAAACGTAATTGGAATAAAAAAGTAGTGGTAGTAAATTCATGGAAAATATCCAAAGATTATTTTATGAAGGTAATATTTTACTTTTCAGCTTGAATAAAATCAATAAACATGGCTTCCCTAATGGAAGTCCTACAAATGTATTCCTTTTGTTAAACAGTTTTCATTGTTTTCTTATTATTAATCGTTTATCATTGTTAAATAGTTGCCCATTTAAATTTGATGGACTTCCAAAAGAAAAAAAAAAAAAAAAAAAAAAAAAAAAAAAAACACCTACGTAACGTCTTGTTTGTCACTGAAATACAATATGTTATATGTTGCCAGAAACACAGATTTTCAACGCGTTGTCGTATATATTCACCTTTTTGTGTAGTTGGTACATATGAGTTTTCCAATCATGATTATTGTTGCTTAGAAAAACAGTTTTCGATATAAAACTGGTAATTGTAGAGATCCTAAATAATCACCAACCTAGTAAACACATACGACCGTATGTGTCCCTCCCACCCACCTACAGAATACATACGGCTAAATTGTAAACCATAACCATACACGAAGAAGGTGAAGGTTTACAGTCCTTAAAAATTGGCTTTAATTTTGGTGTCTGAAAGGGAAAGTTGGGGCCCTTATGAAGATATATTGCCTGTACGCCCGGCTACCCTTGGCTACGGTCCAAATCTACATGAGATTAGTGAGTGGGGATAAAAGAAGTTCAAACATATAAAATTTACAAAAACTAATAAAATACCTTAGATAAACTATTTTGTAAACTATATTTATGTTAATCATATAAATAAATTAGAAATATTAAACTCTCATAATTTCATTTGATTGTAATTCTGCATGTATAGCGATGTTACAAAAAAAACACATTTTGATAAACATTTTTTCCCTTATTTATATGAAATTTACTGTATATACTCGTAGAATTAATATGGAAACCACTGTAAAATACAGAGTGTCCCGAATTAAAAATAAAGTGCCAAACTTAGCAAAATGGTTATATAGGTCAAAATGAATAGATAATCTAGAATAAATATTTTCCCAACATGCTTCATTTACCAGATATCCACCATTTTGTTTTTTCAAAAAAAGAATGTGTACCTCCAAATCAGATTTACCGATCTTTATGAAACTCGCTATGCATGTTAAAATTAAAAAGGTTTATTCTAGTTAAACAAATCAACTTGATCAACTTTAGTGTTTCACATTGGTGGTCATTTTTAATTTTTAAATAAAAATTGTGGGAAAAGGGTGAAAAATAAAAAAAATACTAAAAACACGGGTTTTAAGATAATTGTATTACCAGTCTGTCAGTATAAAAAAAGTTTGAACTGAAAAAAATTCATCATTGACATTTGTGTTGAGGGGCAGCAACAAAGAAACCTTTTCTTATCCCTGAAGATGTGACTTTATGTCATGAAATTGCAATTGGATGCCATGCAATGAAATAACTGAAGACGGATTTATACAGGTATTTTAACCTTTTATAATATTTAATTTCAGTTTGGAGGCTATAATAGATAAATAACATTTTTGCCTACTATGCATTTTTACTTAAAATCTTAATGAAATGTACATATAAGTCTAAATGTATATAATATAGTTGCATATGCAGTAAAAAATCGTTTCAATTTAATCCGTCTCTCACACTACGTATAACACAAATGATAAGGTTGATCAGGTAGGCTAGAAAGCTACTCAGTATCAGCTGAGTATCAACATTGGTTTTATAAACACCAAGGTAGATTTATTATTTTGTGAAATATTTTATTTGTAATTATTTGAAAATTGTTAGCTTATTTAGAATTCAGTATTGAAGCGTTAGTCTACTTCTATTTATATCAAATGCAGTTAAATCTAGAAGTAATTTTTGAACATATAAATATTGTTTATTCGATTTAAATTAATTGAAATTTAAGAAGACATCAATTGTAATACTAAAACTATCTTTGTTAATTTTATATTTTCGTCTTAGTGTAATTAACGTTTTAAAACATTTCAGCTCATTCTAAACACGTCACATGTTTAAGAAGTATTAATATTTCATAAACTTTAATAATTATGATCCATTCTAAGCGTTTTGATTTTTTTCAAACTGTATAAAATTACTGTTTCAGGTTACTACTAGATTTCCTCGTTAGTGATGTTTTAAAAATCCAACACCACGATGACTTCTATATCTACTAAAAAGTATACAGTCATGTACAAAGCAACTTACTTGGAGTGCTGACTCCAATTTGCTACAAAACGCAAATTGAAGTTAACCACAAAACACTAAACTCTGAAATTACTTCCGGTTTTGTCTCTGTGTGTTTCCCTGTTGTACTCATTACACGTTTCTCATTTAGTAATTTTAAAACTCAAATATTATACAGTTATGTTACTACATTTAGAAAAGCTAAAATTTCATTCATCTATCACCTCTTTTAAAAGTAGTCCTTGTTACCAAATAGCAACCGTAGGCTATATTGTGTGTAAAATCTTCAATTATTCATTATTACCTTATGCAAACTGTTTATATATCTCAAATTATGTTAAAATCATAAATTATCATTACAGGTTATATTATTTTTCAATTGAATAGAATGCCAGGAATGAAGCATTGTTGAGTTGTGTGTGTTTTTAATGTTTACGAGCTTAAATAATTTTTTTTTATTGTTAAAAATTATTTATTTTTGTAGTAAGAGTTAGTTTTCGTTCATTTATCACCATGTTATTAATTTTTTTTATATCACGTATGTTTAGCGATATCTTTTCACTAACACAACATTTTATTACTAAAACGTATAATAAATAGTAAATATACAACAATACATACAATAAATCAGCACTGATAAACTAATTTAATAAAAATTGCACAAACAGGGGTTGCCTAAGTATTTGGGGGACAAAAAACATGTTGTGTTCTGTTGCATGTTGCATGAACTTACTATTCCATAAATTTTCAATGTATTCTGTCCTTTGTACTTCATGGTATTTATTTTGGTTTTTCTAAATAGTAACTTGTTCTGACAAGATTCCACAACGTTTAAAATTCCCTCAAAAATGTTTTAGAATAATTAAGCCCGCAGGGGCAGCTGAGGTGTGCAGCTGATGGGAGTAGTGATCCCGCGGACCCTGAACTCAGCACCACACCCAACTCATACAAATACATGACACTGTCTCAAGGGCCAGAAGTAGGAATGGAGCCACCAAACCACCTCCTGATCATAGGGCTCTTGAGGGTACAGTTGTTAAAACCAGGATGACACACCGGGCTGCCAGATAGTACAGGGGTCCCTGGGGGCGTGAGTAAGCTCGGTGGGAGGTTGCAAAAGGAATATGGATGGCCCTTGGGACTTTAAAACGGACACACACACACACACACACACACACACACACACACACACACACACACACACACACACACACACACACACACACACACACACACACACACACACACACACACACACACACACACACACACACACACACACACGCACGCACGCACGCACGCACGCACGCACGCATGCACGCACGCACGCACGCACGCACGCACGCACGCACGCACGCACACACGCACACACACACACACACACACACACACACACACACACACACACACAGTGATGTTTGCTAACCTAAGTTTTTCTGTGTTCATTTTTTTTTAACCTAACTTTTTCTGTGTTCATTTTTTTTAACCTAACCTTTTCTATGTTCACTTTTTAACCTAACTTTTTCTATGTTCATGGTTTTTAAACCTAACTTTTTCTCATATTTTTCAGTTGTATAGCAGAATTTCTATGAAACTACTAGCTGATTCTTATTTTCTATGTTTAGTTTGGATGTTTTCCACCAACGGCTCTCATATTTCTAGAGAAAACAGAATTTTAGGTAACACTTTAGGTCTTTAGCGATATTAAACCTATCTTACAGTGTAATAATGTTATTTTAAAACATGATTATATGAAGCAATAGTGTTTTTATGGTCGATGGGTAGTTCTCTAGGAGTTTTGTCTGTAGGATGAGTGGTATGTGTAGGGTGTGTCCTAAGGAATTGTGTGTGCAGAGGTAGGTGGGTGGACTGTTAAGTCATGATTTTATGGTGTGTGATACGTATGTATGGTAGATGGTCCTTCATATGCTTTGGTAATGTGGTCAATTCGTATGTTTGGAAGGTAGGTCATCCATGAATGTTGAGTGTCAATCAAAGGTTTTATGTAATGTTTAGGTCGATTATCTATCAGAGGTGTTGTGTGTTGAGTAGGCGGGTGGACTGTTATGTCATGATTTTATGGTGTGTGGTACGTATGTATGGTAGGTGGTCCTTCATATGCTTTGGTAATGTGGTCAATTCGTATGTTTGGTAGGTAGGTCATCCATGAATGTTGAGTAACAATCAAAGGTTTTATGTAGTGGTTAGGTGGATTATCTATCAAAGGTGTTGTGTGTTGAGTAGGCGGGTGGACTGTTAAGTCATGATTTTATGGTGTGTGGTACGTATGTATGGCAGGTGGTTCTTCATATGCTTTGGTAATGTGTTCAATTCGTATGTTTGGTAGGTAGGTCATCCATGAATGTTGAGTGTCAATCAAAGGTTTTATGTAATGGTTAGGTGGATTATCTATCAGAGGTGTTGTGTGTTGAGTAAGCGGGTGGACTGTTAAGTCATGATTTTATGGTGTGTGGTACGTATGTATGGTAGATGGTCCTTCATATGCTTTGGTAATGTGGTCAATTCGTATGTATGGTAGGTAGGTCATCCATGAATGTTGAGTATCAATCAAAGGTTTTATGTAGTGGTTAGGTGGATTATATATCAGAGGTGTTGTGTGTTGAGTAGGCGGGTGGACTGTTAAGTCATGATTGTATGGTGTGTGGTACGTATGTATGGTAGATGGTCCTTCATATGCTTTGGTAATGTGGTCAATTCGTATGTATGGTAGGTAGGTCATCCATGAATGTTGAGTATCAATCAAAGGTTTTATGTAGTAGTTAGGTGGATTATCTATCAGAGGTGTTGTGTGTTGAGTAGGCGGGTGGACTGTTAAGTCATGATTTTATGGTGTGTGGTACGTATGTATGGTAGGTGGTCCTTCATGTGCTTTGGTAATGTGGTCAATTCGTATGTTTGGTAGGTAGGTCATCCATGAATGGTACGGAGATGGATGGTCAATCAAGAGTCTAGTTTGATTAGTATGTGGGTGGGTAAACATAAGTCTTGTATGTACGGTGTGTGGTACGTATATTGGATAGGTAGGGGTATGTCAATAGGACTATTTTCATGGTAGTATGATGGTATATTAAGTCATGTCTGCAGAGTGTGTAGTTTGTTTATCATGATTTTTGTATCTTTGTTAGGTGGTTCTTCATATGCTTTGGGAAGGTGGAGTGTCAATCGACAGTTGTGTTTGTTAAATTGTTGTGTGATCAAACAAGTGTTTTGTGTGTATTGAGTATGTGAGTGGATAATCAAACGTCTTCTATGTAGAGTGTATGGTAAGTCTGTGTTTTTATGGTGGATGGGTAGTTCTCTAGGAGTTTTGTCTGTAGGATGAGTGGTATGTGTAGGGTGTGTCCTAAGGAATTGTGTGTGCAGAGGTAGGCGGGTGGACTGTTAAGTCATGATTTTATGGTGTGTGGTACGTATGTATGGTAGGTGGTCCTTCATATGCTTTGGTAATGTGGTCAATTCGTATGTTTGGTAGGTAGTTTGTATATGTATTTTGGATGGAAATTAAATGAAAACTACATTATTGTTACTTTATAAGGTGAATTTAGGGCTCTAAAGCCCTCTCTGCCACTTAATTTCATAGAATAGCTGGGTGGACAAACAAAGGTTTTATGTAATGGATATGTATGTACGTACATTTATTATTTTATGTAGGTGATCTGTCAAGGGTACAGTGTGTTCAGTAAGTAGGTTCTCCATGTGTTTGGGTCTTTGGGAGTGGTGTATATACATTTTCTGATCGAGTATATTACAGCCAAACTTTCTTACTGTTAATACCAAAGTTTCTACAATAGACACATTTCAACTAACTATTCGTTTATTTGTTTAGTACGCAAATAATCAATAGCACCAGGTTTTGTTAAAATCAAGCTTAAAATGTGAACATTATGGATAATTTATTCCTATTGGCTACTTACACTTTGCCAAATGTTTGGAGTCAACTAAATAGCTATGTAGGTTAAACAATTAATTTACAAGTGTTACATCAGTTTTGTACGTTGTTTTGAGCTCAAATTAAGTTTATAAAGGTTTCTATAAGAGTATTTTAAAGGGTTTTTTAATGTTTAGGACAAATATCGTTGTTATGACACTGAATTTTAGTGATTTTAAGGAATTATAACATATTTTGTACTCAAATAACCCTATTTATGTGCATTTTAACTCAACTTTAAGGGGTTTGGAGAGTACTATGTTGGTAGTTCTTCCTTGATTTGAACAATGTTTCAACACATTTTTATGTAAAATGACTCTTTTTCTGAAATTTGTATGTATCTTTGATTTTTTCTTACTTTTGGATGGAATTTACTCTTCTGTTAGAATGTTTTTTAAACTGACAGTTTGTTTGAAATAAAATCAATACTATGTGGTTTGGGTTCCATGTCATAGTTTTCCTGACTATTGTGTTGTTAATAGATGATATATCAAAGGGTCCAGCAGCCAAATGCATATTGTTTAAAGTTCTACCTAAACTATAGAAACATTAGAAATTACAGTATAATTTTGATGTACGATCTCTCATTATTACACATAAGATCGATGTAATGTGTTAGCATTTTTATAAATTATGGAATTTACAACAAAACAAATAGATAAAACTTTGTTAAAATTAGGTTTACTCGTAATGATTTAAATATAAAGCACAAAGTTATTGGAAAAGGTTCTATGTATTACGTATGATAATTGGAAATAACAGGAATATCAATTGATTTTACTGAATAAACGTAGTGTGTAAATAAATTATTATTGCTCTCTTTTTTTAAAAGTACGGGACTATAATACCAATAATTCTTTCGTTTTGTTTAATAATAGACCAGATATGGTCGGATTCTAGGGCTATCTGTGAGGAAATGCATTGAATGTTGTTTGTTATCACATCACTTGACCTCTAAGGTTAGCATGTGGTTGATATGCAGTCCGTCTGGTGCCAATTAAAATAGCAAAAAATATTGAGGTCAGCCTGGGTTGTACTGTCGGTGCACTGGCACTACTGGCAGTCCAATAACTAGTATATGGGTTGTGAAATGGTAGTGAATTAGTCCTTGAGTGTCGGTACAAAGGAAGGAATGTTTGTGGAGAGGAAGTGAAGGTAGGTGTGCTTGTTTCGTTATGTAGGGGGGCTGATGGGTTCTGGATAGGTACGTGGATGGGAAGTGGGGTATTTGAGTCCACAGAATTGATAATAAAAGTAAGTAATGTAACCTAGGTAAGATGTACATGCATGCAAAGGTGAGTGAAAATAGGAAATTGTTATAGTTAATGAAAGAAAATGTGAAGCTTGTGACTAATAACGGACCGATAAAGCCCGAGTAGACTTTGTAAGTACAGTTAAAGTAATTTAGGTTAAATAGTTCGGTTAGGCATGAGGGCTCTAGTGTAAGAGCGTTAAGCTAGCGTATTAGGTTTAGAGGATGTCGGGTTAATACGAAGGTATCCAGAAGTAGATGGTAGTTGAAGGTAAGAGCGAATGTTAACTGTGTATTTAATATAAAATAAAAAATTAATTAAAATGGATAGGATAACAGTGTATTACAAATTATAAACAGATTAAATAAAAAGAATGGTCCCTTCATTTTTGAATAAATAATTAATTAAAAACGTGTATTGCGGATTGCCTAGAGTGTTAAGTAGGGGCTTGAGGATGAACTGTGATTCGATAGATAAGTATAGGTAGGTAACACTGTAGGAAGCCGTGGATGAGTACCCAAAGCTAAGAGCGTATGTTATCTGTGTATTTGTTAAAATTTGAGAAAAATTAAATTAAATAAGTAGTCTAACAGTACGTGTGAGAAATATTACTTGTAAAGTAGGGAGGTAACCAATCAGAGCGTGGCATTTGGGTGTGCGTCAGACCAGCAGACGACGTGTACGAAGGTAGCCGACGGTTGCCGGAAGTACACGAAAGCATTTTATATAGTACATATGTAAATGACCACCATCTTTTGCATTTTATATAGTATGAGATGGGAAGAGTGCATTTTGTATAGTATACCGAGGGAATTTTCCCACCTGGGACTTCCCTTCCGAAGGCGCCATGTTTCCGAAAGGATGTGCTAAGTTTTGCCACCAGGTGCGCTACGATCGGGTCGAGCACATAGAGTATTAATTTTATTATAGTGTATGAAATATTAATTTGTTATGGTGTATATATGAGTAGAGTAGCAAGTTCCCGCGCATGCGTGCCCGACCAGCAGACGACGTGTACGAAGGTAGTCGACGGTCGCCGGAAGTATCCGAAGGGAAAGACGCCATATTGGATCCGGTTGTCATCTTTTTACATTTATTATAGTATAAAGTCCGCCATATTGGATGAGGAATTTTTGGAGGGAATTTTCCCACAGGGTGTGAGTTGTTGTGGGCGGGAAAGACGCCATATTGGACAAAAAAGTGAATTTTATATAGTATATCATGGAAAAAGACGCCATATTGGACAAAAAAAGTGAATTTTATATAGTATAACAAGGTTAACAGTGAATTTTATACAGTATAACATGGAAAAAGTTAGGTTAACAGTGAATTTTATATAGTATAACACGGAAAAAGTTAGGTTAACAATGTATTTTATATAGTATAACAAGGGACTTTGGAGGGAAATTTGGGAATTTGGCGGGAAATTTGAGGGTAAATGTGGGTAATGTGAGGGAAATTGGGTAATTTGGGGGAAATTTGAGGGTAATTTGGGGGAAAATGTGGGAAATGTGAGGGAAATTGGGTAATTTTAGGGAAATTTGAGGGTAATTTGGGGGGAAATGTGGGAAATGTGATGGAAATTTGGGAATTTGTGGGGAAATTTGGGGGGTAATGTGAGGTAAATTGGGTAATTTGGGGGTAATTTGGGGGAAATTTGACGGTAATTTGGGGGGAATGTGAGGGTAATTTGGGAATGTGAGGGAAATGTGTGGGAAATTTGGGAATTTGAGGGAAATGTGGGAAATTGGGGGAAATTTGAGGCTAATTTTGGGAATTTGAGGGTAATTTGGGGGAAATGTGAGGGAAATCGGGTAATTTGGGGGGGGGAAATGTGAGGGTAATTTGGGAATTTGAGGGAAATTTGAGGTTAGGAAATTTGGCGGGAAATGGAAATTTGAGGTTAGGAAAAGTGAGGTTAGGTTAGGTTAGGTTAGGAAATTTGGCGGGAAATGGGCGCTGCCATCTTGGAAAAGTCACGTGACCGCTCTCGACCAATCAGAGGCCAGGAAAGTGGGTCCAAAGGTCAAAGTGGCGCAGAAATCCTGTTTTTTGACGGCATTTCACCCATCTTTTCACTACTCACACACACACACACACACACACACACACACACACACACACACACACACACACACACACACACACACACACACACACACACACACACACACACACACACACACACACACACACACACACACACACACACACACACACACACACACACACACACACACACACAAATAAAACAATTCAGAAAATGGACAAAAGAAAAGAGGAAACGGCCTTAAACGTGTCAGAGGTGAGTGAGCAGCCCAGCTCAGTGGTGGAGGCAGACAAGGGTGGCATGTCTTCGGACCCTGCCCAGTCTGTTAGAGACAAGAAGAGGCTTGGGCTATCCGGAGGAAGAGGGGGACCGAAGAACAAGGTGCTGGAGTGGAGAAATGGTAAGTTTCCTACAAGCCAACCTCAATCATAGTATTGAGGCCTCTACTATACTAGCTAGAACTGTAAGAGATTGAGGGGTTAATGTTGCTCTAAGGGTTAAATCAGAAACCGTGGATTTGGTATAACTGTATTAAGGGTCTTAACATTCCTACATATAAGCTCTATGGGGGATCGGGTGGGATGAAACCGAGACGACCATTTTGGTTGTAGACAGTTGGCTCATACCGGAATTCTGTGGGGGTGATGTGGTTGCAGTGGTAATTAAACTGCGGAAGGTCAATGGCGTAAGGAGAGAACTGGTGGTTGCATCGGTATACCTCCCATACGATAGGACGATCCTCCCACCATCAAGAGAGATGGTGGTGTTGGTGGATTACTGCCGGAGTGTGAACCTTGAGCTAGTGGTCGGCTGCGACTCCAACTCTCACAATGAGGTTTGGGGAAGCAGTAACACGAACGAGAGGGGCCTTGCTCTTGCAGAATACCTGGGAAGTACCGACCTTTTGGTACTCAATAAGGGTAATCTCCAAACATTTTCGAACATCATTAGGAGGGAGGTTATAGACATAACTATGGCCTCAGCCTCAATGTTTCTTGACATTAGGGACTGGGAAGTTTCACAGGAACCCTCGTTGTTGGACCACAGACACATCTGCTTTGTGCTTTAGGGCCAGACAACACTGAGGGTGTAAAGTAAACCCAGACAGACAGACTGTGCCTCCTATTCTGTGGAACCGTCTGACAGACTGGATCTAATTCCTAAAGGCCAGATTCGATCTGGACAGGACCTAGAGGAGAGGGTGGCACTCCTTACGGATGCTGTAATCACCTCTTATGAGAATAACTGCCCTTTGAACACACAAAGGGATGCTCGAAGCCGGAGATGCACCCAAGAATTAGAGGTCCATCGAAGGATAACCAGAAGGCTCCTCGGCAAGGCCAACAGATCCGGTAGTGATGCTGACTGGCTGGCCTACCGGGAGTCCCAAAGAAATTACAGATGAGAGGTTCGCAGATTCTCCAGGAAATCCTGGAGATACTTTGGTACCTCTATAGAGACGACCTCAGCGATGTCTATACTTCACAGAGTGTTGGCTAAGGACCCTGGAGGAGGACTGGGACCCCTCATTAAAGAGGATGGGGAGTGGACCAGATCAGAAGAAGAGACTTTTCAACTTTTATTTGAGACTCACTTTCTGAGATCCGTCGAGGAACCAGTGGCGAGCCCCCCCCCACTTTGGTGAGGCGGGCTTGCACTGGGGTCTCGCACGGGGACTGGAGTGCGGCAAAGAAGGTTGTCACAGAGCAAAGGATTAAGTGGGCAGTTGAGTGCTTCGCCCCCTTCAAGAGTGCTGGGCCGGATGGCATCCTGCCTGTGCACTTGCAGAGGGGCCTGGAGTCGCTCCTACCCCACATGACCACACCATGTAGGGCTTCCCTGGCCTTGGGTTATATCCCAAGGCTGTGGAGGACCACAAAAGTGGTCTATATCCCCAAATATGGAAGGGGTACACATTCCAGACCTAAAGATTTCAGACCGATCAGCTTCATGTCTTTTTTATTAAAGATATTGGAGAGGCTGGTCGATAGGCATATGAGGGACGGGTATTTAGAGATAACCCGCTCCATACAAATCAACACGCATACATGGCTGGGGGATCTGCTGAGTCGGCTCTTCACAGACTCGTCACGAGGGTTGAAGAGATGATTCGGCAAAAGGAGCTAGCCATGGGTGTTTTCACGGACATAGTGTTCAACAATGTCTCCCTGCAGTCTATGATCGCTGCTTTCGTTAGGACGGGCGTCAAGGGCATTATTGCCAGATGGATTGAAGCCTACCTATGCAGCATATTGGTTAAGGCAACACTGAACGAAGCGTCGGTTCAGGTTGTAGTCGGAAGCGGCTGCACCCAAGGGGTGTCCTTTCCCCTCTCCTGTGGTCCCTGGTGGTTGATGATCTATTAAGGGCGCTGAATGGGATGGAGTATATGCTCAGGCATACGCGGACGATGTGTGTATACTGGGCGTTGGTATGTTTGCCAGCACGGTGTCGGACATCATCCAGGCTGCCTTGAGATACCTAGAAAGGTGGTGTAGGAACAAGGGGCTCTCTGTTAATCCTAACAAGACAGAACTTGTACTTTTCACTAGGAAGAAGAGACTGGATGGCCTATACAAGCCCACTATGGGAAATATGGAGCTAAGAGCTACAAGGTCAGTTAAATATCTGGGGGTTATCCTGGATGCTAAACTGAACTGGCTCAAGCACCTTAAGGAGAAAGCCAGGAAGTTCAGAATGGCTTTTTGGGCTTATCGGAGGGCCATTGGGACAACGTGTGGTCTTAAACCAAAGATGGTTTACTGGCTATACACGAGTGTACTTCGGCCCTCCTTATGTTATGCGGCAGTTGTCTGGTGGCCGGCCATGGCACAGAACACTGCAGGGCTAACATTAGACAGATGTCAGAGAATAGCGTGCCTGGGAATTACAGGCGCAATTAGAACAACCCCATTGGTGGCGATGGAGGTCCTCACTGGGCTCCACCCAATGGACCTATTTGTAAAAGGGGAAGCTTGTAAAGCGGCCTTTTGAATAAGGACGACTGGTGGCTGGTTGCCTGGCCAACCAGGACTCCATGGGGAAGTACTATCTAGGGACATTGGTCTGGACCCGTTGCTTTCGATGGTAACAGACTCAATGACACCTAGGTACAGAACTGACAAGCAGGTCAGGGCCTTCCTTCCAAGTAGAGATAAGTGGATAGGGAGTACCGAGTCTGCACAAGTCAAAGGAAGCGTCTGGTATACAGACGGCTCACTTACAGAAGGAGGCGCGGGTGCTGGGGTGTACGGGAGGGGGACACAGAAAGTTCAGCCTGTATCTCTGGGGGCCCATGCTACCGTCCTCCAGGCGGAGGTTATGGCTATCATGACAGCCACACAAGAAGAAATGCGTCTAGGTGGCTTCGGAGGAGTAGTTTCAATCTGTTCGGACAGCTAGGTGGCGATAAAGGCGATCATGACACCACGTACCAGCTCTAAGTTGGTATGGTAGTGCCAGGGGATCCTGGAGACTCTTTGCCAGCGTAAACAGGTGAGCCTCATATGGGTCCCTGGGCATGCTGGCATTGATGGGAAGAAGAGAGCCGATGCACTGGCAAGGAGAGGGGCAAAGTGCCCTCTGCTGGGGCCGAAGGCTGCTCGTGGTATTCCTTTTCAAAAGGTAAAAAGAAGAATTAACAGGTGGACCTCTGAGGAACACGATGGCAGATGGAGGACCGAGTCCGGGCTCAGGCAGTCTCGTGCACTTATCCAAGGACCGGATCGCAGGTACAGCAGAGATCTACTGTGCTGTAACCAGGCCAAGGTGAGGGTGGTTACGGGAATGCTGACCGGGCATAATCTTCTTCACAGACATATGAAGATAATGGGCCTAACAGAAGACTCCACATGTAGGCTTTGTGAGGAGGATGAGGGAGCTCCATACATATCTTTTGTCATTGTGGAGCTCTCTCATCTCTTAGGCGTAGGACTCTGGGTGCCACTTTTCTGGAACCAGAGGATATTAGAAGGGATACACTCGGGGAGATCATGTCCTTCATAAGGGGGACTGGTCTCTTGTGACACTGTCGTCAGGCTCGGGGCGCAAAGGGCCATGGAGTCTAGGGGCGGTGGGATTGGTGACAAGAACACAACCCGGTGTATCTAATCTGTAATCTGTAGAATAATTAATAGAAATCCTACTTCTTATATTAGTATTTAACTGTTTATTGAATCATCCATTTAGATTTTATATGCTTTGAAATTATTTGCCTTACACCATTTTCATTCTACATTGTTTTAAACCATGTATTCTGCATTCATTCGAATTTGATGATACCTTAAATGGCAAAAGTACTTTTGAAAGTAAATTTCTTGGAACATTATTGGAATTTGTTCTAATAATATCATTTTTCTTTTTTTTGATTAGGTTTTACAAATATTCTCTACATATATTATAGCATAGTAATATTTAGGAAAATGCCAAATACTATAGGTGTAACAGATCATATATATTTAAACAATATAAATTACTTGTAAATAATTCTATATTTATTTAGACACTTCATAACCAAAATTTATAGAGCTGCATTGTTTACTTCGACTGCTTTAAACTAATGAACTTTTAAGGGTTAATTATTAAATTATGTTTGTAACTGGAATCAAATAACACCAACATAATTGAATATTATACAATAACAAGAATAACAGTGTAGATTTACCAGTTAGTGAGTAGCTATGTGATTGAATAACAATATTGTTAATTGGATCTAAAAAGGATACAATTATTGTAGTGTTCTAAGAAAAGAAAAATATACGATCAATAAAACTATTGATTAAATAACAATTTAGAGAAATTGTACTAATAAGAGTAAGGGTGAATAATATAAATCAATAAATATAGCTTATCATCTAAACAATATTGGAAACCCCTATGTTTAATTCCTACTATTATGTTTATAAATATAAATGTATTACAATTATAACGTTCTAAAACATGCAGTTTCGTTAATTAAAGAATGTTTTGTGAAAATATGTAATTTAATTATTATAAAAATTAAAACTCAAAAATAAAAAGTAAGCTGCTGAAAAATATAATATGAAATGTTATCATTAACTAAAAATTGTTACAAATTAAACTAACTATTATTAATCAAAGAGACCTTGAGTTAGTTTTTTTATCTGGCTAGGAACTGTGTTATTTCATATTCTAAAGCCGTCTGGTAATCCATTCAGAGCATTCTCGACAATATTGGTTGATTGAACATTCAAGCCGTATACAACAATAGGGAGTTGAATAAGCCCTAACCAGGCCTTCAATCTGCAAATGTACTAAGTGCTCTGCTAAATGTAAGTAGACACATGTCTAGTACGCATATCAATAGGTGGATAACAATAGCACCATTCGTGGCTGTTTATCTAAACATAATCTCCTTAAACCCCTTACATGGAACATGTCATTGGCGTATATGCATGTTACACGCATAATATAGGGCAAAGATACGGTTTTATACATTTAAGTATGACACTCAGTAAAAATAATATTAATGTAAAAGAATAAACATAAATATAAAAAAAAAATTTAAATAACTAGCTCATTACTATTTTTTCAAAGGATAGTAAAATCTGAACAAAAGATCAAAATATACGCAAAATCATCAATCATTTTTTTCTAAAAGTGTTATGTTATAACTTTTTCCACTCTGAAGTAAAACTGAGGGTTCATTATTTTGCTTAGAAAACGACCTTCAATATGAAATGCTATTTATAACTGTCATTACATTTGGAAATGAGTAGTGCCTTTGTAAACCACCTTATCAAGTATTCTATTTGGTACAAAGAGGTCTGTCAAGAATGCTGATTTAGGTTTTAGTAATATTAAACAACATTTTAAGATATACTTTCTAGTATTTACATATGGTGAAAAGTTAAATGGGGTAAAAAAGTGGATTATATGTCACATTTCGGGAAGGTCAAATCAGCATTCTGGTTTCAATAATTTTAGATAGTGGTAAAATCCAAAATATTAATTAAATTAAATGATATTCAAATTTCTGATAATTTAGAGATTAACGAGTGTGAGCATTTTATTGTTTCAGTTTATTGTATTTAAAATTGAAGAAATATAACAGAAATTAAACTTAACACCTACCCCGTTCATACATATTATTAGAATAAAAAAAGGTATTTTAATAAATAAACACAACTTTAGTGATACTTCTCTCCTTAAACATCATTCAACCACGAAAAACCGGCGGGAGATTCATTTTGCCTTTCAATAAATATTTATGCTACCTTGCATGTGTTCGTATTTTACAATTCAAAACCACACAACACTACAGATTTCCTGCCACAGAGTTTATCTTAGGTTTTCACATTGTTCAGTTTCAAAGCTGATGTGAAAAAAAACACTTTTGGTGTTTTTAAGTTGTTTTGCTATATGTAAGTACCATGCAACATTAATCCACAACGAAGTTGTGTATACCCTTCGGATGTAAATACAAGCGCTAAATGACAACAAAGCAAACATTTCCTAGTAGCAAAATAACAAAATATACCGATCATTTACAAGTGCTTAATGAGGTAGACTATATTTAATTTTTTTAACTATATTATTTTAACTATATTTAATTTATTTTTAGTCTAAGGCCTGTAAAAAGTGAGCTACTTCAGTGCCCTTGAAGGCTCTCGACCCCAACTATAATTTGCAATTGGACTGAAATTATAGTTGAACACGTGACACGAGTGGATATCAGGTTAATTCCTTTTTTCGAGCTTAGTTTTTCATGTCATCCTTAGCGTCTTCTTTAACGCAAGACCAGACCGGCCTTTTTGCTCCCTTTCTGAAGGTAGGATTTTTTAACATTTATTTAATGTAAATTTCAGGAATATTGTCAAATGTTAGTTTTTGTTTTTTTTAATTTTACTCACCAGTTCACATATGAGTGACTTGAAAGCCTGTGTGTTAACTTTATTTAACTAGTGAAGTACCGACCGTTGGCTCAGTGGGGATTCAAACCTTGCACCATACCATCCACAATCCGAAGCCTTAACCACTGAACATCACACCGGCTAATTGACACCACAGGTTTAATGTTAGTTATAATTTTAAAATAAAGTGTTAAAATAAAAAGAAAGTACTTACCTGCATGGTAATGGTACTGTTTCCAAACCATCGTACTTCAAGTAATTAATTTTATTCAACTAAACCAGGTTGTTCTCGTTTTATCATAGAGCTGACGACCTGACTACTAGTTGATCAGATGCTACATTTTCCTTTTATAACTAAAATCCTTGTAATAATACATTTTGTAACGTGTATGAGTGGAGGGGGGTTATTATGTATTAATGGAATTGGCTGTTAGGTTAGTAATATAAATATGTACATGGAAGTGATCGTCACTTTATACGTGGTGGTATAATTGAGTACTAATAAATTGCATTTCATTACCATAAACACTGTTTAATCATTTTAGTAAATGCCCATTAGGTTTATCAAAATGTCCTATTTAATCAATAGGGTAACCCACCTAGGTATCAACAATTTATATATGCTAAATATATATACCTGGAAATGTTAAAACCCTACAGGGAAATTACGTGCGGGCAACTAACTATACACGCAATGGGTTCAAGGAAAATGTATTAGTGGGGATATAATCAACAACCATTGCGTAATTAGCATAACAGAAGAAGTAATATAGCCAAACAAAGCCGAAGACTGTTATTGACATTTCAAATATAAGTGAAGAAACAGTTTCTTACAAGTCTAAGTTGAAATCAGTTGTAAGAGTTTAGTAGTATAAACACTTAGATGCATAACACAGTCTAGGTTTTCTAATAAAACCGAAAATATCATCTATGTAAGTCTATAGAGTAATTTTTTTGTTGATCGGGGATACCCCTTATGCTTAGAGGGGTTATTGTGCTGAAAATGGGGTTGTAGTCAATTCGAGGGTAGACGCGGCTCATTCAGGAGACAAGCTTAAAGAGTACTAGACTGAACATCCTAAAATAAAATATACCATGGTTGGAAATAATAATCTCATTCATGGCCATATGATGGCCTTGACCATAATGGTGGCCTTGACCATAAAAGGTGGCCTTGACCATAACGATGGCCTGGTCGTAAAAGTGGCCTTGGTCATAACGGTGGCCTTGACTATAACGATGGCCTCGTCGGAAAAGTTGCCTTGGTCATAATGGTGGCCTTGGCCTTAATGGTGGCCTTGACCATAACGATGGCCTGGTCGGAAAAGTTTCCTTGGCCATAATGGTGGCCTTGGGCTTTATGGTGGCCTTGACCATAACGATGGCCTGGTCGTAAAAGTGGCCTTGGCCATAACGATAGCCTGATCTTAAAAGTGGCCTTAGCCATAACGGTGGCCTAGACCATAACGATAGCCTGGTCGTAAAAGTGGCCTTAGCCATAACGGTGGTCTTGACCATAACGATAGCCTGGTCGAAAAAGTGACCTTAGCCCTAACGGTGGCCTTGACCATAACGATGGCCTGGTCATAAAAGTGGCCTTGGTCATAACGGTGGTCTTGGCTATAACGGTGGCCTTGGCCATAACGGTGGCCTTGGCCATAACGGTGGCCACAGCCATAAAAGTGGCCTTGGCCATAACGGTGGCCTTGGACATAACGGTGGCCTTGGACATAAAATTGGCCTCGGCCATAACGGCAGTTAATGTGAAGTGTTTCGTTCTATGGCTAACCTGTCGAGTAAAGATAACTTTACCCTGATCTATTACTATAGTATTCAGTGTTATCACTAGGAAATGTGTTAATCAAAAAGCCTTTTCTATTTTAATGAGCAGCTCAAGTTAACGTGCAATAACTTTAATGTGGATTATCCTGACACTGTTAATTTTATTAAACATTAATATATTGATTCTGGTGGTAGTAAATTATTGGTGGATTTATGTTTTAATAACTTATAATAATACATGAAGCCTTTCTTCTTCAGAGTGATAAAAATTCCCTTTAGAAAAGCAACAGTTACTTCTCATAGCTGTGACACAGAAAGTATTTTTGGTCCATGTGGTTAAACAATGCATCTGTCGGGCAGCGGATTGTTACCAATAGAGATGCCGGGGTATTCTGTCAAGACCAAAATGTGCCATCAGCTTGTTATGTCCAATTATAATAGGTTGAATATTATTGTTATTCAGTTTTAAGCTGTGCCAGAACACTCACTAACCAATAGATTTAATGTCGATACTAATTCTACTAACACCGTAATTAAGTCTGATACATCAAAATGAGAGAATATTTGTAAGTCATCAGCATAAAGGTGTTATTTACAGAGCCAAAGGCTGTTGGAAAGTAAATGTATAATACATAGAAGTTATGTATTTTCTTACTATGTAATATTGATTGGATTTTAATATATATTACATTTATAGAAAAAATATCATTAATTAGTAATAATTTAGCTTCTGATTGACAATAAAATAGTAAATTTTAAGAATTATTATTTATATTTTTTTAGAATACGATAAGTGTCAAACCCTTAGAATAAATAATATTTTAAATGTATTCTTGTGATAGTTAATAATAATCAAGCGCTTTTCAACATAAATAATTTAACATTTTTATTTTGAAAGAACTTAACATAAAAATTAAGTTTTTTAGGTTTATTTTACTAGAAAAATTAAACATCACGAAATACATAGACAACCCCTTTTCAGAGGCACGTCCTACCAAAAATATCGTTAACAATCGACGTCAAGTCACTAATTGGCCGCTCTTTGATGTTCGAGGTCAAAGATGGAGCGTGACTCTGTAATTCTCTTAACGTCTTTAGAAGGTTTGACCTTTCTTTTAAGGACCGTGACCCATAGTATTTATAAAAACACTTTCATTGAAAAGTTAATATAATAGTTGTTTTAAGAAATATATAATTATAATGAACCCTAAGCTAATAGCTTTTGCTACTTCGACAACTTGCTGTTAAGATATATTATTAAATAAAGCTTGTATAAATTTTATATCCATTTTTCACGTGGATTTAATTATTAAAAGAAACATGAAACATAATGAAATACATATACAACCCTTTTTAGAGGTTAATACCACTAAAAAGCCTCATTTACAACCAACGCCACTAGTTGGCCGCCATATTGATGTTCGATGTCTAAAATACATGTATAATACATAGAAGTTTAATATTTTCTTACTATGTACCATTGCTTGGATTTGAAAAAAAAAATATATATATATATAAACATTTATAAATAAATAATATTCAGTAAATATAATTAAATGGTCATAATTTAGCGTAAGAGAGAAAATTATGAGTAGATAAATAAGACGTGAAATAGACTCACTTTGACCTTTGGACCCAAGATGGCGGCGCAGTGGTACCAACCCTCCCCCCTCCCCCTCAAATTTCCCTCAAATTCCCAAAATTCCCTCAAATTTCCCTCAAATTCCCACATTTCCCTCACATTTCCCCCAAATTACCCTCAAAATTCCCTCAAATTCCCAAAATTCCCGAATTACCCTCAAATTTCCCTCAAATTCCCACATTTCCCTCACATTTCCCCCAAATTACCCTCAAATTTCCCTCAAATTCCCACATTTCCCTCACATTTCCCCCAAATTACCCCCAAATTACCCCCAAATTTCCCTCAAATTCCCACGTTTCCCTCATTTCCCCCAAATTACCCTCAAATTTCCCTCAAATTACCCAATTTCCCTCACATTACCCACATTTCCCCCCAAATTCCCTTGTTATACTATGTAAAATGGACTTTTTTGTCCAATATGACGTATTTTTCCATGTTATACTATATAAAATGGACTTTTTTTGTCCAATATGGCGTCTTTCTCTCCCGCGCCAACTCAAACCCCGTGGGAAAATTCCCTTCCCAAAATTCCCTCATCAAAGATGGCAGCCTTATACTATATAAAATACACTATAATGAATGTAAAATATAACGATCGGATCCAATATGACGTCTTACCCACCCAAAATTCCCTCCAAAAATTCCTTATCCAATATGGCGGACTTTACACTATAATAAATGTAAAAAGATGACAACCGGATCCAAGATGGCGGTCTTTCCCTTCGGGTACTTCCGGCGACTGTCGGCTACCTTCGTACGCTCTTAGCCTATGATGCACGCGTCGTCTGCTGGTCGGGCACGCATGCGCCCCTTGTTACTCTACTCATATATACAAACTATAACAAATTTAATATTCCATACACTACTCCATATACTCTATGTGGCTGACGTGATCACAGCGCTCCCAACAGCGAAACATAATATATATTAAACAAATTAGACAAAAAGCTATCAACCCTTCGTAGTCCAGTGGTTAGCGTACCCGACTCAACAAATATATCCCATTTCCGCATTATCTGGTATTTCTCTAATATTTAATTTATCAATGTCTTTGCGGGTCTATCCAGTTAAAATCAGACTCTGGGAGTCAAATGGTACATTACTGTAGCATGGGTGGCTAGGTGGGTTTTATGTTCCGTCAGAACGGTAAGAAGGTCGGAACCGGAAGTGTCGAAGCGGTGGGAAATGGTCACATGTTCAGTCAGTACGGTTAGGAGTCGGATGCGAAACCACTCGGACACAATGTTGTTTTTTACTTCGATTGAATTATGTCCAATCCATAACTAAATGACTTAAAACTTCCACAATAAAAAATAACAAATACCGATTGTACTCCAATAAAAAAAACAAGTCAGAAAAAAAATTAAGTATAAGGTATACTACGCTACAAACGACTCTTTTTCAGGACCCCAATAGGTTTAGTCTCACTAGCTGCATTGTTTATTTTAGCTTATTTCACCTCAATCAGAAGAAAATCCTGCATTTTATCAAATTGCAGCAAGTATGACACCTCTCACTCCCTCTCCAGACGTAAAGGTCAAGTTTGATCGGTTCAATTCCCACACAAAGTGCGCCATTTATTTATATGAAAAGCGTAGCAAAAATGCACTGTGGTTTATGATAACCGCTACGACCTCGCCTGATTAGGTTGCCGCTTCAATCCACACTTGTTCAGTTCACACAAAATGGAACGGTCTCCAGAAACTCTGTTCAACCTAGCTGTTGCAAAGGTAATGACAATGTATAAAAAAGAGTCCGAAATCGCTCAGCTACCCCTACCCAATTCCATCAAGACGACGCTTCAGCAGAGGACGCAGGCATTATTAGATGATACGGGATTCTACGAGTGCAGAGTAAAGACCTTCCAACATTGGTCTCCCTCGGGCACACACGCCAGAGGAGCTCCGTTCGTTCAAGAGTTGCTCGATGAAGGCTTTACCTGTATCGGTGGTTACAAAGTGATTTGTGAGCATTGTGCCTTTGAAATGGACGATAGGG